>OX246742.1:44169324-44649324 GCA_945910005.1 Isoperla grammatica | reverse complement strand
ACTGTGTAGTGCGTGCGAAAGGAGGGCACAGTGTTACTCCTCTGCCATATCTGTCCGACCTATAACCTAATTGAATTCTCCTCAAGGGATCTACGTCTACCACATTTAAGAACATTTTTTTTTTAGAAATAAGATGTCAATCTCTTTCAATGAATTTTCTAAGGTCAAGATATGTGAATGTCCCCATTAACTAACGTTACATTGCTTTATGTTTCAGGTGATTGGAAATGTTGATCTCGGGAGAACGCCTCTCTCACTCGCTATTGTCAAGATTGTCAAGACTGAAGCCTCCGTCCCAGAGTTGCAGCTTTCTGGTTATTAATGACTTCTCCTTCAGCACTAATCAAATGCCGAAGAAGACTTTTGATGTTGCAAAATTGTTACAAGAAGAGTGCTGTAACTTGAAATGCAACAAACAAGTATTCGCTACCACCCACCCACCCACGCACACGCACGCACGCACGCACGCACGCACGCACACACGCACACATACCCAACCTCATGACATATACAAACACGTGCACTCCCTATGCTCGTCTCTGTTCACCGATAAATCCTGTTGTTGTAAATAATACATTATTATTATTCTTGTTCTTGTTATTGTTGTTATTTTATAAAAAAGAGTATTGGAGAGATGATGTATTTGTAAAGTTGTTACTTGAATAATATACATTTTGATTGATCCATTGCATTTTATATTGTTCACAACCTTTTCCATTGTATTCATCCTAACCTTCCAAATTCAAAAGGTTTTATGTCAATAAAACGATTAAATTACAATTAAACACTGTATGTATTCAGTGCATATTGATTGCAGATGACTTCCTCTTCTCTAATAAGTCACTAGCTGAATGTACTCATTCCGCCATTGGGTTTATAGTGTAGTCCGCCAATCACAAAGAAGTACGCCCTTATCATTTAAGACACGCCTACAACCATATGTGGAAAAGATATTTTCCCGCCACAAGCAACGAGGACTATTTCGCTACAGTATCAGGGAAAACATGACCTCCTCGCAACTCCTACAACCCGTGTAGATTAGAGAGAGACAGATATAGACGTCGGTAACTTTCTACCGCACACTCTTCGACCGACCAGCCGAA
Organism: Isoperla grammatica; assembly: GCA_945910005.1. Lineage (NCBI taxonomy): Eukaryota > Metazoa > Arthropoda > Insecta > Plecoptera > Perlodidae > Isoperla > Isoperla grammatica. The sequence continues at coordinate 44,648,221 of OX246742.1, read as the reverse complement.
AAATAAGACGAAATCGAGGGCTTTTCGGGGATCAAAAGTTTCAAAACGAGACTCCTGGCGCCATCTATCGTGTAACTTGAGTACTCGGAGGTCTCTACTCAGGGTGTCGAGCACGGCTGTTAGTGCGCTTGCGCAGTACGCAGTAGGCAGTGCTACACGTAGTACGCAGTGCAGACGCTAGATGGCGCCAGGAGTCTCGTTTTGAAACTTTTGATCCCCGAAAAGCCCTCGATTTCGTCTTATTTTTCGGCTGGTCGGTCGAAGAGTGTGCGGTAGAAAGTTACCGACCTCTATATCTGTCTCTCTCTAATCTACACGGGTTGTAGGAGTTGCGAGGAGGTCATGATTGCCTGATACTGCAGCGAAATAATCATCGTTGCTTGAGGCGGGAAAACATCTTTTCCACATATGGTTGTAGGCGTGTCTTAAATGATAAGGGCGTACTTGTTTGTGATTGGCGGACTACACTATAAACCCAATGGCGGAATTAGTACACTCAGCTAGCGGGTTACACGGGTTGTAGGAGTTGCGAGGAGGTCATGATTTCCTGATACTGCAGCGAAATAATCATCGTTGCTTGAGGCGGGAAAACATCTTTTCCACATATGGTTGTAGGCGTGTCTTAAATGATAAGGGCGTACTTGTTTGTGATTGGCGGACTACACTATAAACCCAATGGCGGAATTAGTACACTCAGCTAGCGACTTATTAGAGAAGAGGAAGTCATCTACAATCAATATGCACTGAATACATACAGTGTTTAATTGAAATTTAATTGTTTTATTGACATGACACCTTTTGAATTTGGATGTTTAGGATGAATACAATGGAAAAGGTTGTGAACAATATAAAATGCAATGGATCGATCAAAATGTATATTATTCAAGTAACAACTTTACAAATACATCATCTCTCCAATAGTTTTCTTTAAATAATAATAATACTAATTTATTATTTGCCACCCCAGGGACGAACCCCACGATTGTGATATAATCTAGAACATTATGACAGTGATAATAAAATCAGTATGCACATTTAAAATGACATGACAGATACAACGTGAACAAAAGAGTGCATGTGTTCATGTGTATGTGTGTGCGTACGTGCGTGCGTGTGTGCATGGGTGATAGCGTGTACTTGTTTGTTGGTTTACAAGTTATAGAACTCTACTTAATTAAAAACAAAACAAGTCTTCAACATTTGATTGGTGCTGAAGGTGAGGTCATTGCATTGATACCAGAAGGCTAAGACTGGGAGTAACCTGAAACAGAAGCAATGCAAATTAGTGGGGAACAACAACAATTACATCTTCATTTTGATTTAAATTAAGTTTTCATTCAAAGTGGTAATTAAGAATAGGGTATGGATTGAGCCCATGTTGAATGTATGGGCGCCGCGAGGGGTGGCAAGGGGGCACTTGCCTCCTCCCCGCCCTGTATTCAAGGAATTTTAAAAAGTTAACTGGCTATCAATACGATACGCGCTATATCCGCCCTTTATAAATTATGTTAATAAAAAAATAAATAAAAAAAAATAGAAATTCTTTAGTTAATCAGTCCCTTCACGAATATGTTATTTCAACGCGATCCGATAAGTATTGTTATTTGCAGATATAAATCAGGGCACCACTAACTGGATGTTAGGAGTGGTAACAATATGACATCCCCACCCCCCGACCCCCGCACCACTCGTTACGTGCGCGCACGCTAGCTTTCTACTCTGTAAGTTGTGTAATAATGTAAGTTGTAGTATGAAGTAGGAAATTAACCCTTGTTGTCTCTACTGTACTGTACGGAGAAAATAAACTGATAAGATGTATGATGTATGGAGTACGTTTGAATATTTAAAGTCCATCCTATTCGGGTATAAAACTGATATACAAAGGAGTACAATATACAAAACCAAATAATTTATGATGTAACAGTTGAAAAACACTAAACAAAATAAAATAGCTAATAAAACAAACACGGCCAAAAAATTTTTACCTATATAAATTGAAAAGTATACAACATATTGAATTGAGCACAAATTAAATATTAAATTGGCATAGTTACAGAAATACACACATGAGAAAGTAGGGTCACTACTCATAGTCACCACAACACACAAAAATAGGCATAGGAGTAAAATAAATAGAAACAAAAATGTAAAAGATAATAAGATCAATGGAAAGAGAAAAGTACGGAAGGAATTGGAATGAAAAAGAAAGTTTTTATCAAAAGTTAAGAAAGTCGCCCTCGTACAGTAATTCCAACCCACTAAAAATCTTCTCGCTATTTGCGAGTGGAAAATGGGTACTTATAAGTCGCAAGAGAAAATGGGGTCCAATTTTTTGTATCGCCTGCAAGCTGTAAGCAATTGCAACCTATGGTAATTATTAATTATTAATTATTAATTAATTATTAGTATAAGGTATTTTTCAGTGACATAAACCATGCACTTCTTCACTGATATTTTTATTCGCAATAAATTCTTTGTTCAGAAATGTATTGTTATTAATGTTATTGCTATTATTACATCATTCTGTGAATGGTTCAAGATTTAAAGCCCTCCTTGATTTCTCTTTATATTTAACTTTTTTTCCAGTTTTAGCTTATTGTACTTGTTAGATAACACCTGAAACTATTTTCATTAATCACAAGGTTGTACAATTACCAATTACATGTAACAAAACACCTTCATTTAATCCCAGGTATCAGTTTAAAAATATTTAATTTTAGAGCAGATATGCTAAATATAGCTAACATAGAAAATAAGAACAGGTATGGTTGTAGAAAGTGAAAACAAACCTCAACAATGAAGATCAATTCAATTGGCTATTTGACTTTATTTAAACATTACTTTATTATTATTATTACTATTATTATTATTATTATTATTATTATTATTATTATTATTATTATTATTATTATTATTATTATTATTATTATTATTATTATTATTATTATTATTATTATTATGTATTATTATTATTATTATTATTATTATTATTATTATTATTATTATTATTATTATTATTATTATTATTATTATTATTATTATTATTATTTTTATTTTTGTCTAACTCACATACGTCTTGTATAAGGTTTGTGGAAATGAAGTTGCTCAATGTTGCAATGATGTGCTCATTACTAATAAAAAATAAAAAAAAATAAAAAATTACCAATAACATGATTTTATTCAACCCAGTATCTCTGTAGTCAAATTTTGCGATCGATTTTTGACCCACTTCTATCTTACCGATTGTCTTCAAATTTTTCATAAGATCCATTTCCGATAACAATACATACATTTAAAAGAATTTTTCTGGAAAATGCGTTTTTGGTGGGAAGGTGTGGATGGATTTTGTGATTTCGGTGTATAATTTATAATCGATTTTTAACCTATTTCTATTTTACCGATAATCTTTAAATTTTGCGTACGAATCCATTAACAATGACAATATATATTATTTTTTAAAGGAGTTTTCCTGGAAAACGGCGTTTCGAGGAGGGTGTGTGGGGGGGGGGGGGGGGGGTAGGGTTGCCAGACGTCCCGATAAAATCGGGACCGTCCCGATTTTAGGTGTTGTGTCCCGCGTCCCGATTCGTTTTGTATCGGGACCATATGCTGTCCCGATTTTTAAAAATGTAGCAACTTCACTATAAACTCAGCGTTTCGGTCTCTCTCGGCTCGCCACTTAGTAAAAATGTCCGGCCACTCGCGAAGACAATAACATTTTTGTGGTCTCGTCAGTCGTCTGCAATTCACTACCCCTCTTTCACCTCCCGCACTCCACCTACGACTATGACTCACGCGCGCCAGTCCCATCCACGCGTAACAACCAATCACGGCACTACACAACACTGACTGACTGAGTCACGTTACCACAGATTATACTACGTAGGGTTGGGCTAAACCCAAAACTTTGGGTTTAGCCTAAATTCAAACAATATATTATCAAAACTTAAAATATTACGAACCAAATATAGGCCTACCTTTTTGTATACAAATTAACAACTTTTTTGCGAGAGTAAAAATTGATTAAAAACTATCTGTTTTTATGTACCTAGTAACCTTACCTCATCCATACATATAAGATAGGCAGGTCTACGATTAGTATGCAGGGTAAAGAATAACACACTGTTATTGAATTATCGTCTTGTAAAATCCCTTACTTACTCCCAACTTTCCAAGCCCCAAAAATTAATACTTATTTCTCGTCAGTGTTCCATTTTTTTTTAAGCTTTCTGGTTTTTGCACTACACAAACGCCAGTATTTCAGTATTGCATTCACTCTGGTATTTTTTCTAAAACGCTCAGAAAACGCTCTAAAAACTCTGATTTCAAAATTTTTCGCCTGCGGCGCTGTTGTTGGGGGACACGACCCCCAAACCCCCCAGCTGTACCGCGGACCGCCTAATGTCCCGATTTTTTATAATTGTCATCTGGCAACCCTAGGGGGGGGTCGTAATTTAGGTGTTTTAAAAAAATGTTGTGAAACTCAGAAAATAATTTTGATTTATGTTTTCCACAACATGCTTGGTTATATGGGAGTAAAAATAAAATCGTAGGCCTACCATAAAATAAATACATAAATCTTAAACACACAATAGTAGATTTCATGAATGAACAGAATACCTCAAAATCACTATAATTTCATGCATTTATAACTAACGTCTCGCATTTAATTCTTTTATGGGCTACCACGATTTTATTTTTAGTCCCATATAATATAACCAAGCATGTCGACGTCGTGGAAACTTGGAAACATTATTTTCTGCGTTTTAGTGCATTGTTAAAAAAAAAAAACATAAGACTTAAAAATATATTTTTATATTATTATTCGGTTTTTAATTTTAAACAAATTTAAACTTGTATTTTCCAATGGGCGCACTGGTACGTCGATTACATTGTTGTGACTTTTGTTATAATTGTTCACGGCACAGTCAGTGCGGTCCAGTGCAGCAATTGGAAAACACCTTAGACAGACGCTGTGTGCAACTTCTGGCTACTTCTGCGAGCCTGATACTTGGAGCTAACTGTGCCGTACATGCAAGCAGCAAGCTCACACGGACCGACTGACTACAGCAGGACCATAGCCCGTCATGAGAGGCGGAGAGAAAGAAATCAAAGCAAATAAAAGCAACAATTTAATACATTACTACCTACTACTACTCGGAAATATAAAGCATAAATATAGTTAAAACATTATTGCTTTATTGATTGAATTGCATAGATCTAACCCCCCCTAGAAGACGTTAAGCCCAAATATCAATCAATCAGTGATAAACAGTCGAGTCGCATTCGTTGCCGCGTATGGACGTGTTTACCGCTGGTGCCGGCTAGCATAGCTAGCTACGCAGTTCCCGCAGTAAGCCAGGCGCTCAGCGCCGTTAAATACTAGGCGTGATTGACACTCTTGTGTAATTACTAGGACAATTAAGTCTGTGCCATAGGCACATAACTCATCCACAGTAATAACAAATTTATTATAAAACTTCAGAGATTGGATTTTTCCTTCTTAGAGCAAGGTCGAGGCTGGCTGCGCTTCAACGAAGTGAGTTTTTATTTTTATTTATTGGTTAACACAGTGTACGACCACCACTGGCTAAAACCATTACCAACACATTGGTTTGCCGGTTCCCCACCTAGCACGTGGGAGCCGTGTCGAGCATCACCCGCTCGTGGCCTACGTGCAGTCTGGGGGGCGGTTCCCGCCGCGTCATTCTCGCGACGCAATAGCGTGGTTGTACTTGTGTCCTTATTCCATTCAATCCACCACCGGTATAGTGCATTTCACATCTCCTTCTCCACTTTCCGGCCCAGTGCTCTGCACTGAGGCAGGTAGGGAAAAATTCCCATTCTGGTTCTCTGCGACCAAACTCTTACCCAACCCCACGGGTGACCCCCCTCCCCCCATCTACAAGCGATTCATCCCCCAACCCGACGCACTAACTTTCAAGCTACCATGCTTAGGGGGTCTAACAAGCCACCAAACCCCCTGCCTCCGCCTAGCAACCAGCAGCTAAATGCTCCTCTCGCGCCGACACCCTCCAGCGTCCGTAAGTCTGAACTGTCACAGACAAACCTCCCAGTTGTCCTCCAGCAATTGCTGGCGTACCATTACGCTCCAACAGAGCCACTCCCTCCTCCATCTTGGACGACAATCCCTGTCAGGACCCGACAGCGTCGTTTCGTGTCTTACACTCCCTTGAAACCACGGCAAGTGGAGACCAAAGCATCATTCAGCTCTCGACCAGCCCAGTCTGTAGACGAATGCCAACCAAGCACCTCCAAGTCTGCTATGACTGATCGCCCGCCTCCTCTTATTACAACCAATCGATTTGACGCGCTCCGTTCGACTACCTCTTCTGGACCCCAAGATTCAATGGATCTCTCGCCCGACAAGACCTCTGACAACGTCATCTCTACGCCCATGGACACTCTACTACCGCCAGGCTCGCCAAAGCTGTCGCCACCGAGGAAAAAGAGATCTCCTGTGCACTCCATGTCTCCGTCCGATTCCTGCTCTTCTCTGACCTCCGATTCTGAGCACAGTACATCATCCGCCCGCTACTCATCCCGATCACTCTCTCCAGTTAGCTCTGTTTACACCGTTGTTAACAGCCCTCGTACCACTGGCCCGCCTCCGAGCAGCCAGATCCCTGGATCCCAGGCTCCACCAGTGGCCCCGAACACCACTAAAAAACCTCCACCCATCATACTATATGGAGTACGCACCTACACCGACGTAGTGACGCTCATTCGCAAAGCCACCAACGGCCACTTTACCATCGCGGGCGCCGGTGAAGCCTTCCGTCTTAAGCCCACAACTCGACAAACTTACGACGAGATTCACGCCTACCTCATCACCAACGACCTTATGTTCCATACATATCCAACAGAGGAGGTCCGGCAGCAGAAGGTTGTTCTACGAGGTCTCTCTTCAACCGTCCCAACGGACGATATCCTAGCCGACCTCACCAACCAAGGCGTGAGAGTCCAGGACGTCCGCCAGCTGATGAGCCGAGGGCATTCGCCCGATGAACGCCGGCCCATGCCCCTCTTCGTCGTCACGACTAATATCTATGCACCTGGAACGCCGGTGCATACCATAAAATCAGTGTGTTACCACAACATCAGCATCGAGAAATACCGTGGCCAGTCTGGCCCCCGCCAGTGTTACAACTGCCAGCAGTTTGGCCATTCCTCGGTATTTTGCAACCTCCCGCCCACTTGCTTCAAATGCGCTAAGCACCATCGCTCCAAGGATTGTTTAAAGACTCCGGATACCCCTGCTACGTGTGTAAACTGCAACCAGGATCATCCCGCCTCGTACAGACGTTGTCCAGCCTACCTGCAAGCCTGTGAGCCCAAGTCAAACGCCGTGCTATCCGCTAATAAACGTCGCAACCAGAAACAGGTGGTACCCCAACCACTCTCATCACCCACTGTACGCAACCTACCGCCAACTCCCTGGTCGACTGCCTTCCCGCCGCTCTCCACCTACGCACAAGTCGCCCAAGGGCAACCCTTCGTCACGCACATGGCCCCGTCTACAGCAAATAACCCACCAGACCCATACCAACATCCGTCGTGCCCGCCACTCATTCCGCTCTACGCCCAGCCCCCTCAGCCTCCCCCTCCGCGTAAACGCAAGGCAGTGTCTGAACCCCCCACTCAAACCCAACACAACTACGTGAACGAAAAAACTCCCATACCAATCGTTATCGGATACATTGCTGAAGCCCTATTGGGCTATTCACAGGATCCGATGGTAGCCGCACTTGCAGCGCTCCTTCGCAAACTAATCTCCATCCCCCAAAATGGCTAGATCTCAAGCTCGCATCATAGCCTGGAACGCCAACGGCGCCATCCGAACTGCACCAAATCAGTTTTCTTCTCGTTTTCCCACTGACTTCATGTAGCAGGTTCTACCCCCATTCATTCCCACACTAATTCTTACTATCACCCCAGCCCTCGGGCTTATGCGTTTTTACTTCTGTTTCCTTCATCATCTGCTCTAGAGGGCCCAGCCCGGGAGAGCGCTCCAGCAAAGTTTAATGTTGAACTATTGCATCTAGTAAGAAGAAGAAGAAGATCAGTGATAAATGTTCATTACAATTAAATTCACATACAATTTATAACCTTACACGTATGAACACCTGTTTAAAAATGTACATTTCCGCTGACAAAGCGAATATGTCAGTTGTTTTTAAGGATTTATGAATTCCAACCATATAGTTTTAATTTTCGATTATTTCAATTCATGATCAGGTACAAACTACAAAGTAACAAACTGATTTTAGGGTTTCGTTTTTATTTTTGATTATTTAATCAGGTCGCCACTGTCAGGATCAAGCTAAAAAAGGATGATTTGATTAAATATGCTCAAAAAACTTAATTTATTGGCATGGGGGTAGGTTATAGTGCACGGATGTTTTCTTCTTTCTTATTGTTAAATACAAGCCTAAAACTTAAGTGATCAGTAGCGGTCCGGAAGGTGGGACGGGGCTGGAGAAAGGGTTTTTTTGTATAATGCTCAAAAGTTCTTGTCTATAGTTCAAAACGCCTTTTAGTGTCTCTATACGAACTGAATATTAAAACGAAAGAATTATACAGTTGGAATATTACCTCAAATTGTCCAATCCACACATATCCAACTTTATCAAACGCAATTCTCTTTTTATCCTTCTTAGAGAATATCTGTAGACATTGGAGTCTCGATAAAATCTAGCCCGCATAATAATTTTAAAAAATGATATTGAAAGACTTTTAAAAAGGTGAATTTCACAAGGTTTTGATTGTGAGACTTTCCATTCTGGTTGAAATAGAAACATATCGTAGAAAAGTCGGTGTCTAGCCTATATTATCTTATAATATCTTACCAGATCGTGGTTGCTATTGAGTCAGCCGCGTGTCTGAAGCCGGCCGGGCTGGCAGGGAGATGACTACTGCGTTGTCATATAACAGCTGGGCTGCTCTGCTGAAACACATACAACAGTATTGTCACAGATCACTAGTTATAACAGCTGGGCTGCTCTGCTGAAACAAATACAACAGTATTGTCACAGATCACTAGTTATAACAACTGGGCTGCTCTGCTGAAACAAATACAACAGTATTGTCACAGATTACTAGTTATAACAGCTGGGCTGCTCTGCTGTAACAAATACAACAGTATTGTCACAGATCACTAGTTATAACAGCTGGGCTGCTCTGCTGAAACAAATACAACAGTATTGTCACAGATTACTGGTTATAACAGCTGGGCTGCTCTGCTGAAACAAGTACAACAGTATTGTCACAGATCACTAGTTATAACAGCTGGGCGGCTCTGCTGAAACAAATACAACAGTATTGTCATAGATTACTAGTAATAACAGCTGGGCTGCTCTACTGATACAAATACAACAGTATTGTCACAGATTACTAGTTATAACAGCTGGGCTGCTCTGCTGAAACAAATACAACAGTATTGTCACAGATTACTAGTTATAACAGCTGGGCTGCTCTGCTGAAACAAATACAACAGTATTGTCACAGATTACTAGTTATAACAGCTGGGCTGCTCTGCTGATACAAATACAACAGTATTGTCACAGATTACTAGTTATAACAGCTGGGCTGCTCTGCTGAAACAAATACAACAGTATTGTCACAGATTACTAGTTATAACAGCTGGGCTGCTCTGCTGATACAAATACAACAGTATTGTCACAGATTACTAGTTATAACAGCTGGGCTGCTCTGCTGAAACAAATACAACAGTATTGTCACAGATTACTAGTTATAACAGCTGGGCTGCTCTGCTGAAACAAATACAACAGTATTGTCACAGATTACTAGTTATAACAGCAAGGCTGCTCTGCTGAAACAACTACAACAGTATTGTCACAGATTACTAGTTACAACAGCTGGGCTGCTCTGCTGAAACAAATACAACAGTATTGTCACAGATTACTAGTTACAACAGCTGGGCTGCTCTGCTGCAACAAATACAACAGTATTGTCACAGATCACTAGTTATAACAACTGGGCTGCTCTGCTGAAACAAATACAACAGTATTGTCACAGATTACTTGTTATAACAGCTAGGCTGCTCTGCTGAAACAAATACAACAGTATTGTCACAGATCACTAGTTATAACAGCTGGGCTGCTCTGCTGAAACAAATACAACAGTATTGTAACAGATTACTAGTTATAACAGCTGGGCTGCTCTGCTGAAACAAATACAACAGTATTGTCACAGATTACTAGTTATAACAGCTGGGCTGCTCTGCTGAAACAAATACAACAGTATTGTCACAGATCACTAGTTATAACAGCTGGGCTGCTCTGCTGAAACAAATACAACAGTATTGTAACAGATTACTAGTTATAACAGCTGGGCTGCTCTGCTGAAACAAATACAACAGTATTGTCACAGATCACTAGTTATAACAGCTGGGCTGCTCTGCTGAAACAAATACAACAGTATTGTCACAGATCACTAGTTATAACAGCTGGGCTGCCCTGCTGAAACAAATACAACAGTATTGTCACAGATCACTAGTTATAACAGCTGGACTGCTCTGCTGAAACAAATACAACAGTATTGTCACAGATCACTAGTTATAACAGCTGGGCTGCTCTGCTGCAACAAATACAACAGTATTGTCACAGATCACTAGTTATAACAGCTGGACTGCTCTGCTGCAACAAATACAACAGTATTGTCACAGATCACTAGTTATAACAGCTGGGCTGCTCTGCTGTAACAAATACAACAGTATTGTCACAGATCACTAGTTATAACAGCTGGACTGCTCTGCTGAAACAAATACAACAGTATTGTCACAGATCACTAGTTATAACAGCTGGGCTGCTCTGCTGTAACAAATACAACAGTATTGTCACAGATCACTAGTTATAACAGCTGGGCTGCTCTGCTGAAACAAATACAACAGTATTGTCACAGATCACTAGTTATAACAGCTGGGATGCTCTGCTGAAACAAATACAACAGTATTGTCACAGATCACTAGTTATAACAGCTGGGCTGCTCTGCTGAAACAAATACAACAGTATTGTCACAGATCACTAGTTATAACAGCTGGGCTGCTCTACTGAAACAAATACAACAGTATTGTCACAGATCACTAGTTATAACAGCTGGGCTGCTCTACTGAAACAAATACAACAGTATTGTCACAGATTACTAGTTATAACAGCTGGGCTGCTCTGCTGTAACAAATACAACAGTATTGTCACAGATTACTAGTTATAACAGCTGGGCTGCTCTGCTGAAACAAATACAACAGTATTGTCACAGATTACTAGTTATAACAGCTGGGCTGCTCTGCTGCAACAAATACAACAGTATTGTCACAGATTACTAGTTATAACAGCTGGGCTGCTCTGCTGCAACAAATACAACAGTATTGTCACAGATTACTAGTTATAACAGCTGGGATGCTCTGCTGAAACAAATACAACAGTATTGTCACAGATCACTAGTTATAACAGCTGGGCTGCTCTGCTGAAACAAATACAACAGTATTGTCACAGATTACTAGTTATAACAGCTGGGCTGCTCTGCTGAAACAAATACAACAGTATTGTCACAGATTACTAGTTATAACAGCTGGGCTGCTCTGCTGAAACAAATACAACAGTATTGTCACAGATTACTAGTTATAACAGCTGGGATGCTCTGCTGAAACAAATACAACAGTATTGTCACAGATCACTAGTTATAACAGCTGGGCTGCCCTGCTGAAATAAATACAACAGTATTGTCACAGATTACTAGTTACAACAGCTGGGCTGCTCTGCTGAAACAAATACAACAGTATTGTCACAGATTACTAGTTATAACAGCTGGGCTGCTCTGCTGAAACAAATACAACAGTATTGTCACAGATTACTAGTTATAACAGCTGGGCTCCTCTGCTGAAACAAATACAACAGTATTGTCACAGATTACTAGTTATAACAGCTGGGCTGCTCTACTGAAACAAATACAACAGTATTGTCACAGATCACTAGTTATAACAGCTGGGCTGCTCTGCTGAAACAAATACAACAGTATTGTAACAGATCACTGGTTATAACAGCTGGGCTGCTCTACTGAAACAAATACAACAGTATTGTCACAGATCACTAGTTATAACAGCTGGGCTGCTCTGCTGAAACAAATACAACAGTATTGTCACAGATTACTAGTTATAACAGCTGGGCTGCTCTGCTGAAACAAATACAACAGTATTGTCACAGATTACTAGTTATAACAGCTGGGCTGCTCTGCTGAAACAAATACAACAGTATTGTCACAGATTACTAGTTATAACAGCTGGGCTGCTCTGCTGAAACAAATACAACAGTATTGTCACAGATTACTAGTTATAACAGCTGGGCTGCTCTGCTGAAACAAATACAACAGTATTGTCACAGATTACTAGTTATAACTAGTTATAATGCTCTGCTGAAACAAATACAACAGTATTGTCACAGATTACTAGTTATAACAGCTGGGCTGCTCTGCTGAAACAAATACAACAGTATTGTCACCGATTACTAGTTATAACAGCTGGGCTGCTCTGCTGAAACAAATACAACAGTATTGTCACAGATTACTAGTTATAACAGCTGGGCTGCTCTGCTGAAACAAATACAACAGTATTGTCGCAGATTACTAGTTATAACTAGTTATAATGCTCTGCTGAAACAAATACAACAGTATTGTCACAGATTACTAGTTATAACAGCTGGGCTGCTCTGCTGAAACAAATACAACAGTATTGTCGCAGATTACTAGTTATAACTAGTTATAATGCTCTGCTGAAACAAATACAACAGTATTGTCACAGATTACTAGTTAGTACAGCTGGGCTGCTCTGCTGATACAAATACAACAGTATTGTCACAGATTACTAGTTATAACTAGTTATAATGCTCTGCTGAAACAAATACAACAGTATTGTCACAGATTACTAGTTATACAGCTGGGCTGCTCTGCTGAAACAAATACAACAGTATTGTCACAGATTACTGGTTATAACAGCTGGGCTGCTCTGCTGAAACAAGTACAACAGTATTGTCACAGATCACTAGTTATAACAGCTGGGCGGCTCTGCTGAAACAAATACAACAGTATTGTCATAGATTACTAGTAATAACAGCTGGGCTGCTCTACTGATACAAATACAACAGTATTGTCACAGATTACTAGTTATAACAGCTGGGCTGCTCTGCTGAAACAAATACAACAGTATTGTCACAGATTACTAGTTATAACAGCTGGGCTGCTCTGCTGAAACAAATACAACAGTATTGTCACAGATTACTAGTTACAACAGCTGGGCTGCTCTGCTGCAACAAATACAACAGTATTGTCACAGATCACTAGTTATAACAACTGGGCTGCTCTGCTGAAACAAATACAACAGTATTGTCACAGATTACTTGTTATAACAGCTAGGCTGCTCTGCTGAAACAAATACAACAGTATTGTCACAGATCACTAGTTATAACAGCTGGGCTGCTCTGCTGAAACAAATACAACAGTATTGTAACAGATTACTAGTTATAACAGCTGGGCTGCTCTGCTGAAACAAATACAACAGTATTGTCACAGATTACTAGTTATAACAGCTGGGCTGCTCTGCTGAAACAAATACAACAGTATTGTCACAGATCACTAGTTATAACAGCTGGGCTGCTCTGCTGAAACAAATACAACAGTATTGTAACAGATTACTAGTTATAACAGCTGGGCTGCTCTGCTGAAACAAATACAACAGTATTGTCACAGTTCACTAGTTATAACAGCTGGGCTGCTCTGCTGAAACAAATACAACAGTATTGTCACAGATCACTAGTTATAACAGCTGGGCTGCCCTGCTGAAACAAATACAACAGTATTGTCACAGATCACTAGTTATAACAGCTGGGCTGCCCTGCTGAAACAAATACAACAGTATTGTCACAGATTACTAGTTATAACAGCTGGGCTGCTCTGCTGTAACAAATACAACAGTATTGTAACAGATCACTAGTTATAACAGCTGGACTGCTCTGCTGAAACAAATACAACAGTATTGTCACAGATCACTAGTTATAACAGCTGGGCTGCTCTGCTGTAACAAATACAACAGTATTGTCACAGATCACTAGTTATAACAGCTGGGCTGCTCTGCTGAAACAAATACAACAGTATTGTCACAGATCACTAGTTATAACAGCTGGGATGCTCTGCTGAAACAAATACAACAGTATTGTCACAGATCACTAGTTATAACAGCTGGGCTGCTCTGCTGAAACAAATACAACAGTATTGTCACAGATCACTAGTTATAACAGCTGGGCTGCTGCTCTACTGATACAAATACAACAGTATTGTCACAGATCACTAGTTATAACAGCTGGGCTGCTCTACTGAAACAAATACAACAGTATTGTCACAGATCACTAGTTATAACAGCTGGGCTGCTCTACTGAAACAAATACAACAGTATTGTCACAGATTACTAGTTATAACAGCTGGGCTGCTCTGCTGTAACAAATACAACAGTATTGTCACAGATTACTAGTTATAACAGCTGGGCTGCTCTGCTGAAACAAATACAACAGTATTGTCACAGATTACTAGTTATAACAGCTGGGCTGCTCTGCTGCAACAAATACAACAGTATTGTCACAGATTACTAGTTATAACAGCTGGGCTGCTCTGCTGCAACAAATACAACAGTATTGTCACAGATTACTAGTTATAACAGCTGGGATGCTCTGCTGAAACAAATACAACAGTATTGTCACAGATCACTAGTTATAACAGCTGGGCTGCTCTACTGAAACAAATACAACAGTATTGTCACAGATTACTAGTTACAACAGCTGGGCTGCTCTGCTGAAACAAATACAACAGTATTGTCACAGATTACTAGTTATAACAGCTGGGCTGCTCTGCTGAAACAAATACAACAGTATTGTCACAGATTACTAGTTATAACAGCTGGGCTCCTCTGCTGAAACAAATACAACAGTATTGTCACAGATTACTAGTTATAACAGCTGGGCTGCTCTACTGAAACAAATACAACAGTATTGTCACAGATCACTAGTTATAACAGCTGGGCTGCTCTGCTGAAACAAATACAACAGTATTGTAACAGATCACTGGTTATAACAGCTGGGCTGCTCTACTGAAACAAATACAACAGTATTGTCACAGATCACTAGTTATAACAGCTGGGCTGCTCTGCTGAAACAAATACAACAGTATTGTCACAGATTACTAGTTATAACAGCTGGGCTGCTCTGCTGAAACAAATACAACAGTATTGTCACAGATTACTAGTTATAACAGCTGGGCTGCTCTGCTGAAACAAATACAACAGTATTGTCACAGATTACTAGTTATAACAGCTGGGCTGCTCTGCTGAAACAAATACAACA
Organism: Isoperla grammatica; assembly: GCA_945910005.1. Lineage (NCBI taxonomy): Eukaryota > Metazoa > Arthropoda > Insecta > Plecoptera > Perlodidae > Isoperla > Isoperla grammatica. Next base: position 44,632,799 of record OX246742.1, on the reverse strand, counting down.
GTATTGTCACAGATTACTAGTTATAACAGCTGGGCTGCTCTGCTGAAACAAATACAACAGTATTGTCACAGATTACTAGTTATAACTAGTTATAATGCTCTGCTGAAACAAATACAACAGTATTGTCACAGATTACTAGTTATAACAGCTGGGCTGCTCTGCTGAAACAAATACAACAGTATTGTCACAGATTACTAGTTATAACAGCTGGGCTGCTCTGCTGAAACAAATACAACAGTATTGTCACAGATTACTAGTTATAACAGCTGGGCTGCTCTGCTGAAACAAATACAACAGTATTGTCGCAGATTACTAGTTATAACTAGTTATAATGCTCTGCTGAAACAAATACAACAGTATTGTCACAGATTACTAGTTATAACAGCTGGGCTGCTCTGCTGAAACAAATACAACAGTATTGTCGCAGATTACTAGTTATAACTAGTTATAATGCTCTGCTGAAACAAATACAACAGTATTGTCACAGATTACTAGTTATAACAGCTGGGCTGCTCTGCTGATACAAATACAACAGTATTGTCACAGATTACTAGTTATAACTAGTTATAATGCTCTGCTGAAACAAATACAACAGTATTGTCACAGATTACTAGTTATACAGCTGGGCTGCTCTGCTGAAACAAATACAACAGTATTGTCACAGATTACTAGTTATAACTAGTTATAATGCTCTGCTGAAACAAATACAACAGTATTGTCACAGATTACTAGTTATAACAGCTGGGCTGCTCTGCTGAAACAAATACAACAGTATTGTCACAGATTACTAGTTATAACAGCTGGGCTGCTCTGCTGAAACAAATACAACAGTATTGTCACAGATTACTAGTTATAACAGCTGGGCTGCTCTGCTGAAACAAATACAACAGTATTGTCACAGATTACTAGTTATAACTAGTTATAATGCTCTGCTGAAACAAATACAACAGTATTGTCACAGATTACTAGTTATAACAGCTGGGCTGCTCTGCTGAAACAAATACAACAGTATTGTCGCAGATTACTAGTTATAACTAGTTATAATGCTCTGCTGAAACAAATACAACAGTATTGTCACAGATTACTAGTTATAACAGCTGGGCTGCTCTGCTGAAACAAATACAACAGTATTGTCACAGATTACTAGTTATAACTAGTTATAATGCTCTGCTGAAACAAATACAACAGTATTGTCACAGATTACTAGTTATAACTAGTTATAATGCTCTGCTGAAACAAATACAACAGTATTGTCACAGATTACTAGTTATAACAGCTGGGCTGCTCTGCTGCAACAAATACAACAGTATTGTCACAGATTACTAGTTATAACAGCTGGGCTGCTCTGCTGAAACAAATACAACAGTATTGTTACAGATCACTAGTTATAACAGCTGGGCTGCTCTGCTGAAACAAATACAACAGTATTGTCACAGATTACTAGTTATAACAGCTGGGCTGCTCTGCTGAAACAAATACAACAGTATTGTTACAGATCACTAGTTATAACAGCTGGGCTGCTCTGCTGAAACAAATACAACAGTATTGTCACAGATCACTAGTTATAACAGCTGGGCTGCTCTGCTGAAACAAATACAACAGTATTGTCACAGATTACTAGTTATAACAGCTGGGCTGCTCTGCTGAAACAAATACAACAGTATTGTTACAGATCACTAGTTATAACAGCTGGGCTGCTCTGCTGAAACAAATACAACAGTATTGTCACAGATTACTAGTTATAACAGCTGGGCTGCTCTGCTGAAACAAATACAACAGTATTGTTACAGATCACTAGTTATAACAGCTGGGCTGCTCTGCTGAAACAAATACAACAGTATTGTTACAGATCACTAGTTATAACAGCTGGGATGCTCTGCTGATACAAATACAACAGTATTGTCACAGATCACTAGTTATAACAGCTGGGCTGCTCTGCTGAAACAAATACAACAGTATTGTCACAGATTACTAGTTATAACAGCTGGGCTGCTCTGCTGAAACAAATACAACAGTATTGTCACAGATTACTAGTTATAACAGCTGGGCTGCTCTGCTGAAACAAATACAACAGTATTGTCACAGATCACTAGTTATAACAGCTGGGCTGCTCTACTGATACAAATACAACCGTATTGTCACAGATCACTAGTTATAACAGCTGGGCTGCTCTGCTGCAACAAATACAACAGTATTGTAACAGATCACTAGTTATAACAGCTGGGCTGCTCTGCTGAAACAAATACAACAGTATTGCCACAGATTACTAGTTATAACAGCTAGGCTGCTCTGCTGAAACAAATACAACAGTATTGTCACAGATTACTAGTTATAACAGCTGGGCTGCTCTGCTGAAACAAATACAACAGTATTGTCACAGATTACTAGTTATAACTAGTTATAATGCTCTGCTGAAACAAATACATCAGTATTGTCACAGATTACTAGTTATAACAGCTGGGCTGCTCCTGAAACAAATACAACAGTATTGTCACATATTACTAGTTTTAACAGATAGGCTGCTCTGTTGAAACAAATACAACAGTATTGTCACAGATTACTAGTTATAACTAGTTATAATGCTCTGCTGAAACAAATACATCAGTATTGTCACAGATTACTAGTTATAACAGCTGGGCTGCTCTACTGATACAAATACAACAGTATTGTCACAGATTACTAGTTATAACAGCTGGGCGGCTCTGCTGAAACAAATACAACAGTATTGTCACAGATTACTAGTTATAACAGCTGGGCTGCTCTACTGATACAAATACAACAGTATTGTCACAGATTACTAGTTATAACAGCTGGGCTGCTCTGCTGAAACAAATACAACAGTATTGTCACAGATTACTAGTTATAACAGCTGGGCTGCTCTGCTGAAACAAATACAACAGTATTGTCACAGATTACTAGTTATAACAGCTGGGCTGCTCTGCTGAAACAAATACAACAGTATTGTCACAGATTACTAGTTATAACTAGTTATAATGCTCTGCTGAAACAAATACAACAGTATTGTCACAGATTACTAGTTATAACAGCTGGGCTGCTCTACTGATACAAATACAACAGTATTGTCACAGATTACTAGTTATAACAGCTGGGCTGCTCTACTGATACAAATACAACAGTATTGTCACAGATTACTAGTTATAACAGCTGGGCTGCTCTGCTGAAACAAATACAACAGTATTGTCACAGATTACTAGTTATAACAGCTGGGCTGCTCTGCTGAAACAAATACAACAGTATTGTCACAGATTACTAGTTATAACAGCTGGGCTGCTCTGCTGAAACAAATACAACAGTATTGTCACAGATTACTAGTTATAACATCTAGGCTTCTCTGCTGATACAAATACAACAGCAAACTAGGCTAAGGACACTACTTCATGGATAATAAAATATACCTATAATAAGTTATTTAAAGCACAAGCTGTACAATGTTCCTAGATAAGCAATTTGTTTATATTGTCAAAATGTAATAGTATTAAGAAACTGATTTATAAGTTTTACATGATACCCACTATAGTTGTACCATTTATACCACTGTATCATTGAATCGTCACTGCCATCTTATCATGAATCACTACAAAATATTATGCGCCCACACACAAGCCTCGCTCATGTGGGCATTCACCTTCCTATATAAGCCAATGTTTTATTTTTTCTATGCAATGTACTTTGTATCACATGTGAAGTTGAATAAAGCGTGCTAAATCTGAAATCTGAGTATTGTCACAGTTTACTATTTATAACAGCTGGGCGGCTCTGCTGAAACAAATACAACAGTATTGTCACAAATCACTAGTTATAACAGCGATCAACTTATTACAGTTGACATATTATAATTATGAGCAATTTCTTCATTTTCTAACTGGTTAGAGGTATTTTTCATCGCTAGAATTGCCACTTCATCATTGATAGAACTCGAAAAATTGGAAACGACTCCCTCGATCCTAGAACTTGCTGCTTCACTTACTTTTCACGTCAAGTTGGAGAATACCGATCTTTCGAGGTCGTCAAATACGCTCTTTTCACCCCCCCACCCCCCCCCCCCCCCCCCCCCCCCACCACCCTCACGCTTGCAGTTCTTTCCCAGACATTCCTTCCCACAGTCTCGCCGTTCCGAACGTCAACACTGAACAGTGTAGACAGCCGAGCCGCGCGTTATATTAGTATTACCTATTCTATTAATCACGGTGACATGCAAAACAAATTACACCTTCATAAAAGCATCACTTTTTCGGGACTTATTAAGAAATGTGTGAACTCCATCAGAAATGTGTGAATGGGTGAAAAGAGATCGAGACGAGTAAATGTTATTCTGTGAATCGTATTTATACAACGAAACTACTTGACCTACGACGAGGATTGTTGCCGGCATTATGAACAGCTGATTAATAAGGAAATGAGGCTTCTGATTGGGGTTGCAATGGTGGAAACAAGCTATAGCTGCTCGTAATACTGGCCCTTAGAATCGTACTTATGTGACGAAGCTACTTGACCTACGACGAGGAGTGTTGCCGGCATTATGAACAGCTGATTAATAAGGAAGTAAGGCGTCTGATTGGTGGTTGCAATGGTGAAAACAAGCTATAGCTGCTCGTAATACTGGCCCTTAGAATCGTACTTATGTGACGAAGCTACTTGACCTACGACGAGGAGTGTTGCCGGCATTATGAACAGCTGATTAATAAGGAAGTAAGGCGTCTGATTGGTGGTTGCAATGGTGAAAACAAGCTATAGCTGCTCGTAATACTGGCCCTTAGAATCGTACTTATGTGACGAAGCTACTTGACCTACGACGAGGAGTGTTGCCGGCATTATGAACAGCTGATTAATAAGGAAGTAAGGCGTCTGATTGGTGGATGCAATGGTGAAAACAAGCTATAGCTGCTCGTAATACTGGCCCTTAGAATCGTACTTATGTGACGAAGCTACTTGACCTACGACGAGGAGTGTTGCCGGCATTATGAACAGCTGATTAATAAAGAAGTAAGGCGTCTGATTGGTGGTTGCAATGGTGAAAACAAGCTATAGCTGCTCGTAATACTGGCCCTTAGAATCGTACTTATGTGACGAAGCTACTTGACCTACGACGAGGAGTGTTGCCGGCATTATGAACAGCTGATTAATAAGGAAGTAAGGCTTCTGATGGGTGGTTGCAATGGTGAAAACAAGCTATAGCTGCTCGTAATACTGGCCCTTAGAATCGTACTTATGTGACGAAGCTACTTGACCTACGACGAGGAGTGTTGCTGGCATTATGAACAGCTGATTAATAAGGAAGTAAGGCTTCTGATGGGTGGTTGCAATGGTGAAAACAAGCTATAGCTGCTCGTAATACTGGCCCTTAGAATCGTACTGATGTGACGAAGCTACTTGACCTACGACGAGGAGTGTTGCCGGCATTATGAACAGCTGATTAATAAGGAAGTAAGGCTTCTGATGGGTGGTTGCAATGGTGAAAACAAGCTATAGCTGCTCGTAATACTGGCCCTTAGAATCGTACTTATGTGACGAAACTACTTGACCTACGACGAGGAGTGTTGCCGGCATTATGAACAGCTGATTAATAAGGAAGTAAGGCTTCTGATAGGTGGTTGCAATGGTGAAAACAAGCTAAGGCTGCTCGTAATACTGGCCCTTAGAATCGTACTCATGTGACGAAGCTACTTCACCTACGACGAGGAGTGTTGCCGGCATTATGAACAGCTGATTAATAAGGAAGTAAGGCTTCTGATTGGTGGTTGCAATGGTGGAAACAAGCTATAGCTGCTCGTAATACTGGCCCTTAGAATCCTACTTATGTGACGAAGCTACTTGACCTACGACGAGGAGTGTTGCCGGCATTATGAACAGCTGATTAATAAGGAAGTAAGGCTTCTGATGGGTGGTTGCAATGGTGAAAACAAGCTATAGCTGCTCGTAATACTGGCCCTTAGAATCGTACTTATGTGACGAAGCTACTTGACCTACGACGAGGAGTGTTGCTGGCATTATGAACAGCTGATTAATAAGGAAGTAAGGCTTCTGATGGGTGGTTGCAATGGTGAAAACAAGCTATAGCTGCTCGTAATACTGGCCCTTAGAATCGTACTGATGTGACGAAGCTACTTGACCTACGACGAGGAGTGTTGCCGGCATTATGAACAGCTGATTAATAAGGAAGTAAGGCTTCTGATGGGTGGTTGCAATGGTGAAAACAAGCTATAGCTGCTCGTAATACTGGCCCTTAGAATCGTACTTATGTGACGAAACTACTTGACCTACGACGAGGAGTGTTGCCGGCATTATGAACAGCTGATTAATAAGGAAGTAAGGCTTCTGATTGGTGGTTGCAATGGTGGAAACAAGCTATAGCTGCTCGTAATACTGGCCCTTAGAATCGTACTTATACAACGAAGCTACTTGACCTACGACGAGGAGTGTTGCCGGCATTATGAACAGCTGATTAATAAGGAAGTAAGGCTTCTGATTGGTGGTTGCAATGGTGGAAACAAGCTATAGCTGCTCGTAATACTGGCCCTTAGAATCGTACTTATGTGACGAAGCTACTTGACCTACGACGAGGAGTGTTGCCGGCATTATGAACAGCTGATTAATAAGGAAGTAAGGCTTCTGATTGGTGGTTGCAATGGTGGAAACAAGCTATAGCTGCTCGTAATACTGGCCCTTAGAATCGTACTTATGTGACGAAGCTACTTGACCTACGACGAGGAGTTTTGCCGGCATTATGAACAGCTGATTAATAAGGAAGTAAGGCTCCTGATTGGTGGTTGCAATGGTGGAAACAAGCTATAGCTGCTCGTAATACTGGCCCTTAGAATCGTACTTATGTGACGAAGCTACTTGACCTACGACGAGGAGTGTTGCCGGCATTATGAACAGCTGATTAATAAGGTAGTAAGGCTCCTGATTGGTGGTTGCAATGGTGGAAACAAGCTATAGCTGCTCGTAATACTGGCCCTTAGAATCGTATTTATACAACGAAGCTACTTGACCTACGACGAGGAGTGTTGCCGGCATTATGAACAGCTGATTAATAAGGAAGTAAGGCTTCTGATTGGTGGTTGCAATGGTGGAAACAAGCTATAGCTGCTCGTAATACTGGCCCTTAGAATCGTACTTATGTGACGAAGCTACTTGACCTACGACGAGGAGTTTTGCCGGCATTATGAACAGCTGATTAATAAGGAAGTAAGGCTCCTGATTGGTGGTTGCAATGGTGGAAACAAGCTATAGCTGCTCGTAATACTGGCCCTTAGAATCGTACTTATGTGACGAAGCTACTTGACCTACGACGAGGAGTGTTGCCGGCATTATGAACAGCTGATTAATAAGGTAGTAAGGCTCCTGATTGGTGGTTGCAATGGTGGAAACAAGCTATAGCTGCTCGTAATACTGGCCCTTAGAATCGTACTTATGTGACGAAGCTACTTGACCTACGACGAGGAGTGTTGCCGGCATTATGAACAGCTGATTAATAAGGAAGTAAGGCTCCTGATTGGTGGTTGCAATGGTGGAAACAAGCTATAGCTGCTCGTAATACTGGCCCTTAGAATCGTACTTATGTGACGAAGCTACTTGACCTACGACGAGGAGTGTTGCCGGCATTATGAACAGCTGATTAATAAGGAAGTAAGGCTTCTGATTGGTGGTTGCAATGGTGGAAACAAGCTATAGCTGCTCGTAATACTGGCCCTTAGAATCGTACTTATACAACGAAGCTACTTGACCTACGACGAGGAGTGTTGCCGGCATTATGAACAGCTGATTAATAAGGAAGTAAGGCTTCTGATTGGTGGTTGCAATGGTGGAAACAAGCTATAGCTGCTCGTAATACTGGCCCTTAGAATCGTACTTATGTGACGAAGCTACTTGACCTACGACGAGGAGTGTTGCCGGCATTATGAACAGCTGATTAATAAGGAAGTAAGGCGTCTGATTGGTGGTTGCAATGGTGAAAACAAGCTATAGCTGCTCGTAATACTGGCCCTTAGAATCGTACTTATGTGACGAAGCTACTTGACCTACAGCGAGGAGTGTTGCCGGCATTATGAACAGCTGATTAATAAGGAAGTAAGGCGTCTGATTGGTGGTTGCAATGGTGAAAACAAGCTATAGCTGCTCGTAATACTGGCCCTTAGAATCGTACTTATGTGACGAAGCTACTTGACCTACGACGAGGAGTGTTACCGGCATTATGAACAGCTGATTAATAAGGAAGTAAGGCTTCTGATTGGTGGTTGCAATGGTGGAAACAAGCTATAGCTGCTCGTAATACTGGCCCTTAGAATCGTACTTATGTGACGAAGCTACTTGACCTACGACGAGGAGTGTTGCCGGCATTATGAACAGCTGATTAATAAGGAAGTAAGGCTCCTGATTGGTGGTTGCAATGGTGGAAACAAGCTATAGCTGCTCGTAATACTGGCTCTTAGAATCGTACTTATGTGACGAAGCTACTTGACCTACGACGAGGAGTGTTGCCGGCATTATGAACAGCTGATTAATAAGGAAGTAAGGCTTCTGATTGGTGGTTGCAATGGTGAAAACAAGCTATAGCTGCTCGTATGGCCCTTAGAATCGTACTTATGTGACGAAGCTACTTGACCTACGACGAGGAGTGTTGCCGGCATTATGAACAGCTGATTAATAAGGAAGTAAGGCTCCTGATTGGTGGTTGCAATGGTGAAAACAAGCTATAGCTGCTCGTAATACTGGCCCTTAGAATCGTACTTATGTGACGAAGCTACTTGACCTACGACGAGGAGTGTTGCCGGCATTATGAACAGCTGATTAATAAGGAAGTAAGGCTTCTGATTGGTGGTTGCAATGGTGGAAACAAGCTATAGCTGCTCGTAATACTGGCCCTTAGAATCGTACTTATGTGACGAAGCTACTTGACCTGCGACGAGGAGTGTTGCCGGCATTATGAACAGCTGATTAATAAGGAAGTAAGGCTTCTGATTGGTGGTTGCAATGGTGAAAACAAGCTATAGCTGCTCGTAATACTGGCCCTTAGAATCGTACTTATGTGACGAAGCTACTTGACCTACGACGAGGAGTGTTGCCGGCATTATGAACAGCTGATTAATAAGGAAGTAAGGCTTCTGATTGGTGGTTGCAATGGTGAAAACAAGCTATAGCTGCTCGTAATACTGGCCCTTAGAATCGTACTTATGTGACGAAGCTACTTGACCTACGACGAGGAGTGTTGCCGGCATTATGAACAGCTGATTAATAAGGAAGTAAGGCTTCTGATTGGTGGTTGCAATGGTGGAAACAAGCTATAGCTGCTCGTAATACTGGCCCTTAGAATCGTACTCATACAACGAAGCTACTTGACCTACGACGAGGAGTGTTGCCGGCATTATGAACAGCTGATTAATAAGGAAGTAAGGCTTCTGATTGGTGGTTGCAATGGTGAAAACAAGCTATAGCTGCTCGTAATACTGGCCCTTAGAATCGTACTTATGTGACGAAGCTACTTGACCTACGACGAGGAGTGTTGCCGGCATTATGAACAGCTGATTAATAAGGAAGTAAGGCTTCTGATTGGTGGTTGCAATGGTGGAAACAAGCTATAGCTGCTCGTAATACTGGCCCTTAGAATCGTACTTCTACAACGAAGCTACTTGACCTACGACGAGGAGTGTTGCCGGCATTATGAACAGCTGATTAATAAGGAAGTAAGGCTTCTGATTGGTGGTTGCAATGGTGGAAACAAGCTAAGGCTGCTCGTAATACTGGCCCTTAGAATCGTACTTCTACAACGAAGCTACTTGACCTACGACGAGGAGTGTTGCCGGCATTATGAACAGCTGATTAATAAGGAAGTAAGGCTTCTGATTGGTGGTTGCAATGGTGGAAACAAGCTATAGCTGCTCGTAATACTGGCCCTTAGAATCGTACTTATGTGACGAAGCTACTTGACCTACGACGAGGAGTGTTGCCGGCATTATGAACAGCTGATTAATAAGGAAGTAAGGCTTCTGATTGGTGGTTGCAATGGTGGAAACAAGCTATAGCTGCTCGTAATACTGGCCCTTAGGATCGTACTTATGTGACGAAGCTTCTTGACCTACGACGAGGAGTGTTGCCGGCATTATGAACAGCTGATTAATAAGGAAGTAAGGCTTCTGATTGGTGGTTGCAATGGTGGAAACAAGCTATAGCTGCTCGTAATACTGGCCCTTAGTTAGAATCGTTCACTCTTACGAAAGAATGCAAGTTGACAAAACACTGACTGCTTTACGGTACCACACGAGTTCATTTAGCATCATATTTATGGTAATTTCTTTATTGTTTTTCTCAAATTAAACTTTTCCCATTGACCTCTTGGGAACATCCAATATCTTGGCGTAAAGGACTTTGCCGGCGGAAGCGTATGCGTCTCGTTCTCCCTTTTACTACGTCCTTATAATTGTCCCTATCCTGCAATCAACCCCAGAGGTCATATGACCCAGTTGTCGACTAGGTACGTTCGATAAACACCAAATTTTAATAAATAAAGGAATTTGTGTATTTTTTACAAAACCACATCGTACCGGTAATCCAAAATCCAAAATCAGTGATTTAATCTTAGCCCTCTTAGCAGTGGTGTAGTGGTGCGTATACGGGCGTATACGCCGTATACACACTGCTCCGGCTAAAAAACTTTCGTATACACACTGGTTTGGGTTATGATACGAGTGATACGCAATGATACGGTCGTAACATGCCTCGAATGACGGACACATTATTCACGATCGTCAGCTTTTCTCCATTGGTCAAATTGTGCTCTCTGGCACTGGCAATTAAATGGCACAAGCCCTCAATTCCTCTAAGACCACCCCTGGATCTAAGAGTCCCGATATTCAATTGTAAGTCTCGCGTCCCGCCAATACACCAAGTGGGATACAGTTGTCTCGCTTGGTAAAAATATTGCGGTGTCAATTATCAACAGCCAAGTATCAACAGATACACCTATATACGGGCCACGGGCGGCGTGTGAGTCGCAAAACCACTTCCCAAGCCCCAAAACGTATTCCTGAACAATACTCGTCAGTGTTCCAATTATTTTGGGTGATTTTCTGGTTTTGCACTACAAAAACTGCAGTATTTCGGGATTGCATTCAGTCCGGTATTGGTATCTAAAACGCTCAAAACACACTCTAAAATGCCTGTTTTTTCTAAATCGCCTGCGGCGCCATTGTTGGGGGGCTCTGCCCCCCAAACCCCCCATGTTCTTTTGTCTGGAAAGATGTGTCCCTCCAGCAGCTTCCCACTGAAGCGTATACGTACTGGTAAATTTGGCACTACACCACTGCCTCTTAGTCTTACCTGTAATTGCGATATATTTAATTCTGATAAATTTAATTTAATATTTATTCAACAGTTTCTCAAGTACCTTACATATAATAATTGACGATGTATTTTGTTACGTTGGTATGTAATATATCCAATCAAATACTACGGACAGAAATTACAATCTTGTGCGTCAGTAGAAATGTAATTCATAGTAATTATTTCAATTACTTCGCATTAATACTTCGCACTTCATTATTGTATCAATGTGTACAATGCAATTACAATTACAATAATAATAATCGAAACTATATTCGCTCGCCTCATTCGCGTGCACCGAAACGCGACTCTACGTCGGACGAATTGTCCACTCATACAATTATTTGAAATTATCGATTAATTAATTTGTATGTCTCGTTTGTCTAGTGGGTTTGTGATGATAATGATTCTTGTTGATTGATTGATTGATATTTGGGCTTAAAGACTCATATTTTTGCAACTTGGCTAATCGAGACGATGAGTGGGTGAAATATGAAGATGAAATAGGGGAGTGTTTGGAGGAAAGGGACACGTTTCTATTATTGCAATCATGTATTCGAGACGATGAAGGGTGGTAGATGAAGATGAAAGACAGTTTAAAAAAACATGCTTTCTACAGGCTTCGAGCACAAGTCTCTTGGTTGCTTAAAAATTGAAATTGAAATTGAAAATGCACATAGTATATTGTGACTTAATATTGGTGTGCACGCTCATCCCTCAACGCGATCCTAGTTTGGTTCCGAGCTCGACAAACAGAATTCCCTTGCTAGCGACGTTATCAATCGAGCGATCAGATAGGAATGTAGACTAGACTTGGCAACTATGGCATTAGGTAAATATTGCAACATTCTATCACAGTCCATCAGTCACAGACTGCATTATTGATTTTCTTTCTACCAATGAGGCAGCTCAGCGGTAACGCGCGACACTCGAAATCGGTAGGGCGCTGGTTCGAGACCTGTCACCGGCACTTCTGAAAGACTTTTACCAGGGATTGTCTCAGCCACAAGGTGAATGCTGGGATCGAGTCCCGCTAATAGCCCTCAGACATTCGTCCCAACTATCACAATAATAAATATTCATATAACGATTGTTGTAATGCCCCCCCCCCCCCCCTCCCGCTAAAATTCAGTTATTGTAACGGAGTGGGTAGGTACACAATAAACACATGTATATATTTCAAGATGTCTGTTTCCAAAATTGTTAAGGCCAATACATTATTATAGTTATTATAATGCAAATATACTTGATGAGAGCGCAACACGTTGCCATTGATTTAATATCAGCTTCACAACATTAGTTTCCAATCGGAACAATAAGTATTCACTGCGAAACATATCAGGGTTTAGTTAATAAATGATGTGTATTTGGTTAATGGGGTATTATTTCCCTCACGGAGGTACGAACCTGGGTCAATTACTCAAAAACTGTGGGGTGTCACGCAAATTGGAAAAACTGTATGTAGAGCTTATATATTGCAGATTAATAACTGACTATAGGTAGCGAGTAACATATCAGGGTTTGGTTAAAAAATGATGCGCATTTGGTTAATGGGGTATTATTTCCCGCACAGAGGTACGAACCTGGGTCAATTACTCAAAAACTGTGGGGTGTCACGCAGATTGGAAAAACTGTATGTAGAGCTTATATATTGCAGATTAATAACTGACTATAGGTAGCGAGTAACATATCAGGGTTTGGTTAAAAAATGATGCGCATTTGGTTAATGGGGTATTATTTCCCGCACAGAGGTACAAACCGGGGTCTTTAACTCAAAAACTGTGGGGTGTCACGCAGATCAGAAAACATGTATATATAGGTTTTATATTGCAGATTAATAATTTACTATAGGTGGCGCGAAACATATCAGGGTTTAGTTAAAATATTATGCGCATTTGGTTATTGGGGAATTATTTCCCTAACGAAGGTACAAACCTGGGTAAATTACTCGAAAACAGTGGGGTGTCACGCAGATTGGAAAACATGTCAGTATAATTTATGTATTGCAGATAAATAATTTACTGTAGGTTGCGCGAAACATGTCAGGGTTTAGTTAAAAAATGATGTGCATATTGTTAATGGGGTATTATATCCCGCACGGAGGTACGAACCTGGGTCAAATACTCAAAAACTGTGGGGTGTCAATCGTCACGCAGATTGGAAAACATGTGTCTAGGCCTATAGGTTATGTATTGCAGATTAATAATTTACTGCAGGTGGCGCAAAATTCAGTGTAGGAGCTTACGAGGCAAATAATTTAGAAACTATAAAGCAGGAGAATTTAAGGTATTTTGACCCTATTTTCAAAATTACATTTAATATCGATATTATGTAGTGATGTGGGGCTACATGTTATCAAAACCTACGGATCATTTCAAAATAAATAATGCAAAATTCATTGTGTTTTGATAAAATTAGGTAACTTCAATAATATCTCAAGTTCGAAATACATTTTGAATCCTTTATAAATGCCTTATAATAAAATTCTTAAAATCGCATTCGATAGGTATTGACCTCACTAACCCAAACCGTGAACATTTTTTGGGGAGAAACAAACCGTTTACGGTTTGATAGTAAACAAATAAACCGTGGATCCAAACCGACTCTTCTCAAAATCACATTCCAGTAATGTAAATTGCTTAATATGAACAACTCAGCTCAACTTTCTCGGCGCATTACACCACCTCATCTGCCGAACTACTGCCTTACTAGCAAGTAAGATCCCCCCCCCTCCCCCCTCCCCCCTCACCTTGCAAACGAATATAGAAAACGAGACTCTCGAGTGAAGAGAATAATTGCCAGCACATTAGTCAGTGTTGACAAACACGTGTTACGCATCGACTTGTAGCTGACTTTGCCTTCGATCACGGTTGTCGGGTGGAGGGGGGGCTGTGTGCGATATGAGTCAATCACTTGTTTGGCCGGACATTCGGTGGGTTCAAAGGAACTAGGAGGTCACTTGTTCTTAAAGCTGGGCTGTATAAATAATACATGTTTGTAGTTTGTATTTTGTATTTAAAATATCCGAGCTTAGAATATCTTGTATTTATTATCGAAAACACACTTGTCTACTTCTTGTATTTTACAAAATACTTTTCTAAAAAAATACGTTTTCCACTTTTGCTTGGCATGCGACGGATTGCGACCTGACTGTAACTACTAGAAAGCTCTAGGAAAGCACAATTGCTTTTGGCTAAACCAAAATCCAAATTGTTATTCCTGTTGTAAAGGTCGTTCCTTATGTCCCGATAACATTATAGCTTAGGAAAATGTATTTTATTATTAGCATTTTTGAAAATACAAATGCATTTTGTATCGAAAACACGTGTTTCCAAAAGAATCTTGTATTTTTATCTAAAATACATTTATGAGTATTTTGCCCAGCTCTGCTTGCTCTATTGTAAAAAGTTGTAACCCGTCCTAATTTGCCTGGTAGGATGGACCTCCCCAGAACAACAAAGCACAATCAGATCCATACGTCCCCAATTGCATTTACACTTCTCACTGCGGATACAAAATATGGGGCCCACGTCTTACTGGATGGCATTGTACCTACTTCACTGTTCTACGGAGATCCACTTCAGCTGTCAAACTGCGAAATAATGTTTCAACGTACCAAATTACAACTATGAGACGACTGTGAAGGGGTTAGAAACTGAAAAAGAACTATTTAAAAATTACAATTTAGTATCAAGTTCTATAAATGCAACCATTTTCCAGCCCCCCCCCCCCCCCCCGGAAAATGGTTGCATTTGGGGGAGGGGGGCGCCCCATGCAAGCTCAGGGGGGCAAGCTACCTTTCTGCCCCCCTCCCCCCAAGGTTCCAACGCCGCTGGATCTTACCTGTGAAAGCACCAAGGAATGGGGTCGAGCTCGCCTGCCACTATGAATGTCTAACGCACCCTGTCGGAAATCATCCTCCTTAGTGCCCATTCTCTACGCTAGATAGTGACTTGAATGTACGTGTACGTGTAACGTGTCATTGTGTGAGTGTATCGTTCTATGTGTGTGTGAGGGAGGGACTTGATAACGCCCATATGGAAAAAGAAAATGGTGAACCATTCTGTATTCAAAGCTTAGAGAAACGAACTTGCAATGCTATCAAGAGCACTTTAGGAAAAAAAACATAATGTAAAGAACCTAAAATAAGTAAATAACAGTCTAAAATAAGCGAATAATAGCAGTAACAGTGAATTTAAAATAAAACTGTAAACAAGATAACAGTTTGTTCCACCCTGTTGCACTTATACAGTCTACTTATCTGTTAATAATAAAAATATTTAAACGATAAGTACGTTTCTGTTTAATACCCACTAAGAAATAGAATTATATTTTCACAGTTTAACACACTGAATTAAAATGAGTAGCATGGATTAAACATCAAAGGCAGACACATGCAACCACAAAGAAGAATCAGTGTCTCATTAATATAAGTATATATAAGTATTATTTATAATTTTATTTTGGAAACCTGCCCACAATTTATGCCGCTCTCATGTGACTGTCTTGGTTTTGTGTTATTTGGAGTAAGTTGTCGGGAAGGAATCAGGTAGCTACCAAGCATTGATTTTCTTACCTCTTCGCATGTTCTACGTCCCTGATACTCGGCTCGATTCAGTCTCACAGCTAAATAATAAGGCTACAGGTTTTCTATTATTTATTGCTGATTCTACAAATTGGCTGCTGATTCTTCAAATTGGTATAGTAACAGAATCAATTTGCCGGAGTTGTTGAAAGCAGATAGACAAATTATAAGTAGTAGCAATATAAATTAATACCATCACAAATTATTACTAGGTGTGGCGATCAATAATATTACAAAAACAAAGATTTGTGTTGAGAATACATAAAAAAAAGTGGTAACAATTAATATCTTTCCGTATTGGTTCTCAATATTATGTTTTTCTTTCTGCATTACACCTTCAAGACTCATAACATGTACACATTGATAGTAAATGACCTAACCAGAAAATTAATGTTAGAATCAAATTTTCGGACACACAACATTTTAGTTACTGTTTTTAGTTATAAGCCACTATGCCACATATACCACAGTTTTGGTGTACGGAATAGGAAATAACTAAATCGAGGGTGGGTGAGAACATGTATTTACTCCAAACACTTTTCTGTACTGTTTTTTTATCCGATAAGCTACCTGATCTTTTTTCTCATAAGGTGACCATATTTTGAACATTGCAAACCGTGACAAACAAAATGTAAGAAGGATTACGAAATCCATGGACAAGTACGGGGTCTGAGGCGAAACATTTTTGCGTTCAAAATGCCCAGAAAAGAGCTCTCTTACATGAATTAATAAAACAAAATAAATATACTATTATTCATATTAATTTTAATTGATACCTATTAGGTATTTAAATGAATGCGGGTACATTTTTGTTGTCTTGTTATGCCTGGTCGTATTTCGCCAGCAGCCGCCTGTTGACGGAATAAACTCTGCTGACTGTGAGTTGAGTGAGTGCGTGAGTGTGTGAGTCAACGTCTGCGAATGCAAATCGCATGTGTCGAGGCCCCCCCAGGCCGCCAAACACTGTTACAATCGACCGCGTTGTCTTTTTGACAGAAAACCGGGACACCTTTTCCCCAAAAATTAGAAACCGGTAAAAATACGTCTTTTCAATGAGTCTCTCGGGACACCGGTACAAGTGTTCCGATATCGGTACTGTACCGGTCAAACCGGTACGTCTGGTCACCTTTTTCTCATCAAGGTGTATGTTAACTACTGATTACTGATGTGAAGAGTAAGGGGGGACTCTGGCCGCAGCGTTACCAGTGGTTAATTTGTAAGGAAAAGGTGGGTATACGCATCATAGTTTCATGTTACAATGTGCTATAGTGATAAAAATTGATGTCTCGGTGGGAAATTGCCCCCCCTCCCCCAACCCGCTTACCAATTCAGCTTCTGAGCTCGTAATCTGGAATTGGATTTGTAGTTT
Source organism: Isoperla grammatica (assembly GCA_945910005.1). NCBI lineage: Eukaryota > Metazoa > Arthropoda > Insecta > Plecoptera > Perlodidae > Isoperla > Isoperla grammatica. The sequence continues at coordinate 44,615,505 of OX246742.1, read as the reverse complement.
TGGGTTGGATTTGATACAATTTTACTCGTCTTCAAAAGCCAATCGTTATTTTAATTGTCCTGTAAGCTTACCATAATACATATATTATAAAATATCAGTTCTTGAAGTAGTTATACAGTAATGTTATGTGTCAACTGGCAACAATTCATTTCCAAGAGGAACAACCTAACAATAGCAGAAATGTTTATCCGTTGTATTTATTTTTATGACAAGATATCACCTCAAAAAGCGTTTCAGACCATTTTTTCCCCATCACTAGGGAAAAAATCCAGGCCGGGCAAACTTTTGATCAGGCCAGGCACGGGGGGTTTGGGAGGCTGTAGCCCCCCAACAAACATCGCCGCAGGCGAAATTTTTTAAAATCAGGTTTTTAGAAGGCATTTGGTGCGTTTTAGAAAAAAACATAGCAGGCTGAATGCACTACCGAAATACTGTAGTTTTCGTCGGTTAAAAGTAGAAAAACACGAGCTCTATCTAGGGACGAAGATTGATGAAGATGAAGAAGATTGGGAAGATTGATGAGAATGAGATCAAGTTACACCGAAATCCAACGAATCTACAATGTAATTTAAATCTTGCAATATCGTGAAGGAAGGGGTGGGAGGGACTCGGGTTTAAAGAAATTTCAATTTCAATGCGCGGCAACTTACCTCTGGCGCCAGGCAGTTTATGCCTGTTCCAGTAGGACCAGTCCAAATTTGGGCCAAAACAGGCAGGCCACCAGGCATGTGCCCGGTTGCCCGGCGGGCCTGTCCGCCCCTGCAGACCATCAAACATAACGCAGAGCCAAATTTTTAGTTTTAACAGGATACCCCTTAAGTATTAAACAGGAATCGAACGTACATCCACAAACAGAGAAATGCTGTATCAAACATGTAAATCATATTTTACGGATCGTGCCATTTCCCTCACAGCAGCGAGAGCGACTGTACCGCCTTCGCGTTCCTAACCCGACGAGGAACCTGCAGCCAATAACAAAAGAAGATGATCGTATTTATAAAGTACGGAGGTTGGTTTGGGGAAAACGTAAAACCAAGAGATAAGAGTTTTATTTAGAGTTATAGATATATTCAAGTAAATTTTAAAAATGAGCATGTGAGGGTAAAATACCCAATACAAATAATTATTGTTTTTTATATATGTTAGCCAAAATTTGAGTGTTGCGTACCTAATAATTTATGAAAAAGGTGGGTATACTGCGTATAATACCCATGAAAACAAATTAAGCACTGAGCGTTACTATTCTATTAGGAAATCCTCATGACACGTCAAAACAAATTTCAACTTCAGTAAACAACACTTATTCGGAAATTATATTAATATTTGTATACTCTGTAAAAGATTTAAAAATAAAAAAACAAACGAGGAAACAAATACAAATATGGGTTTTGTTATCTATGAAGAAAACAACACGACTTAGGAATGTCTGTAAGATTACGCACGGCTCGCCGTTTACGCTCGGAAAGACGAGAGTGAGGAAAGGAATGTCTGAAATAACAAATTTAACGACGCGCTGTCCCGATCATATCACGTTGGGGATGTTTGGAGGAATGGGACAGGAAGTAGGATGTGACGTGAAGGAAGGGTTAGAAGTAAAACTAAAACGAGTTTATCTTTACGACCTTGAAAGATCGGTGTCTCCAACTCGACGTGAAGTGAACTGTAGATGAACATGAGAGACGAGTACAGTGGGCCTCGAACCCACGTCCCTGGATGCCGTACGCCTAGAACCCACATCCCTAGATGGCCGTACGCCTAGAACCCATGTCCCTAGATGCCGTACGCCTAGCACCCACGTCCCTAGTTGCCGTACGCCTAGCACCCACGTCCCTAGATGCCGTACGCCTAGAACCCACGTTCCTTAATGCCGTACGCCTAGAACCCACGTTCCTAGATGCCGTACGCCTAGAAACCACGTTCCTTAATGCCGTACGCCTAGAACCCACGTCCCTTAATGCCGTACGCCTAGAACCCACGTTCCTTAATGCCGTACGCCTAGAACCCACGTCCCTAGATGCCGTACGCCTAGAACCCACGGCCCTAGATGCCGTACGCCTAGAACCCACGTCCCTAGATGCCGTACGCCTAGAACCCACGTTCCTTGATGCAGTACGTCCAGAACCCACGTTCCTTAATGCCGTACGCCTAGAACCCACGTTCCTTAATGCCGTACGCCTAGAACCCACGTCCCTAGATGCCGTACGCCTAGAACCCACGTCCCTAGATGCCGTACGCCTAGAACCCACGTCTCTTAATGCCGTACGCCTAGAACCCACGACTCTTAATGCCGTACGCCTAGAACCCACGTTCCTTAATGCCGTACGCCTAGAACCCACGTCCCTAGATGCCGTACGCCTAGAACCCACGTCCGTAGATGCCGTACGCCTAGAACCCACGTCCCTAGATGCCGTACGCCTAGAACCCACGTTCCTTAATGCCGTACGCCTAGAACCCACGTTCCTAGATGCCGTACGCCTAGAATCCACGTCCCTAGATGCCGTACGCCTAGAACCAACGTCCCTAGATGCCGTACGCCTAGAATCCACGTCCCTAGATGCCGTACGCCTAGAATCCACGTTCCTAGATTCCGTACGCCTAGAATCCACGTCCCTAGATGCCGTACGCCTAGAATCCACGTTCCTAGATGCCGTACGCCTAGAATCCACGTCCCTAGATGCCGTACGCCTAGAACCCACGTTCCTAGATGCCGTACGCCTAGAACCCACGTTCCTTAATGCCGTACGCCTAGAACCCACGTCCCTTAATGCCGTACGCCTAGAACCCACGTTCCTTAATGCCGTACGCCTAGAACCCACGTTCCTTAATGCCGTATGCCTAGAACCCACGTCCCTAGATGCCGTACGCCTAGAATCCACGTTCCGTAATGCCGTACGCCTAGAACCCACGTTCCTTAATGCCGTACGCCTAGAACCCACGTTCCTTAATGCCGTACGCCTAGAACCCACGTCCCTAGATGCCGTACGCCTCGAACCCACGTCCCTAGATGCCGTACGCCTCGAACCCACGTCCCTAATGCCGTACGCCTAGAACCCACGTCCCTAGATGCCGTACGCCTAGAACCCACGTTCCTGGATGCCGTACGCCTAGAACCTACGTCTCTAGATGCCGTACGCCTAGAATCCACGTTCCTAGATGCCGTACGCCTAGAATCCACGTCCCTAGATGCCGTACGCCTAGAACCAACGTCCCTAGATGCCGTACGCCTAGAATCCACGTCCCTAGATACCGTACGCCTAGAATCCACGTTCCTAGATTCCGTACGCCTAGAACCCACGTCCCTAGATGCCGTACGCCTAGAACCCACGTCCCTAGATGCCGTACGCCTAGAACCCACGTCCCTAGATGCCGTACGCCTAGAACCCACGTCCCTAGATGCCGTACGCCTAGAACCCATGTCCCTAGATGCCGTTCGCCTACAACCCACGTCTGTAGATGCCGTACGCCTAGAACCCACGTCCCTAGATGCCGTACGCCTAGAACCCACGTCCCTAGATGCCGTACGCCTAGAACCCACGTCCCTAGATGCCGTTCGCCTACAACCCACGTCTGTAGATGCCGTACGCCTAGAACCCACGTCCCTAGATGCCGTACGCCTAGAACCCACGTCCCTAGATGCCGTACGCCTAGAACCCACGTCCCTAGATGCCGTACGCCTACAACCCACATCCCTGGGACTTGCGCCCCAACCGCACGCGCCCCCCCAAAGGCAAATGAATTGTGTGTGAGGGTGAGCTCACCAGACAGGTCGCAGTCTCCACGCAGTCACCCTTGCTGCCGTGAGTCCGTGTCGGCCGAGTAGGGATGGTTCAGTCAGGTCCGTAATGAATTTGTAAAAACCTTATATTTATACACAGGCAGGGGCGGATACAGGGGGGGGGGGGGGCGGGGGGGGCTACCACCCCCCCCCCCATGACCCCCCCAAAATGGAAATTTTGAATAATTATTATTTTGGAGTCGTTACCGAACTTTAGTTGCCATGCTTTGTGTAACTAATCGAGCCTGTATCCGCCCCTGCCGACGTATGCGCATGCCATGTTCAGGTTCTCTTACAAATCGCTACTGTGTGTGAAATTAAGTAATTTTCGAATGACAGCCCGTTTAACTTACGTAATTATCTCAAAATCTGTAGTATGTCACGCAGGTATGTTTATATGTGGTTAAACAAGATCTTATTTTTGAGATTTAGTGGCAGGAATCAAATTAAATTAATATACTCTGGTTCTCTTACAAATCGCTACTGGGTGTGACATAAGATAATTTTCCACTGACAGCCCGTTAAACTTCTGTAATCATCTCAAAATCTGTGGTATGTCACGCACGTTTGTTTAAACTCTATTTTTATACTTTATACCCTTTATACCTTTAAAGTAGATGTAAATGAGATTAATTAAAAGGAATAATATTAAATTAATATCCTCAGGTTCACTTACAAATCGATACTTAGTGTGAAATTACGTTATTTGCGAATGACACCCCTGAAACTTCCGTAATTAACTCAAAATCAAAAAAATATGACGTGTGTTGTTCGTTTATACGTCAACATTAGTGACAACTATGTTATTGCTTCACCCAAAATGTATTGACTGAAGTAAAGTATGTTTTGAAAATGTGAAATTGATTAAATTAAACATAATGTACATTACTTATCTATAAAAATATAACAGCGTGCACGCAACTGGCAGTTGAGAAAAAGAATGTAATATGACGGCATGAGTTTAGGTATCTGATTGCTTAAGTTAAAACAGCGTGCACGCAACTGGCAGTTGAGAAAAAGAATGTAATATGAGGGCATGAGTTTAGGTATCTGATTGCTTTAGTTAGAACAGCGTGCACGCAACTAGCAATTGAGAAAGAGAATGTAATATGACGGCATGAGTTTAGGTATCTGATTGCTTTAGTCAAAACAGCGTGCACGCAACTGCCAGTTGAGAAAAAGAATGTAATATGACGGCATGAGTATAGGTATCTGCATGATTGCTTTAGGTAAAACAGCGTGCACGCAACTGGCAGTTGAGAAAAATAATGCAATATGACGGCATGAGTTTAGGTATCTATTTATTTACTTTAGTTGGACAGCGTGTACACGATTGGCGGTTGAGTATAAGCAGGGCTTAATTTCTAATTGAAAAGGAACCGGAACGCATAGTTTGTTCGCCTTCCATAATTTTGAACCAACCCCGCCATTCACACACACGTTACGTGTGTGTGAATGGCGGGGTTGGTTCAAAATTACACGTATAGAAATATATATTCTACCACAAGCACATTAGCTCCGTAGATTATTTCCTTAGTATTGGGGTCTGATTACCTGGGAGACACTCATCAGTGAGAAACTCGCATTCATACAAGTGAATGAATATTTTGCAATTTTCAAAGACAAGTTCCGTTTCCCGTGTACATAATAGGAATTCACGAATTTTTAAATCATGAGGAAAACAGTGTGTGAGCTTTAAAATAATAGTGGAACGCGCATTCCCGTTTCAGAAACGGAACCGGAAATGCGTTCCGGTGCGTTCCGGCTCAAAAAAAGCCCTGAGTATAAGAATGTAATGTCAACATGAGTATAGGTATCTGATTTCTTTAGTTAAAACAGCGTGCACGCTGTAGGTATCTGTAGGTATCTGTGTACTTTTGTTAAACCAGCGTGACGCAACTGGCGGTTAATTATAAGAATGTAATATGACAGCATGAGTGTGGGTATCTGTAAACTTTAGTTAAAAACAGCATGTGCGCAACTGGCGGTTGAGTATAAGAATGTAATATGACATCATGAGTGTAGGAATCTGTTTTCTTTAGTTGAATCAGCGTGACGCAACTGGCGGTTGAGTATAAGAATGTAATATGACATCATGAGTGTAGGTATCTGTTTTCTTTAGTTACAACAGCATGTACGCAACTGGGGGTTGAGTATAAGAATGTAATATGACAGCATGAGTGTAGGAATCTGTTTACTTTAGTTGAATCAGCGTGACGCAACTGGCGGTTGAGTATAAGAATGTAATATGACAGCATGAGTGTAGGAATCTGTTTACTTTAGTTGAATCAGCGTGACGCAACTGGCGGTTGAGTATAAGAATGTAATATGACAGCATGAGTGTAGGTATCTGTGTACTTTAGTTGAAACAGCGTGATGCAACTGGCGGTTGAGTATAAGAATGTAATATGACAGCATGGGTGTAGGTATCTGTGTTCTTTAGTTGAATCAGCGTGACGCAACTGGCGGTTGGGTATAAGAATGTAATATGACAGCATGAGTGTAGGTATCTGTGTTCTTTAGTTAAATCAGCGTGACGCAACTGGCGGTTGGGTATAAGAATGTAATATGACAGGTTGAGTGTAGGTATCTGTTTACTTTATTTGAATCAGCGTGCACGCAACTGGCGGTTGAGTATAAGAATGTATTACGACAGCATGAGTGTAAATATCTGTTTACTTTAGTTGAATCAGCGCGACGCAACTGGCGGTTGAGTATAAGAATGTATTACGACAGCATGAGTGTAGGTATCTGTTTACTTTAGTTGAATCAGCGTGACGAAACTGGCGGTTTAATATAAGAATGTATTATGACAGCATGAGTGTAGGTATCTGTTTACTAGTTGAATCAGCATGTACGCAACTGGCGGTTGAGTATTAATGTAATATGACAGCATGAGTGTAGGTATCTGTTTACTTTAGTTGAATCAGCATGTACGCAACTGGGGGTTGAGTATAAGAATGTAATATGACAGCATGAGTGTAGGAATCTGTTAACTTTAGTTGAATCAGCGTGACGCAACTGGCGGTTGGGTATAAGAATGTAATATGACAGCATGAGTGTAGGAATCTGTTTACTTTAGTTGAATCAGCGTAACGCAACTGGCGGTTGAGTATAAGAATGAAATATGACAGCATGAGTGTAGGTATCTGTTTACTTTAGTTGAAACAGCATGTACGCAACTGACGGTAGAGTATAAGAATGTAATATGACAGCATGAGTGTAGGAATCTGTTTACTTTAGTTGAATCAGCGTGACGCAACTAGCGGTTGAGCATAAGAATGTAATATGACAGCATGAGTGTAGGAATCTGTTTACTTTAGATGAATCAGCGTGACGCAACTGGCGGTTGAGTATAAGAATGTAATATGACAGCATGAGTGTAGGAATCTGTTTACTTTAGTTGAAACAGCATGTACGCAACTGGGGGTTGAGTATAAGAATGTAATATGACAGCAGGAGTGTAGCAGCGTGACGCAACTGGCGGTTGAGTATAAGAATGTAATATGACAGCATGAGTGTAGGTATCTGTTTACTTTAGTTGAAACAGCATGTACGCAACTGGGGGTTGAGTATAAGAATGTAATATGACAGCATGAGTGTAGGAATCTGTTTACTTTAGTTGAATCAGCGTGACGCAACTGGAGGTTGAGTATAAGAATGTAACATGACAGCATGAGTGTAGGTATCTGTTTACTTTAGTTGGAACAGCATGTACGCCACTGGGGGTTGAGTATAAGAATGTAATATGACAGCATGAGTGTAGGAATCTGTTTACTTTAGTTGAATCAGCGTGACGCAACTGGCGGTTGAGTATAAGAATGTAATATGACAGCATGAGTGTAGGAATCTGTTTACTTTAGTTGAATCAGCGTGACGCAACTGGCGGTTGAGTTTAAGAAAGTAATACGACAGCATGAGTGTAGAAATCTGTTTACTTTAGTTGAATCAGCGTGACGCAACTTGCGGTTGAGTATAAGAATGTAATATGACAGCATGAGTGTAGGAATCTGTATACATTAGTTGAATCAGCGTGACGCAACTGGCGGTTGAGTATAAGAATGTAATATGATAGCATAAGTGTAGGTCTGTTTACTTTAGTTGAAACAGCGTGACGCAACTGGCGGTTGAGTATAAGAATGTAATATGACAGCATGAGTGTAGGAATCTGTTTACTTTAGTTGAATCAGCGTGACGCAACTGGCGGTTGAGTATAAGAATGTAATGTGACAGCATGAGTGTAGGAATCTGTTTACTTTAGTTGAATCAGCGTGACGCAACTGGCGGTTGAGTATAAGAATGTAATATGACAGCACGAGTGTAGGTATCTGTTTACTATGGTTGAAACAGCATGTACGCATCTGGCGGTAGAGTATAAGAATGTAATATGTCAGCATGAGTGTAGGAATCTGTTTTCTTTAGTTGAATCAGCGTGACGCAACTGGCGGTTGAGTATAAGAATGTAATATTACATCATGAGTGTAAGAATGTAATATGACATCATGAGTGTAGGTATCTGTTTTCTTTAATTACAACAGCATGTACGCAACTGGGGGTTGAGTATAAGAATGTAATATGACAGCATGAGTGTAGGAATCTGTTTACTTTAGTTGAATCAGCGTGACGCAACTGGCGGTTGAGTATAAGAATGTAATATGACAGCATGAGTGTAGGAATCTGTTTACTTTAGTTGAATCAGCGTGATGCAACTGGCGGTTGAGTATAAGAATGTAATATGACAGCATGAGAGTAGGATTCTGTTTACTTTAGTTGAATCAGCGTGACGCAACTGGCGGTTGAGTATAAGAATGTAATATGACAGCACGAGTGTAGGTATCTGTTTACTGTAGTTGAATCAGCGTGACGCAACTGGTGGTTGAGTATAAGAATGTAATATGACAGCATGAGTGTAGGAATCTGTTTACTTTAGTTGAATCAGCGTGCACACGATTAGTGGTTGAGTATAAGAATGTAATGTGACCGCGTGAGTGTAGGTATCTGATTACTTTAGTTGAAACAGCGTGCACACGATTAGTGGTCGAGTATAAGAATGTAATATGACAGCATGAGTGTAGGTATCTGTTTAGTGTTTACTCTCCATGAAACCGCCCCCCCCCCCCATAAATCAAGGCTAGATCCGCCCCTGTACACAGGAGAAAATTAAAAGGTACAAATTACAATTTCGCGATCTTTTCAGTAATTAATACAAATGCTTAGTAAATCTGGAGGACAGCGGGACACCCAGAACTCCAAACGACAGCGTGTTATTTGAAAATACCCATTCATAGCAACCATAGCATTGATACAATATGAAGCTGTTCTTTATTATTTCTTGGGGGGCTATCGCCCATTACACCCCTACTATTTTAACCAAAAGTTGCTGAACACAACACATTAGCATTACAGGAAAATGTAGATCACATATACGTTTTCCCGCTTCATTCATGGGTTTCCGCAAGTCTGTGATCTACATTTTATTGCAATACTAATGTGTTGCATTTAGACTTGCCAGGAACCGGGAGTAACAGAAGTGTTCCGCTTTTGCATTTAGACTTGCCAGGAACCGGGACTAACAGAAGTGTTCCGCTGTTGCGTTTAGACTCGCCAGGAACCGGGAGTAACAGAAGTGTTCCGCTCTTGCATTTAGACTCGCCAGGAACCGGGAGTAACAGAAGTGTTTCGCTGTTGCACTCGCGAGAAACCGGGAGTAACAGAAGTGTTCCGCTCTTCATTTAGACTCGCTAGGAACCGGGAGTATCAGAAGTGTCCCGCTCTTGCATTTAGACTCGCCAGGAACCGGGAGTAACAGAAGTGTTCCGCTGTTGCATTTAGACTCTCTAGGAGCCGGGAGTATCAGAAGTGTTCCGCTCTTGCATTTAGACTCGCCAGGAACCGGGAGTATCAGAAGTTTTCCGCTCTTGCATTTAGACTCGCCAGGAACCGGGAGTATCAGAAGTGTTCCGCTCTTGCATTTAGACTCGCCAGGAACCGGGAGTAACAGAAGTGTTCCGCTCTTGCATTTAGACTCGCCAGGAACCGGGAGTAACAGAAGTGTTCCGCTCTTGCATTTAGACTCGCCAGGAACGAGGAGTATCAGAAGTGTTCCGCTGTTGCATTTAGACTCGCCAGGAAGCGGGAGTAACAGAAGTGTCCGCTGTTGCATTTAGACTCACCAGGAACCGGGAGTAACAGAACTGTTCCGCTGTTGCATTTAGACTCGCCAGGAACCGGGAGTAACAGAAGTGTTCCGCTGTTGCATTTAGACTCACCAGCAACCGGAGTAACAGAAGTGTTCCGCTGTTGCATTTAGACTCGCCAGCAACCGGAGTAGCAGAAGTGTTCCGCTGTTGCATTTAGACTCGCCAGGAACCGGGAGTAACAGAAGTGTTCCGCTGTTACATTTAGACTCGCCAGGAACCGGGAGTAACAGAAGTGTTCCGCTGTTGCATTTAGACTCGCCAGGAAGCGGGAGTAACAGAAGTGTTCCGCTGTTGCATTTAGACTCGCCAGGAACCGGGAGTAACAGAAGTGTTCCGCTGTTGCATTTAGACTCGCGAGAAACCGGGAGTAACATAAGTGTTCCGCTGTTGCATTTAGACTCGCGGAAACCGGGAGTAACAGAAGTTTTCCGCTGTTGCATTTAGACTCGCCAGGAACCGGGAGTATCAGAAGTGTTCCGCTGTTGCATTTAGACTCGCCAGGAAGCGGGAGTAACAGAAGTGTTCCGCTGTTGCATTTAGACTCGCCAGGAACCGGGAGTAACAGAAGTGTTCCGCTGTTGCATTTAGACTCGCCAGGAAGCGGGAGTAACAGAAGTGTTCCGCTGTTGCATTTAGACTCGCCAGGAACCGGGAGTAACAGAAGTGTACCGCTGTTGCATTTAGACTCGCCAGGAACCGTGAGTATCAGAAGTGTTCCGCTGTTGCATTTAGACTCGCCAGGAAGCGGGAGTAACAGAAGTGTTCCGCTGTTGCATTTAGACTCGCCAGGAACCGGGAGTAACAGAAGTGCTCCGCTATTGCATTTAGACTCGCCAGGAACCGGGAGTATCAGAAGTGTTCCGCTGTTGCATTTAGACTCGCGAGAAACCGGGAGTAACAGAAGTGTTCCGCTGTTGCATTTAGACTCGCCAGGAACCGGGAGTATCAGAAGTGTTCCGCTGTTGCATTTAGACTCGCCAGGAAGCGGGAGTAACAGAAGTGTTCCGCTGTTGCATTTAGACTCGCCAGGAACCGGGAGTATCAGAAGTGTTCCGCTGTTGCATTTAGACTTGCCAGGAAGCGGGAGTAACAGAAGTGTTCCGCTGTTGCATTTAGACTCGCGAGAAACCGGGAGTAACAGAAGTGTTCCGCTGTTGCATTTAGACTCGCCAGGAACCGGGAGTAACAGAAGTGTTTCGCTGTTGCATTTAGACTCTCCAGGAGCCGGGAGTAACAGAAGTGTTCCGCTGTTGCATTTTACTTGCCAGGAACCGGGAGTAACAAAAGTGTTCCGCTCTCATCCAGGATTACCTAAATGTCGATGTTATGGCTGGAAAATTATGTATTTAGCAAATTTTTGCGGGGGAATTTTTGGAGGTGCCAATCCACAGGTATACTTTCTTTACATCCCCCCCCCCCCCCCTCCATTATCATTTTTGTGTGTGTATCAAGGTACTATTTGCTTTTCTATTTCTCACTTTCAAAGGTTAATTTCAACGCTTAGCTGTAAACACACCGTTTATATTACTCGACGTTTGGCCTCCCATGTCGGTGGCTTTTTCAAGACACTAAAAATGGTAGATGATATGCAATGCTTACTTACTCCAAATTTAGTACATAAGCAGTGCATATCATTTATCATTTGTACAGTCTTGAAAAAGCCACCAACATGGGTGGCGAAACGTCGAGGAATATCTACCGACACGACGAAATAATCTGAGAACAACACAACAGTTCACAAAAGTCATTATGATGTTTAGAGGGCTATAAGATGGCATGCATATATTAAAACAAAAAATAATATGTAGCAGCAGTACATTATTATTTTCTTATTCAACATACAAATTATGCACAATAGTATTCAAAACAGTACATTCTAATTTGTGCTTCTTTCAATGAAGCTACAATTTGAGCTTGGAAACAAAAACCCGTAAAATGTCCTCACTTAACTCTACAAAGATGCAATGAGATGTAATCAAAAATACATATAATATCAATCAATATACCTAACAAGAACTGTAATAAGCTACAACAAACATAATAGAAACGTAGTCAATAAACACGTACTAAGGCAAGTCAGTAGGTAGTCAGTAAGTCTAGTCACCAAATTAATACTACTCATAACAAAAATAGTAGAAAAATAAAATATTTCTTGCCAACATATACATCAAGGTTAGGAGAGAAAGCAGAAACCTTCTTTATCTACATCTGTTTGGGTTATATCATGTATGTGATCCTGACTGAGTGAACTTAGTGATGACTTTTGATATGCCTGTTGACTGTTGTGTTTGGTTTTGGTCATCGAAAGTAACTACATATAGAAACTATAAATACTTGGTCCTGGGTGGGAAGGATATGTATTAAGATATGCTCGATAGAAAGTATTATTGGCTCTGCTAGACGTGCTCCAATTCGCACTTGCTTATTTCAAGACTAGAACTTACAATGAGTATGTTTTCAAACGCTGTATCTCGACCCCCCCGCTGTGAAATTCCGGTTTCTGTCGGTTAAAATTGTTTTAGAATTGTCAAAACAGGACCAAGATTTGTCATCCTGTAGAGAATTCAATACTCTTTCTTATAAACGTGTCTCTGTTGTGATACATATTTTCGTTACTCAAATTACGTAATTTAAGTTTTGTAATGTCACTAACGTGTACACCTTTCACAATTTATTTACTGGTTATTTGAAAATTGGAAACATTTATTGAAACAGAGACACATTTATAAGAAAGAGTACTACATTCTCTAGGGGATGAATGACATATTTGGTCTAGTTTTAACAATTCTAAGGCATTCTAAAACAATTATAGCCGACAGAAACCGGAGTTTCGCAGCGGGGGGGGGGGGGGGGGGGGGGGGGGTCGAGACACAGCGTTAATATAGTTTGAAATACCGAGGCAGTCTGGGCCACAGGCAATCCACTTCCCTTAGTAGCTTCCATGGGCTGTAAATAAGAATCACGTTCATGCAGTACGTCAAGGGCTATAGGAACTCACAAACTAGCCCGAAGAGGTGTCGATATAGAAGATAACTTTACTACCCTTGATTCATGTTGGCAAGTGTACATCCATCCAGCATAAAAACTGTATACAAAAATTAATGCATACTTAAGATTCAATTGCAAGCTGCAATGAAAACACAGAAAGAGACAATGGTAACTGCACGCATTTGCCTACTAATTTATATCGGTAGCAAGTAAATTGAATCTCATTTGAAGAGCCTAAAATTAAGTTGCAAATTGTTTTATACTAACCATGTGCAGCATTGAAAATTACTGCAAAAAATCGCTTTAGTTAAGCAGTAGAAGCTCTTTATTAGCAATAATTGCTATTGTCATACATTTAGCTTTACAAACAACATAGTGTAGTGCGTACGCCTAATAATAGCGTACTGTTTAATTTCTCATTGCAGCTTAGCAAGAAAATGTTAGCCATTTTCGTGACTAGCTACGGTATTCATGTGTTTCGTTTGGCATTTCTAGACAGTTAACCATAAAATTTAATACCTAACAAAAAATTAATCTAAAATACGCAGGCAAGCGTTAACTATTACTTTTAGTATTCAAACATAAGGAACTATAGCTAGGACTAAGAGGATTTGCAGTAGTAATCCCCCTTTAATTCAAATTTCAAGGGACCCTAAAAACTCCAATTTCAATTTAAAAAATTTTGAATTAAAAGAACTTTAACACTTAGCACCATACCGGTACCTAAATCTTCTGCTGGGACTCCATCAATAGTTTGAATTAAACATATGTAATTTTTAATTACAAAACCGAGTTTGAATTAACGAGGGACTACTGTACCTATTTACTTCTTTGGTCAGCATATTGCTGAGTTGTGCCCATAGATAGTTTTTGCAAACATGTTGGCAAATCATTTCAAGTGGTGCATTATTGTTAGGGATGCCATAACAACCTGATTTTAATACATAGATTTTATCGAGGAGTGCGAACAGTTGAAGCAATACCTCTTATCATGGCACAGGCATATCTTAAAAATGCAGGCCTATTGGAATATCATACTACCATTCTGATACTGCTAATTTATATAAAGATGTTCCTAAAACTTAACAATTTACTTTTTTAACCGAATTGTACAATATTGGGCTACAGCAAAGTACTAAGGAACAATGTTTTAACAGTTCTACATTCCTCCAGTTAGCTAATCATGAAGTACCGAGACTGTAGGTCATCCAAGCCGATATTGGCAACTTTTCATTTATCATACAGAACAAACAATACTGTTCTCAGCTAAATAACAAAACCGCTGAACGGATTAAGTGCAAAATGGTGATTAAAAATATTACAAACTGAAAAATTAAAATTGGAATGTGAACCGAAGGAGTTTCGGCTTGGAATTGGCGAGTTCATCACTTACATGGCTTTAATAAAATAATTGACCATGAAGAATATTTCGTAACCTTTGGCCGCCAAAGACTTTAGAAAGTCATTAAGGGGTGGTACGGATTGTTTCGAGAGCGGTTCAGAAACGTCAAGCACTCTACTCATCCAGGCTATCTTTAGTTCTGCAGCGTTCTCCTTTCGAATAATAAAAATGAATTCGCAATCGTACTGGTGACCGAAACCACATGGGCCGACCCAACGACAGTGGGGGTAGACTTCCTTGTTGTCTGGACAATAGTTAGGAACGCACCAGAACACCTCGCCAACAATAACATCGCTTAACAAGTACGTAGAAGGCGGCGAGTCAACGAGCCACTTCGTCAGAGCGCCCTTGAGAACACTGTAGCGATGCGAGCTCAAAACGTGTTTCTTCAGTTCCTTTCCGTCACCCTTCCAAGCGCACTCTCCGTTCTTGTCCCCCAGACACCGCACGCTGAACTCGCAATCGCGACGCAAGTGTTCCGCCATCTTGGACATGTAATGTTTCTCCGGGCAGCCCTCGGCAGCGTTTCTGCAGTCGACCTTGACCACGCGCTCGCTTATCTTCTCCGCGATCCAGTTGCGAGAGTCCGTGAGAGGCGCGTTGCAGGTAACACAGTGCAAGGACTTCTCGCGGCAGCTGAAGCAAATGTGGTGGCCGATTGAGCATTGGTAGATTGGAGGCGTGCACGGATCCAGACAGACGGGACACTCCAGCGTTCGGATCAGCATCTTATCGGCAGAGGTCGGGCCGGTCGCAGTCTCGGGCTTCTGGTGATCAAACATTACACCTTAAATTTTTTTACCACACGTTCAATTTCAACAAACGTAATTAAAAATATATATGTTCTAGTTACTAGCTAGTTGTTACTAGCTAGTTGGGTAATTATGGCCTGGAGCTGATTCGTTTTGAACTCACTTTTTTTCATTGAAAAACGCCGAAGTTTTGTTTGAAGTGTTATTTTTATTGTTCAATGTTTAATTGCCTTTATTTTGATGTACATTATGATATAGTATTTACTTTTGAAAGTTATTAAATGATTGTTAAAGTTTTTATGGTAAAAGTTTACACCTTCTTCCATGTTATCCGCTTCGTGTTCGTTGCAGTGCTGCCAATCTACAACGTATGAAACCTAGAATTGCGCACAATTTTTGGGGAGTCGGATAAGGCCAGGATGGAGCTATTACCAGAGACAATAACCGTACTAACTTTCGTGGGCAATCCTCAACCTGATCCCCTAACCTAACCGAATTTCGTGGGATGTCAGGTAGCTGGGCAAAGTCACTTTGATTCAGATGTAGGTTTTTTTTATGTACTTACGTTGGTAGCACACTTCTTGTGTGCTCCGAACAGCTGCGCACTCGTACGTACGCCATATTGCCATATTTAACGTGATTGTGTTGTCAAATCGATGCATCTTCAAAATGATAATTTAATATGAAAGAAGATACTATTTGTATTGAAAATCACTGTAGCTTACAGATAAATGATGAAATAACAATTATGTACTACGCAAATTATCAATATCGCAAAGGAATACAGAAAAAAGGTGAGTTCAAAACGAATCAGCTCCAGGCCATAATTACCGCTAGTTGTTCTAGCTAGTTCTTACGAAGCCACAATTTGGGAATTTCTTGCGTTTTTAATATTGTGTAGCATTACCATGATATTACTACAAAAACATTAATTTCGTATTCTCTTATGCCCACGTTGGATATACCGGTATTTATCTCATCATGTGTCTTGACTCCTGATCCTTCTTGTCCAGCCCCCTTGGCATTACTTCATAGTGCTCTTCTTTTGGCATCGGAATAGATTACGGTGATTATCTACTTCTCTTATGCCCACATTGGATATATTTATCTCATCACGTGTCTTGACTCCTGATCCTCCGTGTCCAGCCCCCTTGGCATTACTTCATAGTGCTCTTTTTTTTGCCATCGGAATAGATTACGGTTATTCATCCATCGATTACGGTCATATTATCCATCGCCGTTTCCTGCTTCTGGCAGGGTCAGCATGGGTTTCACAACCAAATTTTGCCACCTCTTCCTATCTTCCCACAATTGTACTTCCTCTACTTGCTCCCAGTTCTCTCCTCTCGTCTGTAGGTCTTCAGCAATCTTTTTCTTCCATCTCTTCCTTGGTCTTCCCCGTCTTCTTCTTCCTTCGATCTTTTTTGCATATATTCTCCTGGGCATCCTCTCTTCCGTCATCCGTTTCATGTGTCCAAACCATCTCAGCCTTGTCCTTCCCATTCTGTCCACTAGCTTCTCCACACCAAGCATTTCTCTAATGTTTGTATTTCTAATTAGCTGTCTCTTCTTGTCTTTCCCACCGTGCTCCTTAGGAATCTGATCTCTGCCCCCTGTATTTGATTTTCTTCTCTATCCCACATTATTATTTATTATTATATGTAGTGTTATTATAGTGAGAAATCTTTTGCCGTTAAGTGTCCTCGAATTGTAACGTGACAAAGTGTGTGAAAATAAATGGATAAAAATTGGTTGTCAGGAATCAACATGTCCATTGATAATTTTAATTGATTATGTTTAGGCCGGTCCATCCCCGGAGAATTTTTCAAGTGTAAGAATACAATCACAGAGCCAACGTACTCAGTCCAACCCGTCTGTAAATTCTGTGCAATCGGGCCGAAACCTAATCAACCAAATGGAAATGGGAAAACAAATTGTGCAGTTGTGCTGGCAAAAAAATATATATATGAAGTCACAGGCCATACACAGGCCTAAATAAAAATTATTATAACAAAATTGATACATGCAATAGGCCTGTACATGCAAAAATAAATTATCTGGAAAAAATAGTGTCTCAATGGTTTAATTGTCAAAATGAGAGAACTACTTGCTGCTGTTGTTTGCGATGCATACAATGTCACGTACTCACCTTAATAGTGCTGCTACGTGACGGCCCTTGTGATGGTCCTGGCTTAGGTTCCACCTCGTTTGGCGGTGTTACTGGTTTCAAGCCGTTGCTGGAATGCCCGGTAGTTTGAGGCACTTCCGGCACTCCGGGCACAGTTTGGAGAGCTATTGTGACAGAACGATATCACTGATCATATCAATCATCATGAGTCATGACTTAGAACTTATAACATGCTGTAAAATAAACAAAAAATAAATTTGTAGAATATAGTATACCCACTCAGTTAGGCCTACAAGAACTTATTTTCTGTGGGGGACCCTTATAGTTTATTATTTTATTTATTATTCATGTGCATATTCATGACCTAAGGTGGAGAGAGTTGGTGGAACGGCACGAGAAACTCATTCACGAAGAGAATGAAGTTGAAGAAAATGATGTGTCGAGCTTGGCATGCCGATACTGATTCCTGGGATGCCCAAGATCAATGGTGGAAACACCCCTTTACCCAACTAAATGATGTTGGAATAAAGAGTAGCGATATATATATTCATATCCTAAATGTTTACATTCCACTTTACCCTAATTTGAAACACTAACTTAGCTGTACAGAATCTTTAGAACTAAATAGGTAAGTTTATTGTGTGGTTAGCTATAAAACTGTTCACGCTCCTCCCTGCAGAGGTATGTCTTTACTATGTTAAAAAAGTGTATGAATAAACCATTATCAAATTTATCAAACATGACAAGTCTTACTGACAGAGCTAGGAAGTTGAGAATTTTTACTGCCTTTCTTTTCCACTTACTATTTTCGGCTGAAGGATGACCTGAAGAGTTGTCTCCATTGGAACTGCTACCTTCTACGTCAGCGTTGAGAAGATCTACGTTTGTACCGTCGTTCGGCCGTGATTTCTTCCGGGAAAGTTGCCCGTCATCCTCGTCGGATGAAGGCGTAAAGTCGTAAAGATCGTAATCGTAACGCCAGTCCAACAAACTGGTTTGGTTTGGAACCAGTGGTGTTTGTACCTCTGCTGTGTTGAAGTCAGACATCGATGTTGTCGTAGATGATCTGCAGGTTATGCCGATACGATTGGGGCCGTGCTCTTGCAGTCCAAAGACTGTAAGAAATATTACACTGTAGGCAAACATAAATTATAAAACAAACTATGAATTCAGTTGCAGTAGACTAATCCCACTTTCTTAGGAATTGTGTCCCATGAGTGGTAAATGCAGCAAATACTGTGTACTGTAGCCTACACTGAGCTGTGAACTTATAAAATTGTTTCATGTCCGCACAAAACTGGATTTCTTTTTGCAAGTCTACGGGGTTTCAACCGATAAAATGCAAGCAAAGGAACTCTAGAGAAAATATGAATAACAAACATTATTTGACACAAAAAACAAGTATTAGGCCTTATTTTGTTTTGAACGTTTTCATTTGTGTGTACCGGTACATTAAAAATAATGGTTTGCATTTTTTCCGACTGAACGGAAGTGCTCCAAGTTTTGGGTCAGTCGAACTTGGAGTGGGTGGGGAATGGTATTTTGAACATGTCATTTCTTCCAAGTGAGCCTGAAACTTAAATTGATGTACAAGTGCTTGAAATCTATGCCTACAAGTTACAACAATTGCAATTTATAATGTTACTTGTAGTTGTCTAGTGAGGCAAGTTATTTACAGGGCTCCTCTGCCACGAGTTCTCTAGAGGCACATTCTGTAAAGTGACTGGAACTACAAGCCCAATGACGTCAGGCCTGGCAGTCATTACTGGCTATCACTTTGCCAAACTAAGACCGGTCTGGCGATTCAAAGACGTTTGCATCATGGCAGATTTGTATTTGTATAGTAGCGTTGACGGTGAATTGCCTGCCAAAGCGTAGACGAAAAATGTCGCATCTGTGTGCGAAGTTCTTTGTAAAACACAACCATACCCCCAGATACCTTACGACTTTGAATGAATCGGGAGTTATCGTTACAGAATTGTCGCTATAGTTTCCGGGGATTGTAGGGCAACCAATGCACAAGCACAACAATCTGTTGCACTGATTGACAAGCCACTGAATATCATTATGTTGTTGTTGCCATCATGATGTGGCCCATATGGACCAGTGGAGGAAAGAGAAGGAAAAGTATTCCTTTTCTTCATCTCTGCGATCCCTAAGCGCTACTCTCATTAACCCCCTCAAGTCCCCCTCAGTTCGGCAGTAGCCAGGCTCTCGGCGAAGCCTCTGAGCGCCCTCTACCCCACTTGTCGCTCAGTAAGACCATTCTACCCAGGAACAAGATTCCCTATGTCCCACGTTTCCCTCTCAAATTTCCTTACCTATCCTAGCCTCCTGCCGCGTCTCTGCCTGTCCTACACCCTCCACCATCCCCGCAACTCTCATAGCCCCTCTTGGCTTTTCACCCCCTTACTGTCCACCAGTTCAAACAGCTCCTATGCGGGCCTAGTGCATTATACACATGATTAGGCCAGGCCAATATTCCTGTTACCATGGGTTTATTTATAATAGGGCATAAATCCAAAGTCAGTCCTTCCCAGGCTATCGGTGATGCCCAATGGCATGTCCAGAACGGAAGCTGGGCTGCGCTTTGTTCGAGTTATCACCCCCAGCCCAATAAACACAGAGCCCTTGGAGGTTATGTCCGCCAGGAATCACATGAAACGCACATGGCACCGGCGATACATATTAGCGAAGTGCAATACTACAACTGAAGATATTAACACGCTCCTTACCTGGTTACAAGCTTCAAATAAAAGTAGAACCGCAAGTATCCTGCACCAACTAAGCGAAGCAGCTACTGCCAACACGTGCTTGTGTTGAAAGGGTGGGTGTTCATGAGGGTGGGGGTGGGGGTGTTAGACCTGTTGCTACTGCTGGCAGGTGCAGTTCCCCAACCACCTCGGAATGTGGCGGTAAATTTGAATGACACCACTCACATATTATTTCAAATCCAATTTGAACAAGCGCATTTTATCGTATAATATACCACCAGTTACCCACCGCGGTCTTTTCACCCACCTGTACTTGGTATTAGGAATATGGTAAAACCACAGACAACTTCAATCCCTTATCTGTGGTGAAACACATCATTATTATGTTACTTTATTTTTAAAGAAGAATCTAGCAAACAATTTTCACGTATGAACATCTTCGGTATTTGAGATATAAAATCGCCTCCCGTTTTCGAGATTAAAGTTACACTACAATGTTTTTCAAATATGGGGGCGGAACCGTATGCTTCTGGACGGGTCTAGCCGGACAAGTCAAGGTAGAGAAGCCAGACGAAATGCAGTCCCATGTCCTCTATATCTTTTTCCTCCCCTTTACGTTTTACTTGTCCCTTTCCTCCATACACCCCCCGATTTCATATGATCCCAATTGTCGAGTAAGGCACTGAATAACAACTAATCAAATGAATGTAATACTGCACACTATGATTTCTAGTTAAACAAAGTTTACGGAAATAAGAAGGAGGAATAAGTCTGGGAATGAAGTTTTTAGGAATAAGTTCATAGTAAGTAGGCCTACTGTTAACTTTTATCATCATCATACACAAATAAACAGTACTCAATTTGTCAATTCACTTTATTTTTTACTGTTGTATATCTCACAATGGTAAAAATATTAAAAAAATATTTGTGATATTACAAGCCTTTCTTTAAATGTATTACATTTGAACATACCACTCGCATATTATTTACAATCTGGATTGTCTTGCATTAAGTATCTTTATCAAAATGATTTCAATTAAGTACACACTACTACAAGTATCTAAGACTTCAATAAGTAGACCAATTTAAAACTAGAATACCTAGTTGAAAACTGGGTCTGAATTGTATTTACATATTATTTTTACACAATCGGTATTAAATAGCAACCATGCCTCAATTTAAAACTATCGGACTAAACATAAAATACTTTTAAAATCTTACACCTAAATTAAAATTAGAAATAAAATCTAGTTATGAGTGATGAATATGATTAATACATTTTTCAAAAAGGGAGGGAATTAAGTGAAACAAATCGTAAAACAAATTACAATATTTCTCAAATAGAAAATTCAAACTACCCAAGGCCGGATGCTTTACAAATCTAGCGGCCAAACCATTTTCATCGGAGCTGTTCATTACTAAATGGTTGATCAAAGTGGCACTGCGATCGTAAAACTGGTACCTACAAAATAATTTCAGGAATGATTCTGCTTTAGCGACTGAACTTTCCAGCATTTTATAGGAACATTACTTTATGGTAGTGGAATGATTTTACAACTGCTTGACGCGATCGTTGAGCGATGCGAGTTCGTTGGCGATTTCTTGAGGTAGATCAGCGCCCACTTGTTCTTCGAAGTACCTTCCGATGTCCTCGACCTATTGACACAAACAAACCATATTGTTAATGTTAATTGTGAAGAATTGCAAAACTCAAGCGACAAGTTGTGGTGGATGCATTTTACGTACATGGAATTCCCCACAAAAATGTTGTTAAAATTTTCTGATGTTTATTTTGAGTCCTGTGTGGCCATTTTAAGCCCAAAAAATTTCCCTCATGAAATTTTTCATTTACACCCAAAAATCAACTTAAACAGACTTGCATATATTGTGTATCGGACAGAAGTGGGCAATACATAAACTCAACGCACCTCTTTCAGCCAGAAGTCTTTGGGCAGACTGAACAGCTCCTCGAGATCGGTCTCTCCCTTGAGTCCGTCCAATCGGAGCGAGGTTGGAGTCGGGATGTATCCGACCGCCGTCTCCCGACAGATGGGCTCGTTCTCAACCCGACGAAGAACCCAGTCGAGAACGCGAGAGTTCTCGCCGAAACCGGGCCAGAGGAATTTACCCTGGACACAAACAAAAATGTTTACATTAATATTAGGGATGTCAACGATTACGATTAAATCGATTCGATTAATCGATTATTAATCCAAAACAATTAATCGATTATTTAAAAAAAAATCGATTTTAAATTTTCGCGCTTTTTTAAATTTAGTTCTCAAGATCTGCCGCCTATTCGAGCGCGAGGGCTAGCGCTAGCATCGCTATTGCTCAGTTTCATTTACAGTAGGCCTAGGCCTAGGCCTAAGAACAGCATCAGCATAACTTTGCGTCATAATTTGAGCCGAATTTCCATAGCTGTGTCTAGTCGCCTACCCTAGACCCAGCATTCGACGCCTACGATCTATAAAAATACGAGTTGTTATGTTTGTTCACAAATAACAAGAGAAGTAAGGTTAGAAAAGTCGCTACGATTTTTAGTTCACATCACGTAAATTTTAATTACGCTGCACTTGAAAAAAATAATATTACGACGCATATTCAGCATAATTAATTACTTATTGGTTAAAAAAAAACGGAAAGTGAATAACTATAGCCCTTCAGGCCTAGCTAGGACAGAAATTATCGTCGAAATCTTGGACAGAACATAACAAAAATACTCCGTGACGTAAAATATATCGATAGTCGAAAAGAAGTCGAATTGCGAACTCGTGGCTTGCGCGGGCAATTCAAACTAACCGAAACCAGACCGAAGTTTGGAAGAAACTTGCTACTATACCGACATTTAACAAAACGATTAAAATCGATTAATAATCGATTATGGAGGTGAAAGTGAATTCGATTATCGATTATAATAATTTAATCGTTTGACATCCCTAATTAATATAGAATAAATAGAATAATAAAATTTATTTATTTATTTATTTATTTATTTATTTATTTATTTATTTAAGTCGAGTTCCGACTGTACATCACGGATGTATGGAACATGTCATAATTATAATTAGTACATCTAGGTTTAAACTAATATTATTTTACAAATACTACATACTACTCTTATGATATACTAGGTCTATACTTTAATATAATATATGGATGGATGTAGGCCTATACTCTACTACATAGAATAATAAAGTATATTTATTATAACAGAACTGTGAATGAATGAATAAATAAATGAAATTGCACCTAATTGTTTACATTTAAAATACTTTTCAAATTAATTCCAAAAAGGTATGACATTCTATATCCATTTTTTTACAGTGAAAAAACATGAAACTCCTTTTTCTTAAAATCTGAGCGGTGCCTAAATACTTTTTGTTCAATTTCCACCATGTGAGAATAACGCACAGTCCCTAATGAAACAATCGAACCCCGATTGATATTTACCTTGCTGCTCTTCCTGAACCAGTTGACGTGGAAGATCTTAGGAAGGCGTCCACCCTGCGCTCTCTTCTCCATGCTGAGCCAGTGAGCGACGTACTGACCGAAGTTGTAGCCAAAGAACGGACGCATGGCAAACGGATCGTGCATGATGGCCTTGCCCTGGACACAAACAAGAAATGATTAAAACAATGACCAGAGCAATCCAGATTATATATTATACAATAAATTAATTTGTGAAGAACAATTTGGTTCATCAGCTACGAACTAATGTTAAACTAATTTGTAGATTAAAGAAAAGAACAGAATAAAATGTAGTTGAACAGAAAAATTATTTATTTTAATAAATTGTTTATTGTCATCGTAGGTATCTACATTCTGCAAGAGATCCAACATTTGCAGATACAGTGTGGTTATGAAATACATTTTCATATAGTAGGCCTACAATAAAAGTGATAAAATTCAAATTAAAAATAGATAATATATCGTTTATGGAATAATATCCTTTTGAAATAAGGAACTTTTTTACTATTATTATAGTAGAGTATTTAAAACTGTATAATGAGCTTGTTTTTTACACACAAAAAAAAGGGAAAAATATGGATCAAATTATTATTCCTTATACTGTAAATTATAAATGAATTATTTTTCATTATTTGTTGCAAACGAACCTTGAACTCAGCGGCGGCGGTGGTTTCCGAACGCATGGCAGCTCCCAGGAAGACGCCATGTTGCCAGTTGAAGGCCTCGTAGACTAGTGGTACCCCCTGAGGGCGACGACCTCCAAACAAGATGGCGTCTATGGGGACTCCCTCACTCGCCTCCCACTTGGGGTCGATGATGGGACACTGGCCGGCGGGCGAACAGAACCTGGACATTGACAACAACAGAGCCACAGTTAGAATATGTACAATGTCTTAAAACTGTACAGAAAACAAAAATATCATGGAAATAAAACGATCTAGCTGTAAATTATTGACATTGTTTTCTTTTCTACCTCTATTTTGCAATTTTTTTCTGTAATCTTTTCTAGAATAACTTGTTTTTTTTGCTGTATTATATCTTAATTGCAATTATATTTTGTTGCTATAAAATTTGTTACTAAAATTTCTTCAAACTAGATTTGGGCAAAAATCTTTATTTTTTATTTGTATTTATAGCTTTTTTTCCTATACAGAGATGGCTTCCTCAGCCATTCCTCTTCCTCGCTATCCAATATAAAATTGCTTCCTTTAAAAACTCAAAATCGAAGATTTGAGAGCACAGTATCAGTGGTTTAGAAGCCCTACAGAGCACAGACCGATTGGGAAATGTATCAAAATATAATAATCATTATAATCATTAGTGTAGTTATTTTGAGTATTAAATCCATAATTATTAATAACATAAATGCAATAAAAGTAAAAAGCATATAGTTAGGTGTATCGGGGGTGCATCTTACCGTGAGTTGGGGTGAGCTGCGGGGCGGCCACAGTCCTTCTGCCAAGGCTGTCCAAGCCAGTCTGTGATCTGCACGTTGGGGTCCACCTCAGATTCAAGTCCCTCCCAGTAAACGCCGCCGTCACTCGTAGACGCAACGTTGGTGAAGATGGTGTTGGAGAAGACAGTCTTCATCGCGATGGGGTTAGTTTCACTCGACGTTCCTACAAAGATTAAAATTATTTTGAACTTTTCTCTCTACATGCAATTTAAAGTTATTTTGGAATGAACACAAAAATCAATACGTATTTTTTCACTATATGAACATTGACTTTTAATTCTTTACATGTTATTCCTTTTTTATTTAGGAACGAGAACTAAATGCAATTGAATTGATTTTAAATAACTAGACAACATTTTCCATAAGTGCAAGAAAGAAGAAACCCTCCCATATTCAAGGTTTTGGTTAAAAGAAAAAATAGGTGCTACAGAATGCTAAATTTAAAATAATTAAAGTTAAATTTAGAGAAAATTAATGATAAAAAGACACAAAACTAAATGCAGGTCATAAAACAAGAAAATAAAAGCTACCAAAAGAAAAACAACATCTAAGAATAATTACAAAAGAAACCCCAATTACCTGGCGCGACTCCAAAGAACCCATTCTCGGGATTGATGGCCCTGAGCTGCCCGTTGTTGTCAAACTTCATCCAGGCGATGTCGTCTCCGACACACTCGACCTTGTAGCCGGGCAGCGTTGGTGTCATCATCGCTAGGTTGGTCTTTCCGCAAGCGCTCGGGAACGCTGCGGCGATGTAGCGCTTGACTCCCGCGGGGTTGGTGATGCCAAGGATCTAAACACAGAAATATTGACACATTTTGAATACCATTCTATTATATATTATGACGCTATTGAAAAAATGTTTACATTCATTTTTTCCCCACAATAAACAAAAATTCACGTATTCAGGAACCATTTTAAATTTATTTTGTAAATAATCATAACATTTTTGTCTATTTTTTCTACCTAATTCATATTTTTTGGGGGAAAATATTTACCAAATTTTGGATTTGTAAAAAACCAAATTTGAAATATTCAGTTTTTCCGATTTGATCCTTACTTAATTGTCTTACGTCGGTAACCTCGAAATTGGTGGCTTGATACAATTAGGAA
The DNA here is from genome assembly GCA_945910005.1 of Isoperla grammatica. Taxonomy (NCBI): domain Eukaryota; kingdom Metazoa; phylum Arthropoda; class Insecta; order Plecoptera; family Perlodidae; genus Isoperla; species Isoperla grammatica. The sequence goes on along the minus strand of OX246742.1, from coordinate 44,589,506 downwards.
GCAACAGGAATGGCGGAATAACCAACAAAATGTATTCAGTTTTGATCTGCCTTTTATACAATGACATTGATATGCAGATTGCATTATGTATGTATTTCTTTGTTTATATATTTTGTATGTCATACAGGATTTTTAAGAGGCATTTCAAGGAACTCACCAGCATGTGTTCCGCAAGCCAGCCCTCTCGTTTGGCAATAGTCGAGCCAATCCTGAGAGCAAAGCATTTCTTGCCGAGAAGAGAATTTCCTCCGTATCCGCTACCGTAGGAGACGATTTCGTTTGCGTCTGGTCGGTGGAGGATGATGGTCCTCTCAGGATCGCACGGCCACCCGGGGAAAGCCTGCGAGCAAGAATAAAGCAATCAACTAAAAAACTAAGATGTTATGTCCACCTACTCTACAGAACCCTCAATATTTTCTCTGTTAAAATTGTTTTAAAATTGTTACTAGCTGTAAGTAAAAAAAAAATCTAGAGAAATTAGTTCTCATCTAATGAATGTTTCTTTGTTATCCATTTTGCAAATGTTCTTAAAATTTGTTGTTGTTTCTAGACACCTTTCCAATGAAAAACAGAATGTTTATTGCAACAAAGAATAAATAACATTCATAAGAAAGAGAAATTACCGTATTCGTACATACACACAACTACCATTTCCTATGTTGAGAGACATTTGTGACATCACTAGTCCTACAGTTAGATGGTATTCAAAATTTAAAACAATTCAAAGAAAAAAAAATGTTTCCTTTTTTCTCGCTCAAATTTACCAAATTGGTGCCCACCTAATTCAGTTCAAAATGTACTTCTTACAAGCCAGCAAAGCCACTGCTTCTAATATTAAAGAAAATAATTCGATCGCAAAGGATAATACTTGTACCATTATAGTATATTAAGTGAGGAAAGGATCCAACAGCTTACCTTCGTGTAGTAAGCGGCAGTAGCCATTCTTCTCTCGAGTGAGCAAGACCTCGGTCGAAACGTCTCGTTATATTTTGTATTATGTCTTTTATGTGTACTTTTCAAACTCGCAAATCCGTCATCTTACTACACGAAGGTAAGCTGTTGGATCCTTTCCTCACTTAACATACCATTCCAGCCGATTGGCACCTACTTTCATAACCTTGTACCACTATATATCGCTATGAGAAGATAATAGAATCCACTCACGTTGTTCTTGGAGCTGCCAACCGAGTGAAGACACTTGACAAAGTCCTCGTTGTTGGCCAGCGCTGCCAACACGGGAGATCCCATCCTCGTCATGACTCTCATCGAGGAGACGACGTAAGCCGAGTCCGTCAGCTCAACGCCGATCTTAGAGAGAGCCCCGCCCACCGGTCCCATGCTGAACGGGATGACGTACATCGTGCGACCTGCGGACAACATATTAGATTCAGTATTTAATATTATTTTATTATTGTATTATTGTTAAAATTAAACTTTTTAGACTATACTATTGCAACCTACACTGATGATATAGCGTTTGAACTATTTTGTTGCCATGATCATATTCTTATATCGTATGAGTATTTATAAATTATTTACAATCCTGATAAAAACGTCAATGTGGACTCTTACAGTTACAAAAAAAAAGAAGAAGAAAAGAGTCCAAAGTTGTATAAAATAATCCAAAAAGGGGAAAAACACTCCCAATGTTGGTAATTTGTATTAAGTATTATTTTTTTAGTACTGTACGTAATTTGACTATAGGAAAAAACATTACGTACAAAGAAACAATAGGTATTGCTTTTGTGGTAAAAAAAAAACTTACTATTGTTTCTTAATATTCATGTACTCCCAACATTTGTATTGAAAGTTATTTGGTGGTACTAACAGTTAATAATCTAAAATGTGCTTGATGATAAAATATAATAGGCAGATACTGAAGAAATAAAACGAACAATCAAACAAAGTAAATGTCTCACCTCGCATACAGCCAGGGAATCGTTCCTGGATCTCCTTCTTCATATCCTGCGGCGTCATCCAGTTACCCAACACTCCCTTGACTCCATATTTGTGCGCGGGAACTGTTTCCGACTGCTTGTCAGTGCAGATGAACGTCTTGCTCTCCACTCTAGCCACGTCCGCGGGGTTGGTCCGTGCCAGCCAACTGCAAGAGCAGAGAATCTCTTAGAACGCGTAAATCAAGACAGTTCTTATCAATCTTGATTTTTGTTTTTAGTTTTTATAAATACATAGAAATACAAATTGTCCAACTATGCTAAAATATCTTTTGTTTCTTATTTATAACTTTAATTCGAATTAAAACAAATTACCATTTATGATTCACAGGAAAAATTAATAAACACAATACGATTGCTTGCAATGCACTAATATTCAATTTAAAACACTTCATTCGAGTTCTGTATCAAAATGTGACTAAAGATTAGCCAAAAATAGTGAATTCATCAGAATCTGTGTTACTTTATTATGACAAAGGTTTAGTAATGGTTTTATCCTACAATGAAAATAATCAAATTCATGAACAAAATATTGTAAATACCTATTATATATCCCATATATATTTTTTTTTTAATTAACTCATTAACTTCATTATGTTTATAGTTAATTGTTTTAATTTTTGATTCAAATATATATTTAAGTTTATTCAAATGGTGCAGGATCCAATAAGTTATCTGTGTGCATACATAATATGCAAGCAAGACATTACATACAATATAGATGAAAGTATGATCAATGACGAACAATGGATTTCCTAGTGAAAAAACAATGTTGATGCAGAGAAATGGAACGGAGGAAAATTACACCCAAATACATAAATCTGCCGTACCAGTTTTCATATTTGGGCAGTGGTTGGATGGTTCCTTGTTGCAACATAATATTTATTAGTTGCTTATTTTCGATGTCGGAGCCGTCGCAAATGTGTATCTTTTCCGGCTGACACAAAGTTACATTCTCTTCAACATAAGCACGCAACTAAAGGAGAAAAATATACAAGTTTTAATCATACAGTACTTCATTTAGTTTTAAGGAATTATATCCATTATTATTTTATTGGAATAAAATTGATAATGGATAAAATATTCTTAAAACAAATAAAGTTTGACCAACAACAATGCACATTGCAAAGTAGAAAATGTGTGTGAAAATTATTATTGCTCATTGGGGATAAAATGCCCTTTTCATGGAAAATGGTTTGAAGGTGAAGAATATAAAGTTGAACTAATTTAATAAAATTTGTCACTTTAGTTTACAATACAATATTGAATGTGATGTAAACAACATAAGGCTACTACAATGACAAACAATGAGATTGTTCTTTAAGAGCACAAATAATTTCAAATATATTCAAGCAATACAAGTTTTGAACCCAGTCAACTCATGTGATTTTTCAATCCAGTATAAAATATTTTGAACAGCAAATTCAATACTGTATTGCAAGTAAGTATGTTTCATTTTACTTAGTAACATAGAGGCACTGTGCAGATATTTAGAAAAATTACTCACATATACCAGTTTACATCAAACCACTCAAAAATGATTTGACAAAAACTGAGGCAATCATTTTTAAATAACGCAATGCTGCTTGAGGTTATTAAATGCATTCGGTGTGTTTAAATGATTTGAAACTGGAAGTATCTGGTATGTAGTAATTATCAAGACCAATTAAATGGAAACTTAACGTGATTGTGTTTCTTCCAAGTAGTCCTAGTTTTTCAAGTTTGCAAACAGTGTTGGCAACTTTCAGTGGAGTATCCAGTACGAAAGACTAAGTGAATCCCCCCCCCCCCCCCCCCCCAATCACATCCGAGCTAATTTTGCAATTTTAAAAAAGAAGAACATTTCTGGTCTTCGAATTAATTCAAACATGTTACTCCAAATTACAAGCTTTGCATTTTATTTATCTTACTTACTTTACTGGCAAATAGGATACAATAATATTTAAATGAAAGTCAATCAGAATCAGTAAATTGGTTATTGTTGTCACATGACACTGGAACAAATGAGAGAATCACGTTCAAAAATCAAATTACCTATTTTAAAAGTTCATCGCTTTACTTGGCCAAATAGTAGATACATCACTGATAAGTTTATTGCCAACAACCAATCACAAAAAAGGCACTTCTATTCCCTTTAATCTGAGCAGCAAGAAAACAACTTGATCATCTGTGTAGAAGGCAATAGAATTGATCCGTCTTACCAACCAATGAAATGAGTAGGGTAATATATGTGAATGCTCATACCTTAGGTGATAAGACTGTGAGGTCTCCATGGACGACGCTTATCCCTCTCAAGTGGTTGTAGAGCCCGACATTGGCTTGAGCCAGCGTCTTGGCATAGCGGGAGACCTTTGCGGTGCATCTGCAACATAAATAAATTCACATTTAGAGTCTACCCACTCAGTAACGAAACTGATTTGCAGTGGGGGACTTCAATTTAAAGCGACTAAACCAACCCTGTAAGCTCGAAACACCATCGACGAGTGAGCGACAACCAATCAAAGATCGATATTTCAAATACGAAACATATGAATCAGTGATTGGACAGTGCAAACACCTGCGGACAAATGTCAGAATCAACAAGGCCAATTCAGACCAACTTTGAATTTATTGAGTGCTTCGTTGCTAGGACGGCTCCAAAGTCACCGTTTAGTTATTCCTAAGACAAGAAGTAATGGAACTGAATACATATTAGAAGTTAAAAAACTTCTGCTTGAATCGGGATTTGAACCCTATTTCATAAGTATTTTATTACAGAAAGTAGACAAAGATTCTTAGTTTTAGTGGTTCTAGCACATTTATTTTTGTTGCATATATTATTGTTATCACTACTTTTATTTATACATTGTATAGAGTAGAAAACATCGAAACTGATAGTTACTGTAATAATTAAATGGTAGTAAACATAGTATTAGCATAAAACTGGATAAAACATTGAGCATGGCATCAGACAACACCAAAGGAACAATATCACATTCAGACCACTTTATACCAAACCAATCCATAGATATTTACCACGTACAAACTAAGAGAGAAAGGATTAGGTATACTCTTTATAAACACACGCTATAGCTTCAATTATTCATTTGAAATTGAAATAATATAGCAAATATTATGCTAATGTGATAATCTGTTCCCGGAAATACAGAACGCAAATACACACAATCATAATATTATTAATATAACCAAACCCAAACACATCTGTCATTCGTGGTATTTAATTTACTGTAGCTACTGTCGACAAGTGACCTTCAAAATATATTGAATGGTTGAAAGATTTCAGGACAAAAAACATGCCTGACATATTATTGGGCGTGGTGTAACACAGCATTCCTTGTTACGCAAGTGCTAGACGAAAATAGTCTACACCAATTTAATAACCACTAATATGCTATCCTATTATTATTGGGTGTGGTGTGGTGAGAATGTAATAATAATTCAGTTATGCAATTTTTTTAGACGAAAATAAAAACAATATACCGGTACAGTAAGATTTTAAAGGATGTGAGGAAAAAGAAATCGAAGCCACGTCCCTTTGCACAGACTAGCGAAGTAGCTCTCCATAGAAGCCATTGCTTTAGCAGCCGCACACACAACACATCGGTCTATCTGTTTTCAACACATCAACACCTCCTCTCTGATTGGACGAAGCCACATAAGTGCAATGATGCAACTGCCCGACAAAAAACAATTTACTACAGACTAACAGAGCGCGGAAGGATTGATTGATTGAAAATTTAATTAAACTCGAAAGTGAAACAAATAAGGAAATGGGAGAAAAGAGATAATTTAATAAGTAGTTTCCTGCAGCTATTGTGATCTGTAGGCCTATATTATGCGTTTATAAATTAAATCCCCCAGTGATATTTTTACTCCATAAAACAAAATTAATAAATTAATAATAGAAGTAGTAAACAGTCTCAATCGAATGAAAATCACTTGCCTACGCGTCTCTTGCAATGAGAATTATTCTTATCACTGTCATGCAGTCTTATCAGTCGCTTCATGGATCAATGATAGGCCTGCGTATGAAGGAGGGTCTGTGATCGGTTCTAGGGACATCTGGGAACCCTTCAACTTTAAAAATATCGTCCAACTCCCAAGTCAACTCTCTTCGTAACCCGTTCACATTGTTCAAAATATTGCATGATATTCAAATGGGAGGAACAATACGGCGGAAGAGCAGTCTCACCGTAAAAACCGCGCCAAATTAACATTTTGTAGTTATATTTTTAGAACGCTTACTATGTTGGAAAGTGAAAAATGTCGGGAAAGTAGTAACTTCGAAAGAACTGGTTTAATAAAATTTAAAGTTCTGCAATCGTGGTCAGGGTAGCCAATTTTGTTAAAACTGCTTTGGATTATGAGTCTCTTTTCGTAGTGCGAGATTCGAACCCACATCGCCTGGTCTGGCCCACAATTAGCTCGCACGACTAAAACACACTAATTGGTGTTGCAACACTAATCAAGATCACCACAATAAATTACTGTGGTGATCTTGATTAGTGTAATAATATCGAGATGCAATTAATTTCAATAATGTCGGCAATATTGATTCTGTACACTCATAACCATATCAAAACAAAATAATTCAAGTTAATTATCTTTACAATATTAATGGTATATTTATTGTTTGCTGTTGACGATCAATTAGGCGTTAAATAAATACGGGCGAAGACTTTATACATTACGCAACATCTTGACACTCTTTTAGTCAACTATACGTGACGTCATGAAACCTCCAAGATCAACAATAATTGAAAACATTTCAATCCAAGGTCTATGATGACTACATAACAAGCTGATGAAGTAGTTTTGACATTGTTCTAATTAATGGGTGTGTGCAGATGATGTAGGCATATCGAGGATATTATAGATATATTTCCTTCAAATTATAAATACATTCTTATTCTTGACAGCAAAGAATCTAATTGTTTATGTAACAACTGTATATATTGTTGTTCAGAAGACATAACTATTTCTTCTGAGATCCAGCTCCAGGCTACAAACAATCGATATCCCCCCCCCCCCCCCACACACACCAATGCACTTCAGCCTATTGTTATCGTGTTTACTGAGAAATGAACGAATTCACCTGAAATGTTCTAAATGTATCATCACACAAATACTCAGAAGAGGGATTTGGAAAGTTGATTTGCAAAGTACGAAAATAGTAATTATTGACGGTAGGAAAATCCGTTCCATGGTAAATATATCATATTATTCTACATAATATTACTAGAATTTTGTTTGTATATCATTGGTGTACTAACTGTACAGTTTGTATTCATGGTTTTCCGTGAAAACCTACCCCAAGAATTGATGAATAAAATAATGAAAGAAAGAACTTCATGATCGTTTCATCCAAGGTACAAATCTGTGTTTTGTACCGAAGATGAAAAAATTCGTACTCCGAAACGTATTGGATTTTGTCTAAATACATATTATGAATTAAAGTCGATTTATGATTTGATAACACCATATTTTACTTAAAACATATTTTCCCCTGATTATAACTGAAGTTTAGCATAGAGATTATTTTATACAAAATTAATTCATACACATATTTTTATTACCTTTAATCTAAATTTAAAAATGATTCTAAATTGCTCAGGATCTAAAAATACATCAGTTTACAGCGGTCAAATCAAGTGATCGTATAATACCAAGTACGCGTCATTCGTTCAAGTCACAACATCATTGTGACACTCAAGAATGGTTCACCGAGATGATTTGTCAAGACGATATCATTAGAGTTCCATTTGTTTGTTTGAGTACAGCATAGCTGAATCATTTGTTGAGTAGAACGTGCAAGCCACGTGTTAATACACAATGCATTCAGAGACCAGTGTTTCATCTCTTGTGAAATGACTGTACCTTACACGTGCCTGACAATGACACTCACCTATTTAAACCATTCGTTGTAATCAATATAATATTTGGATTAGGAAATAAAAACAAAGTTCTATGAAAGTAATAATTGAAAGTTAATTGATATTCAGTTCATAGAACGTTTGGTTATCAGATTTTGACACATTTCTGAGCTTTCTCAGGAAAAAGGTACAATTGAAAATATTTATTTTTATTTGTGAGTTTAAGAAATACCATTGTACTTTGAATCACTCAAAAATATCAATAAATTCCAGCCTGCTTTGTTAATAAATATTTCTTTCACAGATACTTTGGCGGGAAAACAGAAACTGTTACAAGTGTTTGAAAATATTTGTAGATACAAATACTTTGTATACCCGTATCTCGAAACGATAGAAAGGTAGGTATACTTTAATACTATTAGAATCAAAAATAAAGCTTGTTTCCACTGTTTTCACTTTAAACTAGACAATGTAAATTGTTAAAGAAATATATGGAAATATTTAAATCAATAACGTATGTGTAAAATCAAAATATCATTATAATGTCATCGTTCAACTGATCATTATATATTTGAAAAGAAGACGAAAATAAAATGACACAACCATGCATGCAAAGTCACCAATAAAAGTGAAATCAATAATTGCAACAAAAGTTAAACGTCTCAAACGTGTTTGCAAGGAAGTAGCTACAAGTGAAAACACCGGTCGGTGATTTGACACACTCAACAATCAACTTCAACAATAATACTCAAGCGTTACTTACGGGCTATAGTTCTCCTTCTCGACGATATCAGGCATCTTGAAGATTTATTTTAATTAAAATACTAAACAACGTAATAAAAAACCGATCAAACAAAATACTACTATACGATAATAATGATACTCAATGTAACTAGATAACAACGCGTCTACAACAATTGTTCGTTTCTCTTGGAACTCCTCTCGCTTCTATGATGACTCCTTGTTCTGTGAGACAATATGCCATTCGTAGGAGAGTAGATCTGCGAATGAATGACAAATCGAGAAGGCTCCTATTTTATGTAGATGCACTGGAGGGAGTGCGGAGGGGGGCGCGGTGCGAGGGGAAGCGAGCGCGGCTCAAAGTGTGTTTGGTTGGCTCTCGAAGGGGGGAGAGGGGGGCAAGAGGGGGGGGGGGGAGTAATGTGACCAACTGACGTCGTATATTGGATGCTTTTTCGAAAAGGAAAACAAATAAAATATTTTATTAACTGGTTTGATTGGTGATTGCTATTGTATGGGGGATAAAGTAAGTGGATATAAAATCGGTATAGCGTATGTAAACAGATTTGGTGGTGACTTTGAGGGAACTTTTGGAGGTCGAATGGTTTGGTAAGACGTCGCAGTTTGTTGACGATGATGTTTGGGCGTAAACATGTCCGTGGATTATATAGATAAGTAATTGTCGGATCGGTGTGAAAAGATGTTGGTGAGTAACGAAAATACGTCATCAATATGTTGACGTGAGATGATCTACTTAAATTTATTGAAGTTGTTGTTTAGAATTATTTATAATTCTAGTTTATTTTTAGGATGGTGTGGAATCGTGGTTCTTAAGTTCCAGGTTCGAATCCTGGTTTGGGCATGTGGATGCAATGTGGCATCTTCATAATCATGCACTCGTCTCGATTATCTTCGTTGCCAAAATATGCCCAAATATTATTAACGAATGTTGTTACAAATGTGTAATGTGTGAATTTGCAATTGGTTATTATTACATAAATAGTAAATACTTTAATTTAAGACATACATTGGGGTGTTGAATAAGAAAGAAGTTATAGAGACGAACACTTTCTATCCTGCGCGTTGTAGCGACTCAACTGAAAATAATTTCCGAACCGAATATAATGTCAAGGCCCACCCGTACGAACACCTTGAGTGAGAACCAAACCTTCGCCTTGTACAGTTTAAAATGCATCTTTGGGCCTTGATTTTGAACATCACAGCTGTCACATTATTGCAGCAATGCCACGGTCAAGATATTCGCTTGCCGGTCTAAAACAACAGCTACATAACTAACAACTAATATACCCATGACGTATTTGGGGCACGTTTTGTTTTGCATGTTAGAATTTGTTTGTAAAGAAGTAAATGTGCTGTGCAACAGTTCTAACAAACAACACAACAGTTCTAACAGTTGTAAATAACAGTTCTTCCTTTCAAACATTGTTGTTGTTTTTCATAATTTCCGAAGTATATTAAATTTAACTCTCTCTTTTTCATAAGATACAAATTTCTTAATTTAAACTGTTATAATTTTTTTAATTCTTAATATAATATGACTCGGTAAAATGCAGTTACTGATTAGTAACAATACATGTACGGGTAATTGCTTGTGTTATGGTACTGGTCAAGCTAGAGTATAGAGTTTTGTTCACTTTATGGTATAACTACATTTTGTAGATACATTACTTGTTTTCACGTCTATACAGAACTGAAATGAGATAATGTGAAAGATTCACTAATTGAAAGTCGTGATTTAGAAACGTAACAGACGTCTGCTGTGAACCTAGCACATAAGCTCTCCAGAACCATACATACTACTTTCAATATCAATCAATGGTAATATCTATCGATCTAGCTGTGTCAATACAACAGTTTACAGCCTACGTTGCATGCATTGCATCATAGAGTATATTAATTAAATTGCTTTTTATCTAATTGAAGTGTTTTGCCACGAGGCCAACCATGAACAATGGGGGGCCTGTCCTATGTGTAATAACTATAGCAGCAGACATTATCATAACAAAACAAAAACATTTCTTTTTTTAGTTCTGTGTACGTTGCGGCCTATACTTGCTGACTCTAAAGCTATTTGAAATGCAATAACAGAACGGATGCAACTTAGATGAGAGAGAGTCAAGTCATGTCAAGTCACTAATAGAAAAGAGGCATTTATTTAAAATCGGTAAAAATAATTCTGTTACACCATGCATACATTCGTTGTAAACAACCTCGTAGAATTTCAAAAAAAGTTATGGAACATTGAGACATAAATACAAGTAATAATTAAAATTGTTCGTAGAAAACCTTCCCAGAGACAATTCATGTTCAGATGACAAACTAAATCGAATGCTAGTTGAGAAGGAATGTCCAAGGGCTGTTATAATAGTATAACTACCCCAGCATTCACCTTGCGACTAAGGAAAACTTCGGGTAAAACCTTCAGTCCTGATTGGCTACTAGTTGAGAAGGAATGTCCAAGGGCTGTTATAATAGTATAACTACCCCAGCATTCACCTTGCGACTAAGGAAAACTTCGGGTAAAACCTTCAGTCCTGATTGGCTACTAGTTGAGAAGGAATGTCCAAGGGCTGTTATAATAGTATAACTACCCCAGCATTCACCTTGCGACTAAGGAAAACTTCGGGTAAAACCTTCAGTCCTGATTGGCTACTAGTTGAGAAGGAATGTCCAAGGGCTGTTATAATAGTATAACTACCCCAGCATTCACCTTGCGACTAAGGAAAACTTCGGGTAAAACCTTCAGTCCTGATTGGCTACTAGTTGAGAAGGAATGTCCAAGGGCTGTTATAATAGTATAACTACCCCAGCATTCACCTAGTGACTGAGGAAACCCTCGGGTAAAACCTTCAGTCCTGGTTGGCTACTAGTTGAGAAGGAATGTCCAAGGGCTGTTTGTTATAATAGTATAACTACCCCAGCATTCACCTAGTGACTGAGGAAATCCTCGGGTAAAACCTTCAGTCCTGGTTGGCTACTAGTTGAGAAGGAATGTCCAAGGGCTGTTTGTTATAATAGTATAACTACCCCAGCATTCACCTAGTGACTGAGGAAATCCTCGGGTAAACCCTTCAGTCCTGGTTGGCTACTAGTTGAGAAGGAATGTCCAAGGGCTGTTATAATAGTATAACTACCCCAGCATTCACCTAGTGACTGAGGAAACCCTCGGGTAAAACCTTCAGTCCTGGTTGGCTACTAGTTGAGAAGGAATGTCCAAGGGCTGTTTGTTATAATAGTATAACTACCCCAGCATTCACCTAGTGACTGAGGAAATCCTCGGGTAAAACCTTCAGTCCTGGTTGGCTACTAGTTGAGAAGGAATGTCCAAGGGCTGTTTGTTATAATAGTATAACTACCCCAGCATTCACCTTGCGACTGAGGAAACCCTCGGCTAAAACCTTCAGTCCTGATTGGCGGTATCGGACATCGAACCAGAGACCTCCCTAATTAAGCCTCGTGTGCTACCATCAGGCCTCGACCCACCTCTATCGGTCCTACGAACGAATGATACCGTAGTTCGCTAGATTCGGCTTAGGAGAATATTTTAAATGACATTTTAACATTAAAAAAAGTTCCCTCAAACGTTTGAGTGTAAGGAAAACGCGTTGTACAGATTTTTATGAGATGAGAGGTGTGGGGTGCAGATTACTTTCAATGAGTGGATAACTTCAAGAGAAGGGGAGGGGGAGGAGGGGGGAGGACAAATTACTGACGTCCGCGCCTCGGTAATCGAACCCGGAACGAATTACCATAAGATCATGACGTCTGTACCAGCTTTGAACTTTAGACAAAGTGTTGTAGCAATCGACAGGATGTATAATGTATACAACTGTTGCTATGCGCCAGATACGGCCTAAGACGTGCGTAATGATCGATATTCATGTACGCAATCGATTAATATTATAGCACTGGTATCGTGTTATCGCCAAACAGAGTTCGCTAAGTCGACTCTATTATCTTAGGGAATGACGTATGTAAAGCTGGGACACACCTACTTGCTGGGATGGAATTAAAAAACTGCTTTGTTTGGCCTTGGATATATTTGCTATCGTGTTTTGCCGACTTCGCAGACTGGATTCTGCTGAAATTTATATCGACGATTGCAAATAATAGTAGTTTGTAATGTCCGCTATAAAAATGGGGATCGTACTTTGAGCGGACTTGAAACGGTTACGACACTCCGGTTTATCTGGTCGTTTACAGCGGTTCCGTTCTAGGATCCATACTTCAAAGTTCGTGATTAATTAATCAGGCGATTAAAACGGTTTAATTATGTTGTTAATTAATTAAGAAGGCGTGTGGGTGACCGCATTTTTATAGTGGATGAAAGATCCGTATTGATGTGACAGACTTCATCTTCCAACGTTCAGAACTTTGCATTTATTTAGAAAATATGTTTTGGAAAATTGGGGACTGTTTTTTTTAACTAGTTACTTTTAAACGATGGCTACATAAATTGTTGCATGTATATACGCAAAACTCTCAATAATTAGGTAATTTTAAAACTGTGCAGGTTTTTTTTTTTACATAGTCACCTACATTTTCAAGAAAAACAACTTAAAACAATTGAAAATGTACAAGATCTTCATCTATTAGGGTTGATTTTGCATTTACAAAATCTTCAACTTTTGCGTTGATTTTGCATCTTTTAATAGCATTTGTTTGTTACGATTGAGGGAGCTGCTACATAAACAGTCATTTAGTTCGGTGACAAAAAATCGGTTGCTGGGCAACTCCATTGTTGTGTCTTTCTATGATTGGTGCATCAATATAATACTGACTTTGTTCGAAACAAAACACAGGCTATTTTTATAATAACCCTATTCATAGGTTGCACGTACGTCACATCTGTGCGCGTGGCGGCCACATTTGTGATCAAACTTTGACGTTGCCATGGAGAAACAATTGAAGGTTGTTGTGGTAGAATACATAAATTCTTAGTTTTTTACAGTTCAGCCGGTTTTTGAAATAAAATTGGTATGTGTGGTAATTTTTTATTTTTTTTATTACCTACTTATAATTACTTTTTTAATTCTAAATCAGGCTTGTTTATTAAATAAGAATAGTATTTGCCAATGATCTAGGATTGGTCCTCATCAATTGTGTCGCAATCATGGCCGCTGTGACGTCACGTGGGAACTATGAATTGTTGCTTATACAGATTTAGAGGACCGTGATTAGAAAGAAACAAAAACGGAACCTTATAGCACAGGACCCAATTCCAAAATTAGCCATGTTGCCGTGTTTTGTTTCGGACAAACATCGAATAATTATGCACCAATCAAAGAAAGATACAACAATGAAGTTCCCTAGCAACACATAGTTTGTCTGCCTGTGATGTCACAACCTACTCAATTGGGTCCTGTGCTATATGACCTGAGAAAATGAAACACGTGAAATCATACAATCTCTTATCGCCCATAACCCACGCAACAACAAAGACAAAACAAAAAGGAAGCCCCGTATACGATTGTCTTTTACTCAGTTCAAGGTGATTTCACTCACTGCCTTCTGAATCGGCTTGACGACACCGCTTGCTAGTTTCTTTGTGTACAGACGAGACGGACACAGCCCTCTTTATATCCATAACAGGTTAGTAGGCGCTGGTTCTCCTTGGCTGAGAGATTCTGCGAGCCGATCTGGCTTCCACTGGTTTCGCTCGCAATAACAGTTTTCACGGAGATAAAAACAGAAATAGACTCAATAGATTTCTGTGCAAGGCCCTCTAAATAATCGGTTATCGATGGACCCAATGGATGCAAGACCCACTCTCAAGTAATTACCATTGTCTAATGGACTAAGCTTAGGCCTATTTGTGGCTTAACGACGGGGAGTGTTAGGAGGAAAGGATGTCATGGTACGTTTACAGCTACGCGTTGCGAGCGAAGCGAGGACGCGAGCTCCAATCAGCGGCCGAGTTTCATGCAAAGAAGTTAATAGTTTCACGCAAACTCGGCCACTGATTGGAGCTCACGCCTTCGCTTCGCTCGCAACGCGTAGCTGTAAACGTACCATAAAGGGGAGGAAACGGGAAAGGGGAGGACGTGGACTGCCTTTTATCTGGCTTCTCCACCTCGACCTATCCGGCCGGATAGGGTAACCCTACCAGAAGCATACGCTTCCGCCGGTACAACTGTCGGTACCGCCAAAGCACTCAAACCTATAACACCACGAAAAGGTAGTAGTCCTCGGGAAAAATGTACGATATCTGTTTATTTCTATAAATTTCGATTATGATGACAAAACGCTGATAGTTAATTACACTACGAGGTGAATTTGTTATCTGTGACTGAACGTTTTGATTGCCTGAATTTGTTTGTTTGATACAAAATATACATTAGTGCTTTAGTGCTTTTTATTAGACATAACTTGTTAGTTAAGAGTTAAGACCCAAGCTTATCAAAACAAAACAAATGGATTAGTTTTATAGCTGATTGTTCTCGAGTATATAAGCCCGGTAAGAACAGAAATAATTATATGAATATACGATCCTACCTAATTAAGAATTATATCAGTTGTGCAAACGGAACGAAATAATCTCTGAGCAAACTAAGTTGTGCAGCTGCAAGATGGGTGCAATAATAATAATGTCGTCATTTATGGCGTCTTCAACATACGTTAGGCTTTCCATATTATGTCCTTGTTATTTCCACCGGGACGCGGAATTGCTTCCAAACGGATTATCTCCTAGGTGGAACAATTCCCACACAGAATATCTCCGACATGGAACGACTACTCCACGGAATATCTCCCACTTGAAACAATACCCACGCGGAATATCCCCCATATTATTGGTTTGAAGCAGCTCTCCACCTTATTTCATGGTTATTTATATATACATCCCATTCTTCCTATTCTATTATTATGTTCTACATAATTCAATCTATACTAGCAACACCAAAAGACAACAATGAAACAAATGAATTGAATCGATGGACAAACAACAAGCTGTCAAAAAATGATTTCTTCTGATTTTGGAAAACAAAACAAAAAACAAACAAATACACATTATACAAAACTTTCACTTAGTCGTTGTCCATCATTTATAAAAGTTTTTAATGGCGGGCAGTTACTATTGCTACACTTGTTTTTCTTTCTATGGTTGCAATTTTATTATTTTAGCAGCTGATTGTTTGGCCATCAGTTCAATTCATCTGTTCCATTGTGGTAGTCCTGATGTGACGTCAGTTGCGGGTTCCTTTTTAATTATCTGTTGCACGTAGCCTAGTCCAATCTTGATCCACTTTATACTAGTTCTCCTTTCCTATATATATGACGGCCAGTTAATAAATGTATAATACACTACACAATTATGGTTCGCATAATTACGTATAACATGTATAGGGGTACATAATGCATGGATAAAGAAAGAAAGTAAACTTACTTGCTAGCTATTATTATCTTGTAACCTCGATTAGCCAAACTGCATAAAACTAGAGAAATACGTATAGACCAATGAGAGTATACAAAGCTTCCGCATTCATAGGTTGAACTATTTCTTGTTTGGAACAATGAGCCAAGGTCTCGGACTAGCCCAACCCACATATCTTTTTAACACTCTTTCCTGAAACTAGTTACATAACCGTGTACTCGTTCGGTAGCGCCAAGACTTGAACTTGAATATGTTGCTATCTATCTACGTATTATGTATTTTCAATAGCGTAACCTAGAATAAATTCGGGACAAATTTACTAGATTGTTATAATAATTAATTATGGTTGTTTTCATTTTTCCATGTTGTTGTTTATATTTGATTTTGTGTGCCCCTTCCATCACTCCTGTTGTTTGTGTTTCTTAATTTCACATCTATTAATATAATTTTCCTCTCATTAATTTGATTGTATTTTTTAGCTGAAAATCTTTGATTAGGTTATTATTTTTATTTCGACTATCTTATCTACGAAAATCAAGTACATGAGCATTTTTTCTTGGCATATATAAATGCATCTCTTTTTCTGCAAATTGCAAACGACGCCCCCGACGATTTACGGACATTGAATACGGCCAATGCACCTCAAACTCGGTTACCACTGTCAGCACGTTATTTCGCTCAAAAAAGTATAAAACTAACTCTTGATTTGAATGCAAGTGAAAGCTATAACACGATTTGTATTAGAGAAAAAACGAGAAAATACAGCTAGTTGTAAATTTACAATAAAATAAAAAAGTATTCATTTATTGCCTCCCGATAAATGGAGCCAATTCTCAGTGGGGGACATTATGTGTATGTTGCTATCACTACCGAGTTGCCTTTCTTTCTATTTAGACGTCAACAACCCTATCTGACTGGAATGGAACTGTTGCACCGATAGAGCTGGCTCGGCGGTAACGTGCGTGGCTCTAGTTCGGGAGGTCGTCGGTTCGATCCCGTCCATTGGAAATCCTGATTGAAGGTTTTCCAGAGTCCAGAAGCAGAGATGTTCCCAATCATAAGATTACAACATCTTTGGACGGCATAAGACGTAGAAATAAATTGATACAGCATCGGTTTGGTATTAATACTATCACAAAAGATAGCTAACTAATATTTCCCATTTCCCACCAGCACAGATAACAAATTAGAAGTGCTAATAAGTTATCTGATCCCTGAGTGTAATGGACAACGGTTATAGATTTTATCATCAAAATTCAAAATAGTAACAAATAGCGGGATAAAATTAAAGTTTAGCTCTACATCCCTGCTACTGTAGTGCATAGATAACGGTTTAAAATTCAGTATATTATATAGAATAAATAAAAGGAATTCAACATTTGAGGCCACAATATTCCTTTTATGATTTTGTGATTCACAACTTCTTCTAGAAAAAAAATCACCTTTTCTTTATCCGAAAAGCCTCCCATCACAATAGAATTCCATAGCCATGTAGCCTCCCATTTCAACCCCACAATGAATTCTTTTACCTGGGTGCGGCACTCATTCTCAAAAGAAAAAAATCATCCCGACCTTCTTTGAAAATACTTCTGACGTCAGTGAAAACCTTGAGCCGTTGTCCTGGCGACAGCTGTTTCCAACGAGAGACGAGCCTCCAGAGCCAGCCAATGAGAAGCGAGCGTTCCCACCGCCAGAGTAACGCACGTCCCTCACACTTGACAACGAGAATGGCGCGATATGGTTCACTTCATCGATTTCCATGTTAAAACCGCGCGAAATGATTTTTTTTTTTAAGATACTGATACAATGAATGTTTAAAGCGGCAACAAATTAAAAATGTCCAACGTCCCCTTCAGCCATCCCCAGAAGGCGTTTTGCATTTTCCCGTTCATTAAATATGATTTTGGGCATCAAAAATTTTATTATCAAAATAGAATTGAGGAAACTATAATTTGAATTGGGAAATTCAGAGCGTTGCAAACATTTGCCCGTTTTGATTAATTCCGGAACATTTAAATTGTCTATCAATGTTTAATTGCACTTTATTGGTATGGTACTACCGTACGCTATGTACTATGTAATTTACTTTGTAAAGAAATTGATACAATACTACCTCATACTGTGTACTGGCACTACTATGGTATTATTTGTATCACTGCTATTACTACAGTATTATTTGTAAAACTGTAGTTTTCAGTTTGTAGTTTTTAGTCTTTAGTTTTTACTCACTGCCATGTAGTAGTTTAGTCTAGTTACTAGTTTTAATTACATTATAAATTTATTCGCTCTTTGTACAAAGAATTTAACAATTGTACCATGTACCTAGCAAAAGAATAAACACATATTCTATTCTATTCTATTCTATGATTATTGAAACACTGGGATTATTATGATTGGTAATCGAATGAATATTGGAACAAAGTGATACCTACGCCCCGACCTGTATAATTTATGTATTCAAATCGAAGGTAATCTTACAACATAGCAACCTGCCAACAATTTCAGAACCTTGCTGTTGAAATACAATCAACGTCCTTGGAGACAAGAGTGGAGTCAATGTGCTCAGATTGCAAACGTTTTGGAAAGTTTGAAAATGTGGCATCAGCTGCAAGTTGCACTAGAGCCGAGCCCCTCTCAGCGGCCAATCAGAAGCGAGCACGAACACATGGCGACTGATGTAATCGCCTCTGCTCTTGCCTGTCTGCAACATTTCTTTGTCGAGACGATAAACGGTTAGCGTTGATAATATATATCGTTACTGGGCGTTGGTTGGGCTCACACACAGACACAAAAAATAGCCAACGTTTTTCGTCGCGTCTCGTTCGTTTGAAAATGGAATTTAAAAAATTTAGAACAAAGTGTTTGTCGTACATTTTGAAATATTGCGAATGAAATCATAATTGTATGATTTCAAGAAAGACAAACGATAGATGTGGCTGAGAGTAATGGTGTATTTCTAAAATATGAAGTGCCTAGGCGGTCGAATTGACATGTGCACGGGGTGGGGAGCCGGGGGGGGGGGGGGGGGAGGGGGGCGATGGCGATTAATACATGAAGACGTTGAGGTAACACATTTTCGCAATTACAGATATTGTGAATATACTACATGGGTTCTTGAAATTAAAACAACAGTATACTGTGAAAAAGCGCCTTGACTAGCCTAACCTCCAAATAAAAGTGCCTAGGCCCGCCTAGGCTCGACTACACCACTGGCTGAGAGGGAAGACGTGAGAGGTCATCGGTTCGATAGGGTCACCGGCAATCCTGACAAGGTTTTCGCCAAAGTTTTCCTCAGTCACAACTCACAAGACGAATGCTGGTATTGAGTCATACTAGTAGCCCTCACGGGCTCTGTAACTTTTTATTCTATAGCGTCTAATGAATTCTACATGAATCCGTACTTTTTCGTTCAATATTACATTACTTCCTGCATAACAAATTTTAATTCAGACAGGATTCGTTCCAGCATAATACAACCATTACAAAATGGGGCCCCAGAGAAAGGCATTCCTTTCCAACTACTCTAAATACCACAATAATTATTATTCAGTATAGTTGTTCTCAGTATGTAAGGAAAACAAGATATTTAGTAAGAAAACAGTTTTAAAATGTACTACAACTACACCATTCGTAGGAAACCATGCCCCAAAATATTTTTGTTTCCTTACATACTCAGAAAATCACACGCTTGAAGACAGTGTGAGCCGACGTCTGATTGGCGGAGAATGCAGACGAGCCCCCCCCAGCCGACCAATAGCAGCGAGGCACGCAACGATTCGCACTCGGTCGGATGTTATTCAACATTTACCGGTTTCTAATGGTTTATGACAAGATTATACCTTGTGGTAGTCTGAGCACGTTAGTCCTTGAACCTGCTGTGCACCTGAAAAGGTCCTGGTCAAGTAGGGGTGGGGGGGGGGGGGGGGGGGGGGGCGTTGTTGCTAGGGACGCCATCCTTATCACCTCACATCTCTGTGTCTGTGTGGCCAAAAAACAAGAAAAATAAGTTTAGGGATCATCTCGTAAGTTAGTATTCAAGTCTCACAAGTATAGCGCGAAACAGAAACAAACAGAGCATACTAACATTGATTTTCTAGTATTTTATTTTTATCAGAGAGGATTTTACTTTCAAGGAGTGGAAGGAAAAATGGCCGACGCTGACCAATTGGAATAACTGAATTAGTAATATAATGGTCACACTGGTAGAACGAATGTAATGAATGAAGAGACTGGTCACATAGAGAACAATAGTTGATAGTAGGAATCCCTGCTCTAGGGTACACAGTACACATCATATTATTTACCTAATGCGCATGTCCGAAGATGTTTTTTTTTCAACTTTTTTTCCTCATGTTATATATGTATTGTCTTGCCGAATTGCCAACCTTTATGCTTTTGTCTTAATTTTATGTTAAAATGTCAAAAGTTATTTACTTAGGAAATTTTAAGAAGAATACGTGTACCCTGTTTGTTTATAATTTAATAAATTGTGTTTGTACTAAAAAAAAAAAACCTAATGCGCCTTTCTTCCAGTTATAAGAGTGATTTGATTACATAATTAGGAAGGAATGTCCGAGGATATTGGAATGAACTCAATTCCAGCATTGCACCTCATCACAACCTAGGAATAAACCTGTCTGAAATTGCACAGACGACCTCTATGGCACCTCTATTGGTTCAATAGGAATCCGCTACGTAGTTCCTTTTGTTATTGCTAATGTAGTTTCTAGGTGTCACAAGGACGTATGAACGTAATTATCTCGAACGTGGTGGGGTTTCAAGAAGTATTGTTGATATCTGTCAATAGAAGGCCTACTGCCTCGTCAATAAGTTATACCAACGTCTTCTATCACATTGATAGTATACGTGAAAAAGCGTGAGCTATGAAATGTGGTATCAATGACATATACACGTAATTAGCTCGAACAAGGTAGAGTTTCTTGCTGGTTTGCTTATATCTGCCAATAGAGAGCCTACTGCCAATTAAAATGGAGTTGTCTCGTCAATAAGTTATACCAACGTATTCTATCACATCGATAGTATACGTGAAAAAGCGTGAGCTATGAAATGTGGTATCAATGACATATACACGTAATTAGCTCGAACAAGGTAGAGTTTCTTGCTGGTTTGCTTATATCTGCCAATAGAGAGCCTACTGCCAATTAAAATGGAGTTGTCTCGTCAATAAGTTATACCAACGTATTCTATCACATCGATAGTATACGTGAAAAAGCGTGAGCTATGAAATGTGGTATCAATGACATATACACGTAATTAGCTCGAACAAGGTAGAGTTTCTTGCTGGTTTGCTTATATCTGCCAATAGAGAGCCTACTGCCAATTAAAATGGAGTTGTCTCGTCAATAAGTTATACCAACGTATTCTATCACATCGATAGTATACGTGAAAAAGCGTGAGCTATGAAATGTGGTATCAATGACATATACACGTAATTAGCTCGAACAAGGTAGAGTTTCTTGCTGGTTTGCTTATATCTGCCAATAGAGAGCCTACTGCCAATTAAAATGGAGTTGTCTCGTTGTTTACCCTGTCTCTTTCTGTCTCTTTGTCTACCCTGATGTTTTCAAAATTGCTCAAATTAAACCAATATATAAAAAGGGAAATAAAACTCTAACCAGTAACTACAGACCTATCTCTCTTCTATCTAATTTCTCAAAAATACATGAAAAATGCATTAAACATAGGCTTTATAATTACCTAGAATCAAATAAATTAATTTCACCTAATCAATTCGGGTTCCGGGCGAACAGAAGCACTGATGATGCAATACTAACCCTGACTACGAAAATTCATACCATAATTGACAACAATGAAAAAGCGATCGCAGTTTTCTTAGACTTATCGAAAGCCTTTGACACTGTCTCTCACCTTATTTTGTTTAAAAAGCTTGACAAACTGGGAATAAGAGGGACTCCCTTAGAACTAATTAAAAGTTACCTTTATAATAGACCTCAAATGGTAAAAATACAAAACACGGTCAGTAAAAATCGTATTATAAAATACGGTGTACCACAAGGGACTGTTTTAGGACCACTTCTCTTTCTAGTGTTTATTAATAGTCTCTGTTCACTAAAGGCAGGATGCAAAATTATTACATTTGCAGATGATACAGTCTTAATTTTCTCCTCTAAAACCTGGAATGATGTTCATAAATTAGCAGAAAATGGGTTAAAGGAAGTCAATAAATGGCTAATGATAAATTTACTAACACTAAATAAGGAAAAAACTACATACATCACATTTTCCCCCAGAAAAAATACACAACCAATTATATCTACATTACAAATCCACGCTCATAATTGCAACCCCACCAGCACAAATTGTGATTGTCCCTCGCTATTAAAAACCAACTCTACGACGTACCTTGGAATAATTGTTGATCAACATCTGAAATGGGATTCCCATATTCAGTCACTAATTAAAAAACTACGATTTTCCATGATAAACTTCTACAATCTACGAAATATTTTATCTTCTTCTAATCTAAAGCTAGTCTACTATGCAACAGTACAGTCTATTATTCAGTACGCAATCATTAATTGGGGGGGGGTGCTTATGACAACCACATAAAACCTTTAAAGACAATACAAAATATGATCTTAAAAATAATGCTCAAGAAAGAAATGCGGTATCCCACTGAAAACGTTTATGAATGTGCAGGTGTTTACCAAATACGTAAACTATATGCTCTGTCTCTATGTAAATATGCTCACTTTAATAAACTACACTTTC
Organism: Isoperla grammatica; assembly: GCA_945910005.1. Classification (NCBI taxonomy): domain Eukaryota; kingdom Metazoa; phylum Arthropoda; class Insecta; order Plecoptera; family Perlodidae; genus Isoperla; species Isoperla grammatica. Next base: position 44,566,791 of record OX246742.1, on the reverse strand, counting down.
TACCCCATAACCCCACCATTAACTACAACATTAAAACACGTTACAAAACCAGCAACAAAATATTTCAAAGCAGAATCAACAAAGGCATTACTCAGCGACATGCAATGATCATAGGTATAAAGATGTACAACCAAATTCCTGTAGCAATTCGTAAACTCAAATCAAAAGATACGTTCAATATTCATCTAAAAAAGTGGCTCCACAAATTTCCCATCAAAGACATTAACGATACCGTCAATGGCTTCAAGTGATGAATCTTGAGTCCTGTTCACTAAAAGACTCATATTTATATTTTGTTCTCCTCGTTTCATAGTAGTGTTAGTTATAGTCTTATGTGTTTGTAATAACATTAGTTTTGTGTAAAACTTATTATGTTCCTTCTCATTAAAATGTGGGCTTGTAGGCCTAGTCCAAGTTTAATTATAATTATACTTAGTCCTATCATATCAAATACACCTGTTAAAGTCTATTATAATAAGAACGTATGCCCCGCCTCAAGATTAATCTTACAGGGGCATACAAATATTGAAATTGTATTATGTATGTATGTATGACTAACTTGAAAAATAAAACTTAACTAACTAACTAACTAACAATAAGTTATACCAACGTATTCTATCACATCGATAGTATACGTGAAAAAGCGTGAGCTATGAAATGTGGTATCAATGACATATACACGTAATTAGCTCGAACAAGGTAGAGTTTCTTGCTGGTTTGCTTATATCTGCCAATAGAGAGCCTACTGCCAATTAAAATGGAGTTGTCTCGTCAATAAGTTATACCAACGTATTCTATCACATTGATAGTATACGTGAAAAAGCGTGAGCTATGAAATGTGGTATCAATGACATATACACGTAATTAGCTCGAACAAGGTAGAGTTTCTTGCTGGTTTGCTTATATCTGCCAATAGAGAGCCTTATGTCAATTAGAATGGAGTGTTCAAGTCAATTAAACATATCAACGTTATCTACCAAATCAATGATACACGTATAATGCGTAGTCTTCGAGGGATGGGTCAATGAGTGGTTAGAACGAGCACTCATCGGCTTTACAAGATCCAGTCAGTCTATAACAAATCGAAATTATAAACTTTGACCTTAGATATTTATCCTAGCGTATACTGACATCATTTAAATTTTTTTTAGCGTCATTTAAACTCTGTTCTAATTTAATTTTTTGAATATCACATTTTTTCCTCTACCCTCCCACGCAGATAAGATACATCTAGAACATTTTTAATTTAGTGACAAAAAATTCGGTCCAAAATGCAAAATATTACCATCGATTACAATATGAAAGAACTTTGAGCGCTGATGTAAGCTTGTTAATAATTACGTAATGAAAGATCGTTATATACATTTTAACTGTTTAATTATATTATCATTCAATTTATAATGTTTTTTAATGTAGGAAGCGGAACTGCTTGCTACAATTTTCACTCTTGTCAGTAGTGGGTCTTGTTCTGCAAGACATCTAAGACATCATCAAATTTGTTAGACAGTCCAGTGGGGCTGCCTGTGTGATGTTAGAATGAGCTCCGTTTTGCTCTACGACGCACCGTTTAGCCGTAAAATGCAATTAAATAATGATCCTAAGGCAGCCAGTAGCGTTGTATGGTAGTCTATAGAGGGTGCCTGTGTGATTCTAGAATGAGCTCCGTTTTGCTCTACGACGCACCGTTTAGCCGTAAAATGCAATTCAAGATTGATCCCAGGGCAGCCAGTAGTGTTGTATGGGAGTCTACTGAGGGTGCCTGTGTGATGCTAGAATAAGCTCCGTTTAGCTCTACGACGCACCGTCTAGCCGTAAAACGCAATTCAAGCTTGTTCCCAAGGCAGTTACTTACTAGTGTTGTATGGGGACAATCGTATATTACACGCAAATAATTCTGAAGATGTATATAAAGTGCATTAAAATGTACGTAATGTAATTGTTTAATTCGGGCATTGCGTTCTCTTTTTAATACTGTCCTGACTTGTATTACATCCACAACTTTATTTACAAATTTGCGTTTTGAAAGCAATTATTTCCCTGAAACTCCTAAGGCCCCTGTGACGTATGCGGTCCTTATTTTGATCTTTTTATAGCGTCACACGCTTAAACTACCTTGAATAAACCATATGTACACACACATTACCACTACTTAGCACTAAAAACTGTATTACTGTACCATTCCCCCCTCATTCTGTTTCGTTATCCAGCCTAAACTAAACTAAACCAAAACAAATTTTTCTGCCAACCGTATATAACCACAGCATCAACATTGCGAAAGGTAATTTGTAATGTAAATTTGTTTATCACAAAGCCTACGATTATTATCATCATCACCTATGACGTAATGGGCAAGAATAACTTAATAGTAAGTGGAATTAATCTTGTGATAAGCATTAAGACAGTGGCTAAAGTGCACCGTACATCCGTGCTCTTATCAGGGCACTTATTGGTGTCTTGTCACATCATATTCAAAGGTCGGACTATAGTAATAATGTAACTGTAATTTATTTAGAAATAATAACGCAATTAAAAGGGTACAGTACAGAGATCTAAGGTCCTCAATTAAGCAATTGTAGAGTATGTCGATGGAGGGCGAAAGGGGGGGGGGGGGGGGGGGGAGTAACTTTAAAGTAACTACGTCTTTTGTGAGTAGAATGAAACTTTTTTGAGGGGGTTCAATGTATTTCGTGAATAAATTGTGCACACAGTTTTGAATAATTAAATAAAGATATTGCATAACACCTGGATAAAGAAAAAACAGATTTATTATCGTACATTTACTATCGTTTTGTGTATTCTGATGTGCTTTGATTTTAATTTATAATTATTATTTTATATCTTGATTGAAAATGGTTCAGCCAGACCAACGTTCAAGTGTGTGGTGTCACCAATCCACATGCAATGTCATGGATTTGTTGAAATGAAAATAGCAGAAAGAGGAAAGAAAGAATTGAGAGATCTTTCGAACCAGTCCACGGATTGGTAACATAGGATAACAACGCATGTGTATGTGTGTTACTTACCCAAAAAACAACACTTTATTAGGGCTAGGTACAAATATTAGATAATAGAGACAAGATGATACCGATAGAGAGGACTCGATAAAAAATAGCGAATAGACATGAATAATAAAAATTATATATAGGTATTTTAATTGATGTGAAAAAGATGATTTATCCAAATAACATTTTTGTTTCTATGTGAGTGAAATAAAACTCGTTTTATTTCGCGATTAGACTTAAGTGCATATACGATCGTGGTATGTGAAAATATAAAATCTACATAAAACATCAAATAACAGTCATTTCGTTTTATCGAGCCCAGCAACAAATAAATAACTCCACACAATCACGAGAGATCGCTCTGCGGTCAACGGTCACCACACCGATAAACATCCACCTAGACCGCCAAAAAGTTGGGCGTCGGTTTTTATCACCTATGAATCTCAATGACCTTGATAACCGATCATTCAATTCAAGGCTAATAAACAAACTTATAATCAATCAACTCTATAAATATAGTTCGATTAAATGTTGTTGCACCAAACACAGGAACGTGAGAACTCTTATCACAGTTGAAATAAGCAGCTCACATTTGATCACAGTTTATGACTGTATCACACAATGGCAGGGATTGCTTTATGACCAAGATAAAGAAACCGAAGTCCTTGAACGGAGAACAACAAGTTACAAGTATTAATAATTAATAGTACATTAATAATAGATAGTGCAGATCACAGATCAAAAACCTCTTGTGATAACAATAAGTGTATGTGCGATTTTTAACATGTGTACAACTACAAGTTTATAATTGTTTTGAGTTGAGATTATTATGCAGTTTATTTTAGAGAACTGTAAATAATTCTGATGATATTTTCCCTGGCATTGGCGTAATAGGAGAAAATTACAAAATTTCGTCATGGTTGTCCCCGTCTGAGCCCGAGGTGGAATTTTCCCAGTAGTGACTTTTCTAGTGGTAACAGGCGACAAAATAACGTTCTCCCCTTTAGCCCTTCCCCCAATGTTGGTTCTCCTACTTGTCCCTTCCCTACAAGCTATTCCCCTAAGATAAAATAGGGTCAGGGTAGCTCTGCCTGTTGTAAGAGGGACCAGTGACGCGTAACCTTACGGTTGGTAAAACCAAAATTTTCAGAATGGTATAAACAACCTCTCTCTATACTGTGAACAAAAACCTAAAAATGTATTTGTTTCTTTAGAAAGAAACCAAATAATACTCAATTTGATGACGTGGCGCTGAATGGATATAAAACATGCAATTGTATGAAACCAGAAGATGAGCTTCGAGAGGCGGAGGGGGGGGCAACGGGTGAAGCCCCACTGTATTTAAAAAAACAATTTTAATTCGACCAGCTTATACTCAATTAATTAGTTAATAACCTAACTAGGAGGCTCCACGCCCCCCAGATCCCTCCCCCCCCCCCCCCCCCCCCCCCCTAGAAAATATTCAGGCAAGCACATGAACTAGAATATTTTAAATTATAGATCAGTATAAGTGAAGTTCCACTCTGCGCCACGAAGCCACCTCTATCGGAAGCCAAGCAAGATTGTAGCCAGTCTATCGCACCTCAGCTCTATCTACCTCCACTCCTCTCAACCAACAAGCGAAGGTTGTGACGTATTGTAAACGTCACCTAATTAAAAATCAACACATTTTTACGACACGTTTAAAAGTGGCTAGACCAATCAGGATATGGGATTGTGGAGGCTCGTCTCTAAGCTGTTCGCTGATTGGTGGAAGTTTCGAGACATGTTGGGCGCCAATAATTTAAGCGTGAATCGGTTGACAAGCCAATTGAGATGATGCTTGAAACCTGAAAGTACTGATACAATTAAATCTATTCAGTACAAATATGGTAGTTAAAATATATGTGTGTTAAATAGTTTGTTCGTAGTTTTAAATACCTAAGAATAGTTTTTTATTCGGTCACCTTCTTACTCTGTAATTTTGCAAACCTTTTGTAATTAAAATCGAATTTGGAACTGATTCGTAGCACAATTTTTTTAAATGCGTATTTTTATTATTAAAATCTAACGAATGCTTGCGTATGTTATTTCAATCAAACTATCAACAAATTTATTACTTTGACGCACACAAGTAATTTAATATATTATATCAGCAATAAACATATTTACGAATAAGATAACTTCCATGAGCAAAATAACAGGATTTACGCAGCACGTAGTCCAGTGATGCATTACACAACACAAGTCGAGACACATATTAGTACGCAAAAAAAACTGTTTTTCAGTTCGCACATTGGCAAGCACGACCTTGGTTTGGGGAACATGAAATTGCTACGAGGAAACGTCGCATAAGATTAACTACTGGTTTAAATGTGCGTGCGTGGTAAATCTAAATTACTTGTGACGCATTTGATGCCGTGATGATTACGAAGACGCATTTCATATAGTTAACCTACGTGGTTACTCCGTATCACAAGTATATTTGTGTGCAACGTATTATTGATTGGCCTTCGCAAATAATTGTGTCGCACCCAGTGTTTCATCTGGGAGGGGCTTTGCCCTGCGAATCAATAAAAAATAAATGTATGTAATTACTAATTACTGCTTATTTTAAGTATGTTAGCCCGTCTCTATATGAACTACCCTTTAGGTACAGTCAAGCAAAGGACCATTCTCAGAAAGTATTTATACAATGTTGTTTGACTAAATAACTGCCCCATCAATATATATTTTCCACCATTAAACCACAAATATCCAGCCAAACATCTACATAGTTGGGAAAAGCCAGACGTACGTAAATTTCCATTGTTTTTCTCGTAAAATGTATATCTACGTTTGTAATTTTTAGGTAGCTTCCGTATCATCATTCATTTCTGGGGTTTAACTCAATAAAAATAGACAGGTTCGCCTCTGGAATCTGCATCTTCGCCCCGCACCCCCATTTTACATATTATTGACTTTACAACTTTACAAATAAATGGTCCTTCCAAATGTCTTCTATCATGCGACCTTCTTACAAACCAAGGCTACTTCTAATAAAATAAATAACCTTTCTCATAAATAAGCAGATACCAGTAAAAAATTATTACATTATACGTCAAACCGCCGACTATCATGTAAAACACCAGTATATCGTTAATATCGACGGTCTTCAATCAATCTGGTCTTCTATCTGTCCAGGTTTCTGATTTACATAAACCTGGCGGCTACGCAATCTTGTAGTAGCCTGCGATGCTATTATTACCGCATAATAGATCGCTCCCAACTATTTTAGGCTACCGCAGATAACTGTTTTAAAATAAATCTAGGAGCTATCCTACTTCAACAAAATTAATGGAATTATAAAGAAAAAATGTGTGTTAAAAAAAAAAACTTACCGCTCATGTCGGTAATGGTTTTAATAGCAGCAGCAGACCAGTGGTTTTTATTCGGAGGGGGGATGGACTTAGCGCGAAGCTATTGTGTTACCCTAAAATAATTTATGGGTATAACACACTATCCATAATGGGTAAAGCCCATGTTTTTGTACAACAATGAGGGCGCACAGACCCTGATTGCTTTGATTTTCTCATTGCCTCGGCATTGTAGTTTGCGAATTTTGAGAGTACTTTCAAAGATAATTAATAATGTCACGATGAAAGTAATAATTTAAAAAAATCATACTAAGGCGGTAAGACCCACGACTTCATCAAGACACACGTGTGGCTGTGGAGTGTGGACGAATGGATACCTGGACCGGTGACCCACACAGCAGTTGTGACGTCACAAAACTCTAGTTCCTTCTATTGAGTCCACCCATGACGTCATCAAGATGCACGTGTGGATTCTGTGACGCAATGTTATCCAACTGGTTGAGTAACAGAGACACAATTGGGTGACCGGACAAGGTCATTGCAAGGGCCTTCGAGGTCGCTTTTTCTAGAATCACCGAAACTTTCCAATAAACTTTATACTTTACATCAATTAGTTCAACCAATATTCTATAATTCACAGTCCAATGATTGGCTCATATAAGTGTGTTAATAAACTTTTCGGGTTATTCCGCCACGACGGACGAACTTTGTGGTAACAAGTGGTACTCTCTCTCATACGGAAAGTCTCCGGTTCGATTCCCCTTAAGATAATCCCAGTTCCCCCCCCCCCCCCCCACACGCGTTCCTTCAACCTTTACCACACATTACAGAGCCTGCAGGAATTAGCAGCAAAGTGTGCAGTGTGCAGATAAAAATGTCCGCAAAGAAAGACAAGGGTGTGCTAAAGAAAGAAGTAGACTTATTCCTCTTCCTCTAAAGAAAGAAGTAGACTTATTCCTCTTCCTCTAAAGAAAGAAGTAGACTTATTCCTCTTCCTCTAAAGAAAGAAGTAGACTTATTCCTCTTTCCCTAAAGAAAGAAGTAGACTTATTCCTCTTCCTCTAAAGAAAGAAGTAGACTTATTCCTCTTCCTCTAAAGAAAGAAGTAGACTTATTCCTCTTCCTCTAAAGAAAGAAGTAGACTTATTCCTCTTCCTCTAAAGAAAGAAGTCGACTTATTCCTCTTCATCTAAAGAAAGAAGTAGACTTATTCCTCTTCCTGTAAAGAAAGAAGTAGACTTATTCCTCTTCCTATAAAGAAAGAAGTAGACATTCCTCTTCCTCTAAAGAAAGAAGTCGACTTATTCCTCTTCATCTAAAGAAAGAAGTAGACTTATTATTCCTCTTTCTCATGAGAGCCAGGGATTCTGGGATAAGCGGTTGTTACATTTTCATCCTTCTGTTAACTACGTGTTTAATTTTATGTTGTTTCAAAGTGTAGTAGGTATTTTTTAGTTATTTTACCGAATATGCTTATAGGCATACAATAGTGTATTTAACTGTTAGTATTGAACTGTATATTGTATTGTAATACGCCATTAGCTAACTCCGCGAATACATGGTCAGTTTCGATGCAATTAGCGCTGCATCCTGTTCTTTGTGGGTCTGTTGTTATTGTTATATCACAGTTCATCGCACCTCGCCTCGGCTTATACAACATATAACAGAACCACACATATTACAATGTCTGTGTTCAATTCACACTTGCTAACCTTCAGTAGCTGGGGAAACAACAGGTTGTTGAGGAGATCCTTAGTTAGACATTATGCATTTCTCTTGTCTTTATGTAACAGTGACAGAGATGAAAACACGACACTCTTATTCGGGAAGTCACCGGTTCGATACCCGACCCTATAGCGGCATAACTTACTGTTGTCTTGATGTTTCCTCAGTCGTAAGGCGAATACTATAGGATTGAGTCCTACTTACAGTGATATTCTCAAATATCCAAACTCACGTTAGGAATCTTCTGCATTCGAAGTAGGAACAAGTCTACAGGGCAACTTGATACAAAAGTAGTAAAATGAACAGAATAACTTATTATATAAAATATTTCGTTACATGCATCTTCCAGCAACGAAGGGTCACTTTGACGTCACGCCACGGTCACCACGTACTCCAACTAAATCAACTGATTGTTACTAAGCAGCAACCAGATAAAATTACTCATTTTCAAGATTATAAAACTGTGACCTGTGAACCAGCGCCATTAATTTCGATAAGTAATTATTGTAACTTCTCACCCGTCGCTTGCGTCACTAAACCACTGCCCTCTCTCAAGGGTCACGAGAACGACCTCTTAGATGGTGGTGCATTGAACATCGTTCTTGCGTCATAACTAGAAGACATTGCGTCTAGTCTCACGTGACTTAGGCCTACCCTACGTCCGATTTGCGTGCGAAAATTACGTGTACAAATTTAATAAATTAAGAAAGGGGATAATTCATATAAAAAAACTGAACCACTTGATGTATCATTAAATTTAAAAATGTTAAAAAGGTTTCAAAAGCAAGGAAAGGTTGTTTGGTACATTTTGTCAACTGTGAACTTGGAACATGTATTTTTTTAAATAGTAAATAACATTTGAAAAATGTGAAAAAAAATCCACATACTGTCTTAGCCCCACTCTGTCCTACAATAGCCCCATATACACTATCCGATCCACAACAAAATAAAGTGATGTCCTGATTTAGCCCTTCTTGTTCCGTTTTAGCCCCACTGGCAGGGCTAAAATGGGACACTAAAAATGTATTATATTTTACCCAAATGAATATTTTTTTAGATAAATCCTGTTGATTTAGTAAGATCAATCCAAAATACACCAGGTAAAACAAAAAAATCACTTAATATAATGCTAAAACTAAGTTTTTAAATGCAAAGTATTAAAAATTGTCCCGTTTTAGCCCCGGATCCCCCTTTTACCCTCTTCAATTGTTATATTTTTGGTTACTTAAAAATTGAGAGTAGTTTTAATATTGCAGAGCGAGACATTTTGGCACAAGTCCCGACCTTCGGGTGTTGTTGCAAAAACAAGTTCGAGAAGTCATGGTCGGTAAAGTTGGTGGACCCCCGTAGCGACGCAGCCGATAAGATTGGAGTTGTGTGCGTCACGCGGGCTATTCCTGTCTCTAAGCTGGTCAATGGGGAGAGGAAATATACCGGGGACAGTCTTCTGTCTTCACTACTGTAGTCAGATCATGAAGTCCATGGTCAGATGACGTCCATGGTCATGGATGAACAATTGACTGTACATGAAGTCCATGGTCAGATGAACAATTGACTGTATATGAAGTCCATGGTCAGATGAACCATTGACTGCCTTCGCACTTCCTTCTTTCGTTTTTTTCTGCTAAACTAATTGAGAAGACAATGCAGTTATGCTACGCTATACTAAACTATCATTATCATCACTCATCAGTGTTGACTTACTTGCGAATGATGATTGATAATATCGAGGATTGATTAAAAGATGAAGTGACATTCTTAAAGGTCAAAGTCGCGGCTATAAAAGATTACGATAGCTTTACTATCACACCTGACAGAAGGTCTTAACGCACTTACTCAAACCTCATCTAACGTAGGATCTCTTTGACTGTATAAATAATTTAATAACTCGTTGCCCAAGTCGATAACATGTCACGCTGTAAATTTGTGTCCTGTAAATTTGTGTCCTTATACATCATTGACGGCTCGGAAAGTATAGAATCGGTACTCTTATGAAAAGTACAAAGTAGCATGCGATAAAAACAGTTACCGACTAATACAGATGCAATACTTGACTCGACTGTGCAATGTGCATCTATTTCTTAGAAAAAATAAGCTGCTGAATATAGACTATAACAAGGAGGCAATAAAATTATAAAAACTCTCCCCCCTCCCCTCCCCCCCACACTCATAATTTGTCGACACAAAATTACACCAAAAACAGAAGCGATTATACAAGATTGGAGAAACCCCTACTACTATAATGATAAACATAATCACACACTAAATAATGGTTTCAAAAAAATGAAAATACTTTCACTTGTGGAATAATAATTATAGTGTTAGTGTCAAACTAACTTGTTTTGTTTATTAGAAATCCTTGAGACAAAATTTCAATTCAACGACAGACAAGAGCTTTCAAGCACGTACTAAGGAAACAGAACGAGCTGGCATAATAAATACGACGATTACATACATTAAGTATTTTTTTATTTTTTTTATTTTAAGTAGACGTCTAAGTGTTTTTCACTTTGGAACAATTTTGTTTCAACTTCAACGATGTTGAAGGTCACAATATCAACAGGTTAGGTGCAGCAAACGATGAAATGTTAAATAGTTCACTTGGATTCTATCCATCAATAGTAGAAACAGGCCAACATTTGAATATGCAACAGGTGATCCATCCATGATACATGCGGTGAAAATAATATTATTATTTTTCAAAAAAGGTAGTGACTAGGTATGATAGAGTGTTCTATAGCTGGGAAGGAATATCCAAGGGTTGTAATTGGGGGACTCAATCCCAACATTTACCTTCTGACTGAGGAACAAATTAAAAAAAAAAGTATTACAGAAGACAAATTTTACTTTGGATTTATTACATTTTTATTTTAGGCTTGTCCCCGGTTCGACCCCCCCTCCCCCCTCTTGGGTTACCTGAGGACTTCACGAAGTGAGTGGTTGTTGTTGGCTATTATTGGAACAGAATCACTATTGATACAGAATCGTGTGAGTCTAATATTCGACGAACAGTGATAATTTCTTCAGTAAAGAGAAGTTACGTTTAGCATAGAAATTACTAAAACTGCATAACTTATACAGATAAAGAGGGACAGTGTGACTAAAATCTTTGGCGTCCCCTTATGGCCCAATAACCTATGACTATGACTATAAATTATGCAACCTGCACGTTTAAACACACCGGCCGCACCACATGACAGGGCAGGTGGACAGTTTCCGGTTCTTCATCTCGTGGTGCATAAAGAGGAAGAAAATACGACTGAGAGAAGACGCTGTATAGTATAAGCTTGAGAGACCCCATGTGGGCGATGGGCACTTCGAGAAGAGAGGCACTCGTTTTTTTTTCGTTTTGCGAGGGTGTGAGTGAGGATGGGGAGGGGTATTCGATGAAAAACTTCAATTCCGCTCTAAACTATAATGTTTTACTATTGAAATGCTTATACAGTATCCTATGGAAGAATTGGATTATTTTATCGGATTTCCATTGTAGAATATGAATAAACGATTTATCGCAATGCGAACGGGGGGGGGGGGGGTACACCGACTCCCCCCCCCCCCTGAGTACGTAACACCAAACAGAGACGTACAACAACGAGACGTATTCTGCCTGCAAGAGAGACAGAGAGAGAGAGACGAGAGACGAGACAACAATACAACATGTTGCAGACAGCAAGTCCTACTGTAGGCTACCTCATTATACAGTACAGATGTCTGCATGGTAGACACGCCACGTGCCCCAGCTGCCAAGGTAGGCTAGTCTAGCGGTAACTGTAAACCTGGTTTACAACCAAGAGACGCGTCTACAACAAGTTTCGTCATCCATCTATGCATCGATCGACTGTATCTCCCTTTCACTCCGAACACTGCCTGCATAGAGAGAAAAACTATCGACGATCGCGATGACACCATTCTCTATACATGGGTTGAGAATAGTTCGGTTGATGATTCTTGTCGCTTTAGCTCTATATGTGCTATTAGAGACGATGATGAAGTGATCTAGGACAATTACGTAAGAACGCGCCTTAGCGGGATCCGAACCCACGTCCCTAGATGGCAGGTGGTGTAAATAAATAAATAAATAAATAAATAAATAAATAAATAAATAAATAAATAAATAAATAAATAAATAAATAAATAAATAAATAAATACATAAATAAATAAATAAATAAATAAATAAATAAATAAATAAATAAATAAATAAATAAATAAATAAATAAATAAATAAATAAATAAATAAATAAATAAATAAATAAATAAATAAATAAATAAATAAATAAATAAATAAATAAATAAATAAATAAATAAATAAATAAATAAATAAATAAATAAATAAATAAATAAATAAATAAATAAATAAATAAATAAAATGAATTCACATTTAGAGTCTACCCACTCAGTAACTAAACTGATTTGCAGTGGGGGACTTTAATTTAAAGTGACTCTAAACCAACCCTGTAGGCTTCGAACACCAATTTAGGACCTGCGACCCTCGCGACACCGCAGACGGCGAGAAAATAAAAAAAATCAACAGAAAAATGGCGGAGTTTTAAAATTCTAAAAAGTATATAGTAAAGGCAGAATTATTCTTCCAATAGTTTCTTATTTGGCACTCGATCCACCCAAGACACACATTTTTCCATAGAATGCCTCTGATCAGGATGATAATTCTTGTTGCTTTACACCAATATGTTATTCGACTCGACGAGAGGTGGTATAGGAAGATAAACCATGTTTACGCTTTAAATTAAAGTCCCCACTGCAAATCAGTTTCGTTACTGAGTGGGTAGACTCTAAATGCGAATGTATTTTATTTACTTTATGCCATGCACGGGCTTCGAACCCACGTCCCTACGCTTATGACGCTTGTGACCTGACATGACTGTATTAAATGCCACTGAGAGTTTTTACTACTGGTCCTACCGATGCTGTATCTCAGCTGTTTTCGTCTACTGGAGGGAGCCAATGGGGGGGGGGGAGGGGGGGGGGGGGAGATAAGATAATGTTAGTCTGACTGAGTTCCTTTCATATCGTGGCTCTAGCTGTGATTCCCGACCGGGAACTATCCAGGGGTTCCCAAACACTATTTCTCTTATCTTCATAGAGTGACGCCAGTCGTAGAAATACAGCCATCCAATCTGTTTGTATGTTACCGATGTTTCATTCAAACAAACTTTGCTACGGAATAAGAAAAGTGATCAGAGGTGTCGGAACCAGGGGGCAGAACGTGGTAGCTTGCCCCTCTTGCCCCCTCCCCCAAGCTAAAGTGGGGCGGACCTGTATAATCTCCCTCCCCCCCTATAAATTACAAATGTATTTATTTTTTGGTGACAACGATTCGAAGCAAGCAATAAATAGTAGGTTTATGCTCACTGAAAACTAATTTTTGTAAACGAGTGGGTACTGGGTAGACTATAAACAAATGTATCTATATTTATTTATGCGTTACTCAAGAGATAAGAGTTCACCCCTCAGAACAAAAATGCCTACGACGCAAACAAAACCACTAAAAGATTCTCTTGTTGACCGTTCACCGAGAGTAGGCTACGTGCCAGCGCGTGAACGCGTGCCGTCGTCTCGATATAGTTAGGCGGCGGCAGCAGATGTGTTGTCGCCTAAAGTCAAACCATCGCCTCACCTCGGATTAGATAAGTTTAATTGAGTTGCTAATTATAGACCTAATACAGCTCGGACACCCGCTCACTTTACCTTGTGATGTGTTGTGGTCAGAAACGAGACGGAGCCATAAAGTGTCGGGTTCGAGCCCAGACTCGTTCCTCTTATACGCTGGGCATATTTATTTAACGCTTAATCATTTTTATCGACACAAATAAATTAATAAAACTCGAAAAGTGTGAGAATTGAAGATTTTTGTTCTGATATTCGATATCAAAATTTTGGATTGATGCGAGGTTGATGTTGGGGGTGGGAGAGACATTCTAAAAAATAACTACAAATGTGTTAAGTTTTGATAAAATTAGACAATTTGAGAAAATTTTGAAATTGTACCTAATTTTATAAAAATACAGTCAAATTTGCATCCTTTTTTTGAAAATATCTGTAGATATTCACAATATCTTTCAAAATTTTGATATTGACTGGCAATTTAAAGTTACGAAGAAAAAACTTAAATTCTCACGCCTCACGCTATTCAAGAATAATTGCATAAGAAGGTTGGTACGACCGATTAATGTGACCGGGATTGTACCACTGCCTCGCACACAAGTTTTCACACGTGAAATCTACACGTGGTCACGTGCAAAGCTCCACACGTGTGTTCGGCCAACACGTGGTCACGTGCAAAGCTCCACACGTGTGTTCGGCCAACACGTGGCGCGTATGTTGTCGTAACAGAACAGATGGTTGTACAGTCGCCGTCATAAGTAATCAATCGGACAGAATACTGCTTTACCATATAGCACTTCTGGACCCTTATTCTATAATTATCCCGCTATGGAAGCGGGCCGCTTTGGGTCGAAAACGGCCGATATGGAAACAATTGCGGTTCCACAACAATAGAACTGCCTCAATAATCCCCAATACTAGTGTTATTATTTCTCAATTGTTTTCATATCGGCCCGCATGGCAAGTATGTTTACTTTCGATGTTTACATGTATGGCGTTTGTTTGGGTAGAAAAGTTTTTAGTATAAAAGGTTTCTGTCCGACGTTGATTGAAATATTATGCATGTGGCTGTACATTGAATCTACGATAGTGTTGGTGGCAAGATCTACGTTTATATCATGACGGGAGTTACTATACAATCAGAAGATAATCCCAAGATACCCTTGAAACTAATAATATCAAGTTCAATTCATCAAATATATGACTTTTATCTTTGTGGAAAAACAATTCATTTCTAATTGCTAACTTGGACCGATGCTTGAGAGTTTCTGGTGTTTTTTTGACATTCAACAGAAATATTTCGGATCAATAAAGGGATAGATATTATCAAGATCTAATAACAGATATCAAAAAAGGACGCAAATTGAAAGTTTTGTTAAAATTAGACAATTTCAGCAACATCTCAAATTGTCTCTAATTTGATCCAAACGCAATAATTTTTATTATGTTTTCAAGAATATCTTTAGATCTTGAAACCCTCGCATAGTTGAACATTTTTGAACTTCTTGCCATTTATTTAGCCCCCTTATTTGTGCCTATTTGTGTCAAACACTCTCAATCGAACCAATCAATATTCTCCTCACTACGTTTGACGGAAACCGCACCAGCGTCTGTCTGTGTAGGAGGATACCGGATAATCTGGTAATGCCAGTTGGTTTGGTTTTATCCGGTATAAACAGCAGCGATCACGAATGCACGGTTTGTGCACTTCACGCGTCGCGTCTCTCCTCTTCTAGAAGGTTGATGGGGCGACCGGTGGCATCTCTGGTATTTGTTGGCGGTCACGCGGGTTGGGGGGGGGGGGGGGGGGCAATGCAGTGGTCACGAATACAGTCCGCTGGTCACTTCAGTTGTTGCATCGTGTGCACGACATTGACCCGAGAAGTTTGACCACAGTCGATTTTCGTATTTCAATTTTCGTATTTCATGTCACTCCAAAGATGATTGACTATTAATTTGATAACCAAACAATATTCTTTTCTTATCGATATCATGTGTGACTTGAATGGTTATCACAATTTGTCAATGTCAGTTTGTCCATACTGCGTTTCGAACCCGGAACTATGTTGTGTTCTACGCAACGACGAAGGTCACATTTGCCGCACTTTGTATTTTCGAAGTTTGATTACATTTTTTTTAAATTTCGAATGTGTTGGGTATTAAAAATGAATCTACTTTAGTTTATAAAATATTATAATAATAATGTGATGTCAATTTAAAAAATGGGTTAAAATGGTACATAAAATAACAAGATCAATCATATAAAAATTACAATTTATAGTTTTAATATTATTGTAATGAGTTGTTTATGGTGCACATGCGATTGTTATAATGAATGGTGATGATGAAATACGAAGTTGAAACTCCACGTAGACGGATCCATGCCTTCATAGCAACGGGCTTCGAACCCGGCAGGGCGCCAGTACCAACCAGCAAGCTTTATTAGTTTGGTACAATTCCAAGAATTTCCGGCATTCGTGACACAAAGTAGATTTCCCTGGGGCATATTTTATATATGTCATGATCTATTGAGTCAGCCAGACACAATTAAATAGGTCAAGAAAAGCTTTTACGTTAAAAAGCCTTCAACTCAATAACACACAATTAAACTACAATTTATACATTATTGCGGATAAGCTGTTAAAATTAGCACTTTAAAAGATACCCATTGCAACAATATATATAATTGTAATAAAAACGTTAATTTTCATTGATAATTCGATGGAATTCGTCAGGATGTGTGATAAATATTTGCGCGCGCATACTCCAGGCATAAACGTTCCTGACCAACGTAACATTGCGAAATTCCAAACATCTGTTCCAAGATCAAGTACATTACACGTGTTGCCAAAATGCACGAAACCCTCCAAAACTTCAAACTAAAACATCTCGCCGGTTTGTACCCAAAAAAATAATTAATTTCGCTCACTTACCTCAGAAATATTAACACACTCGTCATTTTGATGATTTTCTTGTGACCAATAAAAGATGAAAAACTAAAATAAAACTATGTACAAAACGACATCCCAGCTTTGCTGTTGTTTGGTGCGGCAAGGCGAGTGTTAGCACATTGGACTGTACTTACGTTGTGAGACGAGGTTGTCGAGATTGCCGCAACCTTCGGAGAGCGCTAGCTACCGCGGAGAAAATCTCGGTTGCTAATCGGATCACGAATATTCTCTACGCTTCCACCCTCGCTTGTATCCATCCGCGGTAACCATTTTTATGACTGAAACAAATATTTAATTAATAATTATTTTATAGATATAAATCTGTTTAACAGGAAAAATTAATTAAAATCACATATTTAGTAAGTTCGGTTAGAATATATGTATTTTTGAAGAGAACTATTTTCTTGATTGACAAGTAGTTTCTGAAGTAGTCCGAATATTTGAATGTAGTAAACTCTGAGAATACCTGAAGTACGTACAGCCAATTCAATATTATCTGTGGATAATACAATATTATCTGTGCCTGATAATTAAGATTGTCCACAAATTTGTCTGTGTGTTTGAAAGAACAATATATGTTAAACTTAATATATTGAACTATTTACAATTCATGATTTTTATTCAAATATTCGACTTTTGACTACATTATGAAGTCCACCAATTTAGTAATAAAATATGATATGTAATACAAATATTTCCAATTTCCTGGGCGAACAATGGCGTTAACATGGAGTACTGCTATACTCCAAACCGGGGAAAAGAAAACCAAAAAGGGGAAAGAATAGAAAAGAGCAATTTCATGAAATATAGTCGCTCAGTCTCTTGACGTAAAGGAAATATTCCACTCACTGACTATAGTACGTTTTTTTAATCAGCATTTCTAAACGTAACCAAGCAATCAGAATTACTGTCTATCTTGTGCAGCAGTTGTTTGAATTGAAGTGGTTCGAACTTATACGAGCAAGATTTATATTCTACACGTGTATTAAACCACAAGAGTTTTGTTTGGATAATCCAGTTATTTGAACGACAGTATATCGACCTGAATGCAAACTATAAACAAAACTTAGTTATCATACTCCTTGCATTGTGATGTAAATCAAATATATGGTATAAAAGAGTAAACAATTGATTTTGTAATAATTAGGTCAACTGATAGTTATAGATATATCCAGGTCAGTGCTCAGTTTTGTATTTAGTAAATGAGTGCTCAACAGTTAGGTTATATGGCGTTAGCCCTTGTGTTAGCTCTTACGACAGGCAGAGCTACGTTGGACGTATCCTGTCCCGGAGACAAACAGGAGACAGTGATCGATCAGATCGCAAAAAGGGCCGGCACGAATAACAAGAAATATAATATGCGTGAATAACATAAAACTGATCAAGAATGGACGAGAAACAGAGATGAGTTTGTTACCTGAAGTCATAGGTCGGTCGCTAGGCAACTCTTGTTGTCTCTTTCTTTGTGGTTCGGTGCAGATTCAACGAGTGCTGAAACAAAACGGCGCCAGAAAATCACTGCGATCTCATAAATGAAATTTTGTCTAGGGTTTTCGCTCAGTCAAAAAGGCGAATTCTGGGAACGATTTCTTTAACATAGGGACAATGTTGTCTCTCGACAAGTTATGTGTCTATGAAAAATGTGTTTTTCTATAAACTGTCGTTGCTTCAATCAATGATAACAACAATGTTTTTCGTTATCAAGAGATTTTTTTAAACACTGATCGAATACTGTGCTTTTTGTGGTTCAACGCAAACATCACAGCCAGAGTCGATATCAAAGTCCCCCCCCCCCCCCCCCCCCCCCAACGGGTAAACTCCTTTATCGATTCTAACATAATAATACAAAATGTGTTGATAAAAACATAATACAGGAGAATGAGATACTTTTCAATCAATCAATCAACACATGTCCCTGTACCAACTACAGATCGAGTCGGGTGGGGGACCAGTTTTGGGACCAGTTTTTGAGATAAGCATGTCGATTTTTTTTTGGAAGCTTTGTTCTGTGTTTCAAAGTCGTTTGACAATATCAAGTTGTTTGACAATAGCACAACAATAGTGTGCGGCCGTGTTTGCTTCCTAGTGAACGTGTCCGACAACCGCTTGCGTGCGACAATCAGATGGGATATATACATAATTACGGAGAGTGAGCCCATACATATGCATGCTTTGTTTGCTTTGTTTTGATGAGCCACAGTAGCCGGAAGAGAGCGAATCAAATCAATACTCTTACTCGCCGCTTGGCAGCGCTGCCCGCGTCTTTCCTTCCGTAGTTACGACACTCTGCTATTTTTGACTGGAGGGGTCTTTCACAATAAAAACATGACTTATGGAAGAGACTATTTCAATATAAGACACAAGATAAATAATATATTAAAAAACGATTTGAAAAGTAAAAAAAATGAGATAATCGAAAGCCAAACAAAAATCTATAAAGTTTTGAAAGAAAACTGACAATTAATATATTATGTTTAATTTAAGAGATTTTAATAGAGAAACATCAGCTTATGTACATGTATTGTAATACATATAGAGATGGCTCAGCGGTAACATGCAAGATATGAGACATTTAAAAATTTTGATTCTGGGCATCGCCAATCCTGCCTGAAGTTTTCTCCGAGGTTTTCCTCAGTGTCACAAGGTAAATGCTGCGGACTGTCAGCCCTCCCTACTATCGAAATATAATATGCCTTATACAACATTACAAGCACACCCAGCCTACAGCAGGGACTGCTTCACAAATCTATTATTATATTTATATTTATATTTAATTTTTTGCAAATCATTGAAGCTAGGAAGTATCAATATTATGAATTATGAATTTGATTGGGCTTTTGTCATTGTTAGAGAGTGATTTAATTATATTTTTTGTGCACATAATAACAATAATATAAATGTAATTTATGTGTAAATGTATGATCAATTTATCATTTATACATGTACCAATACATGATAGGAAGTGTCATTAATATAAATTGGATTGGGCTATTAATTAATGACAATAATAAAAATATAATTTTGTGTTATAGGCCTAATTGTGAAACAGTAGTAATAGTCCTATAATTGCTTTCCTATCGTTCATATTCAACGTGATGTGACCTATGAGTAAAGTAATTAATAGTTATGATGCAACACTTCGCCAAAGGGCGACGATGATTTAATTGCCACCAGGACGGCCGGAAGATTTCATAACACATCCGTCTCCCAAAGATAATTTTACTTCGTCCCAAATCCTAAATATATCGTGGTTTGAGTACATTCTATTCCCACTCACACGAGCCTTCTTCATTGACACAGGACTTACAATTGTTACAGACCACTGAACTAAATACAATTCGAAGGGGTTAACCTTACTAGTGATAAATGTAGGCCTATTTTATTTATTTCCTATAATTCACAATACATTTAATGGGGTTGCCAGAATAGAGCACTGCTCCAAACACAAGGGAGTATTTATTTTTTCCTGCCAAAAAATGATCTGTAAATTTACCCAAGGGCCAATAAAAAAGTGCAAGAAACTTAGAATGGACAGTGAATAAGTGAATAATATTGAACATCAATCGTCTCAGTAAACAACGAGGAATGCATGAAATGGTTATTGTTATGAGAAATATAATAAAACTATCTTATAAACACCATAATCTGTATACTTGGGAAGAAATACTTTCAACCTTGGTCCTTGAGAGTCATCTTCCAAATCCAAATTGTTGAATACAGACAGTGTTGTTAAAGCTACTTTTTAAAAGTAGCACTGTTACAGCTACAGCTACTTGATCTTTGAAAGTAACTTAGCTACTTTTCAGCTACTGTATTTTGTCAAGTAGCTCGCTACTTGTACAGCTACTCAAAAAAAGTAGTGACGCTACTTTACAGCTACTTTCATGTTTTATAGAGGACCAAGAGTATGTACTATTTATTGAAACGGCAGTACGGTCCGGAAGTGAGTCATACTCATATCACGGCTCACGGGGTGAAACAGAAAACTCAGTGCTGGGGAGGCAGTTTTGGGACTATAGAGCAAGAAAGCCAACGTGTGAGTAGTCATTCCGAACGTGACGGTGGGAATTGTGGCGGGCGAAACAAAACGTGTGTTTGTTTATTGCAAAAATAGAGTAGCTGCTACTTTTCGCTACAAATACTCATATATAGTAGCTTGCTACTCGCTACTTTACTGCATTTTCAAATGTAGCGCGCTACCAGTCACGCTACCAAAAAAAGTAACATGCTACAAGTAGCGCGCTACTTGTAGCGCGTTACTTAACAACACTGAACAGATATTGCGAAGTGCGAACCCATCAAAATATCTTTATAAACATCAGAATTCGTGTTGTTTACGCTATAAGTAGGCGTACATTATGTTATTACGTTGTTGATGGTACCTTGGACGAGAGTCACGTTTTTCTGTTTACTGTTGTCAAAATTATAAAACGCAATAACAAAATACAAACTGTTCGTTTTGTTCCAAGTGGAAACTCGGCTAACGACTCTGTCAAAACAACCGCCATTACAACGTAATAAAACAAACATTGTTATTAAATGTTTTCTCATTGGGTTCAATAGCTGAGTTATTAATTCACTAATTATTTCCGAAGAGGATACCTACACTTTCATGTTCCAATTTTAATTATCATTATCTCTCATTAGATCAGCTGACTTTTGTAAATAAACAGTTGTTGTTTTGACGCCAGAGTTTCTCCTTGTACTCAGCTGTTATGACGTCATTCGCACTGACAGCTGAACAGATACAACAACCAAAATGGCGCTGTAAGTTGCAGACAAAGAGACTGCGTATTAAAAGAGATTGCAAGTAGTTCGTAGAGTGTCACTGTATCAGCATTCGAAAAGTAAACGTATTACAAGTTGATTATTCATATTGAAAAATGCTGGAGTTGGAAATTATCCCTGAAAGGTCTCTTGGATGTGAACAATGGGAGTTTATTCTTGGTGAGTGATTTTTTCCATGTATTTTTTCACAGGCCAATGTATTGTGCGTAGGGCTAGTCCCTAGGCCAAGTTTAATGTTGTTTTGAAGATAGATTTATTACTGGCATGCGACGAGCAAATTTATACTATGATTCACTCATTTTTTGCTGCTGTAGACCTCCTGTATTTGTTATTGCGTCGTTATTTAATCTACTGTATTTTTAAAGCTTTGACACACTCTTTTGACAATTTAGGATGTACCTACTTAGGCCCTAGGCATAGATTGTTTATGTAGTGGTAGGGCCAAGGGAATGTGATATGCATATGTGCCTGGGCAATATACAATTTCCTCTTGGTATTTATAGGCTTAGGCCTCCATAGCTTACCAATTTTCATTTAATATTAGTTATTACACCAGCCTAAGCTAGGTCCCTCCTATTTGGAAATCATCCTAGAAATAGGCCTACCTCTAGGTAATTACCACATAATTCTTTTTGATAATTTTCTTGGTTGAGAGTCATATAGGCGTAATCCTTCGTTTAGTTTATACTATTTAAATTAGCACCAGGTTTTAGTTATTGCAACTTGTGGCAGTGGGTGTTGCATTTTGTATGCCAAGGCCATTCGTTTGTTGCATTGAGCATTCACATACCTACCTCCATGGATTAGACCCAGGCATTGTTTTATTATTTTCATCTCATTAAACCATCGAGTAGTCAAGTCACTGCTTGTTTTTTAGTTTTATTAGTTTTGAATTTAATTTCTTGGCTTGTAGAAGTATTGCCCCATTTACTTGGCTGTAATCAGCCAGGTAATACTTTCATTTGTTGTACTGTGTTGCATGAAGGTGCCTTATATGTTTTATTTATTTCACAATGCCACAGTTTGATAAACTCATTCAAGGCCTTTACATTGTAGCCTTGGATCTAGACTACTCACTGTAGCCTCTATTTCAATTTTATTTATTTCCACAATGTGATTGATCATCGATAGGGTTGAGCAATATCCTTTCCAGATTTTTCAGACCAGGAATCGCCAGCATATTATGAGAAACTTCATTCAATTTCCGTGGGGTTTAATTTTGAATATGCTGGTATCGCTATGATTTGCCATAGTTTAATTAAGCTCACTACTTGACTACCCTGAGCAAATTAACTTAAGGACCAGGCCAGTTGTGAAATCACTATAAAGTATAAACATTTGAAAATTAATATAGTTAACTGTGATAGTGGGCATAGGCCTATCTTCTAAGTACCGTAGTCGAGCTCTATTCTAAGTTTGTAGTAAATAACAACACTAGTTCCAATTAGCCTAATAATTAAACCTAAAGGCCATTGATCTGTGGTTTCCAGCCAAAGAGTTTAAGTCAAACATTAATTGCCTTCCACTATATAAGCATCCTAGACTTAATTAGTGTATTAGATTTGGTTTAAATTTAAATAAATATGTTGTGTGTTTTTTATAGCCTATGTGATCTTTTGTGATCTTGTCTACCAATTTAGGAACTTCCAATCCATGTCAATCATAGACTACGTTTATCACAGAGATATAAAACGGTTTAGCAAACCGGTTTTGCCCAAAAACGATTTCTTGTTTGTTCTGTATATCACACAAAACTCGTAAAAATGGTTTGGAATCGTATCCAACATGGCCGTCAAACAATATCTTCAATGCTTTGACCACACACCTCTATATTCTATTATAAATGTGTGTAAAACCTATTTAAACCTCTGAACATTCACGTACAAATAATTTTGAGGTTGGGATGCACATAAAACAAGAAAATAGTCGCACAGCTGTCTGCAATAAAACTACAACAACAGCAACACTCTGATATCGAAGATCGAACATCGTGCCACCGCCTACCACATAGTTGAGTTGTCAAGCCAGTGGAATGTGCGTGCGCACCCTAAAACGCATGGTAAAACAGTTTGTGGCGTATACCAACCACAAATCTTGCGATTTGACTTATCCAAATCACTTTCCAAACTGATTTGGAACTAAGGTGTTTTTCAGCAAAACCGATATGTATATCAACATTTGAAAAACGTTTTTGGGCAAAACCGGTTTGCTAAACCGTTTTTGAGCTCTGTGATATACGTAGTCATAGGTATCAGCACCTTTAGCCTAACCACCTTATTTATTGGACTAATTAATATTATCCATCCCAAGAATATCAACTCCTTGTATGAAGGCCTCCTATGCTAACTTGGCAGGTGTTGACAAAAATAAAAGCTGGACAAACCACTTTTCATATTTTGTTAACACTTCTACCAGCTGCTCATTACTGAGCACTGAGTTCTGTAACTTGTTTAGCCTAGCCTTAGAGGTTTCAAACACAAAGGCTTGAATGTCCTACATTTGTTGTAATTTTTATCTCTAGTTAAATGTGTATGCATTGTACACTTGACAATAGCTTGCCTCATTCAGAAATAATGGACAAATTAGTCATCAAGTAACAGGCTAGAATTATACATGTGCATAGCCCTAATACTAATTCATTGCTTTTACATCATGGTGGTTTGCTTGCAATTGAATTATTACAACAGAACAAAATAAATGTTTTAACATTGGAAAAGTGGGAATATTGAAAAAGTGACAATGTAGTAGAATGTAGTTTTGTAAGCTCCAGACTCTACATACTTCAATTCTATACTTGTACTCAAAAAACCTTACCGATGCGTTTGTCATAGAGGAGTGGCTATGTCAGCGATCAATATTTTACATTAGAGCTCGCTGGTTGGCCATACACCGCTCGTACATACATACATGGTTTTTGGAAACCTAAAAATTATTTTTATCATTTTATAAATTGTATTATTCTTTCTTTGTCTGTCACCATCTGTTCTTTTATATCACTTTCCTAGTATTTGCCCATGTTCAAGTTTTAAAAAAACTTTATGGGCTTTGCTATTTGTAAATATATTTATGTAATAGTTATATCTATGTACAACAACAACATCAACATGCAAATAAAAGATTGGTGAACTGAACTGAGGATGACATTACTACCCCAGACTAACGGGCAACGTTTTGTTTCAGGGATGCATTTCTCTCAGGCCGTTGCGATCATCCAATCGCAAGTGGGCATTATGAAGGGGGTGCAGGTGTTGTACTGCGAGAGCAGCCCCCTTGCGGCCGACCTTGTCATCAACCTCCCTCAGGACGGGATCAGACTGATCTTCGACCCGGTAGTTCAGAGGCTTAAGGTGCGTCTCCGTCACGCTCGCACGCTAGATCCACGTACCTTATCTTTGAAAGTAACGTTCAAGTAGGGTTGGTAACTGTCGATGACAAAGGCATTCAGTCGATATCCCCGTTCACATCAGGTTAAAATGTTTAATAAGTTCCCAGCAGATTTAAAGACACTAGGAAGTAGAGACAGACTGGGCATGCCAAGCCAATTACAATTTTTGTCAATGATTTAGATTGAATATGTTCGAAGAAATCATTGTTGAAAATATCGTGATCGATGTCACATCTAGATTGTCTAACCACATCAAATGACAGCCTTAGGCCTATATTTGAACAGACTTAAATTCAACTTACATGAACATTCTTTCACACTTGCAGATTTTATTAATTTGTGGTTTTCTTTCTATTTCAGATAATAGAAATTAACAACATGAAGCTTGTTAAGTTAAAATATTGGTAAGTTAATTTACGATATTATGACAATTGAGCATCAAGTTTAGTAAAGTGTATTCCTACCGGGATATAACCAGGAATAATGTTGGTGAGGGTTTGACTTGCAATCGGGGGAAATTGACTAGCGAGAACCAGGAAGGCACAGTTTGAACTGGAGCCCCAGCTAACAGAGACCTTTTCAACCAAGGGTAACATTTTCCGCCCTCAAATTTCATGATTTTTATACTCAAAGAAGGCAACTGTAGTGATTATTTATTTGTCTGTAACATTATTATAGGAGGTTTGCACACCCAACAAAATACAGAGCTTCTGCTCTTTAACTATCAGACTCGATGTAGTTTCGGATCAAATGAACGTCCAGTTAAATTTTAAGTTAATTTTACATCGTTTCTAGTTGACGTTAATTGGCGTCAGTTAATTGTTCAGCGTAGGAACACTTCTGTGCCGGCATCGGGCCGAATGTCTGTGTAAGGTGTGACCTCCTTGTTGCAGCGGGCTGACCTTCAACTCCCCCGAGGTCCTGCCGAGCATCGAGCAAGTCGAGCACTCGTTTGGCGCGACCCATCCCGGAGTGTTCGACACGGACAAGCAGCTGTTCGTGCTCAACTTCCGGGGACTCTCCTTCTGTTTCCCCGTCGAGTCCAAGTTCCAGGTGGGTGTCCCCGTGTTGTTTATTGCGTACTGTATGGTGGCTTCCGTTTATTCAGAACAGTTTTGGGAATTGGAATTGAAAAAAATACAAAAAAATATATAAGAGTTACAAGTAAATATGTACAGAAAACACAGAAAAATACATAAAAACAAAGTATAAATATGTACAGCTCAGCAGTATGCTCTAGCACTTGTTCCTCTGACATCTTAATCCTTAATCCCGCCTTCAATAAAGACCATTATCTATCCATCTATCTATCTCTACATCAATGTCTTCTGGTCTCTCCACAATTTTTCTCTGGATAGATTCCTGTCTTCCCACTACTTTTCCTGCTGTACTTCTTCTGTTACTTTCGTTTTAGCACGTCTGTTTCAATAAATGCAATAACAATTATCATTATTATCCATCGCCGTTTCCTGCTTCTGGCAGGGTCAGCTTGGGTTTCACAACCAAATTTTTCCACCTCTTCCTATCTTCCGACAATTGTACTTCCTCTACTTGCTCCCAGTTCTCTCCTCTTGTCAATAACAACAATAATAATAATTTTTTTTTTATATCTGCTCCCTGTGTCCAACAATGAAGTCGGGTAGGGGAAAGGAAATTAATCCCATCATATTCTGGCCCCTAGGTACATCGAAGCCGGCTGGCCATGCCTGACGCTTCCCTCATGTTAACTTCTTCTGGCTCCTCCTCTTCACTTTCTTCTTCCTCTGCTCTTTCTACAAATTCTTTCCATACTTTTCTATCTTCCCACCATCGTTAATAATAATAATAATAATAATAATAATGCAATAATAATAATAATACAATAATAATAATGATAATAATAATAATAATAATAATAATAATAATAATGCAATGATAATAGAGCAAGTACCGCTAGTTGTGCGTGGTTTAACACGTGAGTGTGTTTGTTGCAGCCGGGCTACGCCCACGGCCTAGGCTCGCTCCAGTTCCCCAACGGGTGTTCGCCGGTGGTCGCTCGGACCTCCATCTACACCGGCTCCAGCCTGGGAGAGTGTAAGGCGCCCACGCTGCCGCTCTGCTGCTACTACAACCACCTGTATCTCGAGAAGACCGAGGTGCTGAGGGACCGGTTGCGGACCACCGGACTCAGGCTGCAGCTCGTCACCGAGGGTGAGTTGGCGTCCGCTACTCACGAGTCGACTGTTGGGACTCAATCACTCTCTCTGACACATTGTCAGCTGGGCATGTTTTGGATAATTGAGCCTAGCATAATTGATATATATGAGCTATGAAGAAAAGAAAGCCTGTCTGTACTGGAAAACCAGAAAATTCATGATGGCCCAGTAAGCCAAAAATGCGGGCATAGGAAAAGAAGAAGAAGAAGAAGATAATTTAACATTTCCAGGTGTGAACATACAAGGTCACATTTGTTTTACCTTTTAATTTTAGTCCAGCCCACTTTTTAAAAAATTGTAGGTGTACCATGAAGGTTTTTAACCTTCTTTACAATTTAGAATCGGTGGAAATTGAACGGGAAAAAATCGATTTTATTTGTTAATTTTCTAAATTTAAAATGCAACTTTTTATGGGACTGTTGATGTCGGCTGATAGCTGACAGTCGACCGGAAAGGGTTAGAAATGTTTACAGTCCTCATTGGTGTTTAGCCAAGGATGTATAGCCTTGTTGTAGGTTGTACGGTAGTTTTAGGTGTTTTGTTATGCATCTTAAAATTAGCCGCACCCTTTTCTTAAGGGCGAAGGATAGTCTCTACGTCAAAATCCGCAGAAAATGTCCATTATTAAATTATATCTCAAGAGTGTGACAAGAAATCGAAAATCTAAATCAGCAGCGCACTGTGCTTTGGTAAGCCCTACAGATTGAATAAAATATTATAACCATTAGAGTAGTATTTTGATTGTAATTCAATAATTAGTAATAAAATTAATTATTTATAAAAAAACATACTGATTATAATATAAGTTACGACTTAGAGCATTCAATGTGTAGGGCTTACTAAACTACAGTGCGCTGTTGATTCAGATTTTCGATTTTAAAGCCGATTCTCGTGATATAATTTAAAAATGAAAACTTTGTGCGGTTTTTGACGTAGAAGTATCCTTCCCTGTTAAGTATTAGCTTTTTTGAACGATTTTCGCTAGTATTGTTGTTAAAAATTTTGAACGCACATTACGCAAACATATATAATATACAATTTAATGTGTGTGTGTGTGTGTTCGTAGGTCCCTCGCGCCTGCTGGAGCCGCGCAAGAAGGCGCTTGAGTGCGACGTCATGTTCGGAGACACCTGCCAGGACGTGGCGAGCGCGCTCGGGGCTCCGT
Source organism: Isoperla grammatica (assembly GCA_945910005.1). Taxonomy (NCBI): domain Eukaryota; kingdom Metazoa; phylum Arthropoda; class Insecta; order Plecoptera; family Perlodidae; genus Isoperla; species Isoperla grammatica. The sequence continues at coordinate 44,538,622 of OX246742.1, read as the reverse complement.
CCAAGGTCTTCTTCAAGGCCGAGGATAAGATGAAGATACACAGCCCCAACGCTCACAGGCGCGTGGCGCAGCGACGCTCGGACTTCTTCTACAACTACTTCACGCTAGGCTTGGTGAGCGATGCGGCTAATAAACACTTCGGTCTACGTGTCGTGCGAAAGAGAAAACACTTGCCGTAGACTTGAGGTTTTCGTAGTTTGACAGATCTAGCGTGATGGCCTGATAAGCCAAATGTGGGCATCCCCTCCTAAGTGACCACCCCTTACCCCCGTGACAACCGGACAATTATATCATATTTATTCATTTCATAGTATATTATTTTAATCACTGATTGTGTGGTGGTCACATAACTACGGGGTACAGCTTTAAACTATCTCAAACTAAAATATTTACACTCTACCTAATCCATTTTCATGGAGGTTTTGGGGGTGTATTCATATGCATAATAAAAAAGCATCATAAGCATCACAAAAATGAAAGATGATTGTCTACTGGGTGGCCAGATGTAGCACAATGGCACCATAATAATATGGCAAATGTTGTTGCACATACACTTCACCGATCCGTAGGTTAGTGCTTCAGACCGTTGTTACATTTCATCTTATATTTAAATGACTTGACCGACGTCTTTGTTTCTCTCCAGGATATTTTATTTGATGCCAAGACCCAAAAGGTGAAGAAGTTCGTCCTCCACACAAACTACCCCGGTCACTATAACTTCAACATGTACCACCGCTGCGAGTTCCACTTGACAGTTCCCCCCGACTCGAGACAGTCCAACGAGTCGAGTCGACTGATCGACACGTCGCCCGTACCCATGACGGTAAGTGCGGCCAAAAACGAGATGAATCTACCTTCCTTGGCTAACCTATGAATTGCTTTTTAATAAATTCTGAACGTGATTGTTAGATATCCGCGTACACGAAGTGGGACGCGATATCGGAGCAACTGAAGCCCAGCGAACGGCCGGTGGTTCTGAACAGAGCCAGTTCTACCAACACCACCAACCCGTTTGGATCCACGTTTTGTTACGGCTATCAAGATATTATATTCGAGGTGAGTAGGCTTAACTGCCGATACGTTGCAAACATACTCCCAATGTGGTCCAAGTTTAACACATATTGTAGGCCTAAGTCATTTGTGGGGCTGTAACATTGTTGGTAAGAATATTATGGCTTGGAACACGAACTAACTCGCTCCAAACGCGACTGTTCCCAGGTGATGCCCAACAACTACATCGCCTCGGTAACGCTTTACACTTCTGAAAGGCCGGCGCCCGACGTATGACGATGGCTTTCCGCCACTTACCTCGTGCTCCAAGGCAGGTACTGGCAATTCTGACCGACTCCGCCGACAACAGTAGACTACTAAGTAACTACCTGTTCTCGTCGTCACACCAATATCCCTCTTTCTAAGACTTCATAGTCGCACAGTAGCGAACAGAGTTTTCTTTTTTTTCTTAAGAATTTTGTTTTAAAATTACTCGCCGTAAATTTCTTACATTAACAACACTATGTTGGATAATTAAATCACCGTGGCAGTGGTCGATCAGTGCTCGCACTTACTCGTTAGCTTTAAAAGGTTGTGTGTTGGGACCTATGCTAGATCTACTTTAATAAAAAATAAAAAAAATAGCAGGAGATTGTATAACCAATGAGTGCGGGACTGGTCTAATTGCACGTGAATCACTGCCACCTATAAAATTTAGTAAATACAAATTTTGTGCAATACACATGGTAATGAAATACAGTACTAGATGGAACGGGTGTTCGATGAAGACTTGAGTTCAATATGAAGATTGTTGAAACATGTCTACACTGTACAATGGAAAATCTGTATCTGAGGTTATGTGTTTTGTTATTCTTTCAAGATGAAGAATTACTTACCTAAGTAGTTGTATTTTTCAAGGACATGTGTCACAGTTCGACGTCTTTCACCTCTACCGGTTCGCTACTGTGTGAAACTTAAATTAGAGACTATATCATAGATTATAATTATTTATGTGGCTGAAGATGGTTGAGGGAATTTGCGCGACAACTTGGCTTTGGTTCTACTACATAACATATCATTGCCCGACAAACTTGTTATTAAGTCTAAAATAGATGTGTATTCAATTCATTATGGACTGTCTATCCACTCTGGTTATGCAGTATTGATGGATAGAGAAAGGTGAACCTGGCTGAAATAATTCGAACTAAGAACATAAATCAACATATTCGAGCGGAGGGCAAGGACCAGAAGCACACAGCTTATCTTAAAGAGTAGGTAGATTGTTGTTATAAAAATAAAAAGTGAGAATACAAATAAAAAAACAATTTACCTACTCTCTAATTAAGGTGTTGTATTTCTGTACCAGGCAATATACCATTTATATATTATGTACCTCTTTGCTGAGATGGCTCCAAAGTCACCATTCATATTTGTGTTAGTATTTATTGTTTAATATATAAGTACCAGTTGGATAGATAAAAAGTTGAATGCAGAAGTCAAAAATATCTGCTCCAAACCAGGAACTCAACCCAAGAAAGACCACTTGGGATGTAGGCACATCCATCTACAGGAACAACCCACAAAAAATTATTGTGCTGTTGTGTTTAGGAGTTGTATTACAAGCTTACAATGTGCTCATTTTGGTAGTAGTATGTACTACTACTAGTTTGAGGTAAATTCTCTCATAGTTTGTTTTTTAAAACGTTATCTGCGTTATACACTACTAAAGCAGCTGTCAAGAGATAGTGGTGCTAGACCTGTGTCGCTGTCTGTGTCATTGTATTTAGTATATTTAGCAGTTAAAATCAACAGCCAAACACCACATTCATTGCTCAAGTTCATTTTTTTGCCACCAGAATGTGTACAGTATATTATGTTTAGTGCTGTACACTAGGTAATTTTCTAAGATATCTTGGTTACCATATTCTAAACAGAAAAAACAAATCAGGCAAGTTTTTTTACATAACAAATAAATCGTAATGAATGATAAACAAAGCTGGAACAACATTCGTGATTAAATGGTATAAAAGTTAGAAGTGTTGGACTATATACATTATGGAAAGAAAACCTAGTTTCTTCTCAGCCATGTTCAGCCACCCTAAAATAACTAATTATTATTGTACAATGTTGTTTTACAAATATCTTCCTAAAAGTTTAACAAAGTTCTAGAATTGCTTTGAAGTGTACATCATCAACTGGAAATGTAGACCTGGGTACTCCATACGTGTGTAAGGCTGAAATATTGTTAAATTAGTTATCACCAGTGATAACTGTAGTTTGGGTCCGTAGAGTGAACGTCTCCAGTTAGTGACTACATTTTAAGTGTGTCCGGCAAAAATAGCTTGAGAAGGGGGACGATTTAATGATTTTTGTTCATATTTTATTACGTTCAATATCAGAATTTTGGAATTCTGCAAGGCTAGATAATATCAAGTTCTACAGATATTCTCAAAAAGGGTGCAAAATTGGTTGAGACTATGTATTCTGAAATTGTCAATTCAACTGTTATATGTAGCCTACTTTTTTAATTAATTTTTTGTAAATACCTGCATGATTCCAAAATGTTGGTATTGAATGTCCTTTTAAAGATACAAACAAAAACCTTAAAAACCCTAAATCGTCATGCTTCTCAAGCTATTTGGGTCAAACGCTCTTAAGTGTTCTTTTACTTTTTAAACAGTAAACACAATCAAAACAGCGAGTTTGACAAACCTGAAAATATGAACCGTTATTGTAAGTTGAAAAGGGAAGAGAATTCTTGACGTTCTCTCTCTCGTCACAGCGAGACGACTAACAATGTTGGTACTCTAGCACCTCATGTTGTGACCGCCCGCTTTCTATTCACAGGCCTATTCGTAATCAATTGCTATTTATTAACTTGTAATAATATGTGCCAGGTTGCAATAGTCACCACAGTTTGTTGAAGTTAGTCTGCCCTCTATCAATTGGTTATATTATGTTCTTGGCATTGTTATACGATTTCTATTTAAAAATTAGATGTATATTGGGGAAAGAAGAAAGGAGACCAACAGCTTACCTGAAAGGTTGTGGGTGGCTGCTTGAGGTGAAGATTAACACAGATATTTACACATTATTGTCGAACGTTTCGGCCTACGTGGCCTTGGTCACCGACCGTTGAAGAAGACCCCAATGTTGGTCTTCTTCAACGGTCGGTGACCAAGGCCACGTAGGCCGAAACGTTCGACAATAATGTGTAAATATCTGTGTTAATCTTCACCTCAAGCAGCCACCCACAACCTTTCAGGTAAGCTGTTGGTCTCCTTTCTTCTTTCCCCAATATACATCTAACCCAGCCGATTGGCATTTCTACCAAATCAAGCTATTTAAAAATTAGTTGAGAATGCTTGCGTGAAAGTCGAGTGACGTATTAATCTATAAAGGTAGAGAGAAGAAGACAAGTCATCTGTACCCAACATTCTAGTTAAATTATGTTATTAATTAAGTGTAGTAACGGCTTTGTTTACACCAGGTCTGCGGGATAAGCGGACGATTTGGTTGGAACAAAAATGATTGGAAAATTATTTCCTCTTTGAAGTGTGTGTAGCCGGCATATGTTTGTTAACGTGCGGGGATGTATTTTACGTTTCCGTCTTTCCGTAGTACTGGCGTAAGTAAAGGCGTGTGTTAGATTGTTACCAATATTAGTTATGTTCTCTGTAACGAGCCATGGAAAACAATTAGACCCAATTTATGTAGGTAGGTGGTAATTCAATGCTCAAATTTTACGAACACACCAGCCAGTTTCTGTAAGTGATAATTTGAATGGTTTGGTTATTTATTAGTCTAAAAATGCTAGAGGAAAAAAGAAAGCTGACCTGAAATTCAAACACATCAAAAATGTTTATTTTTAACTATCTACTTATAGTAAACGAGGTGGCCAGTACTTGTTTATGGAGCCGGAAAAGTGGAATAAAAAAAATATAAAAATACTAGCTTAAATAAAAAAAATAAATAAAAATTTGCTTGAAAATCTTTCCAAAAAAAGGGTTAATCATCAAATTATTAAAACCAAAGGAGTTCATATTTTTAGTATGTATAGTAGTTATAACTTATAACTTAGACAAATCAAAATCTTTCAATCGTAATTTGTTAGTTTTTATGGTTTTTGACATACTTGGAAATTTGAACTTTGTGGGGATTTTCATTGCTGTCACAATTTAGAAGCCAGCATCCATTCATTTGATCATCCGGTATTGAATCAATCAACATATTTTCTATCCAGACCTTTTACGCCAATGCTGATATTGACCCAGAAGAATATTCTCTTAACGTATTGGTTTTAGGCTATTTAAGTTACACTGTGCAATGACGGTCACTTAAATCGAACGCAAGTGGTATGTTGTAAAGTACGTGCACATGTCCAGCCGAAACTAAGTGACCGAAGCAATACATGCTCAATTGAAGAGAGTGGCCTAGATGGGTAAAGTTGTACTTGTAAGCAAACATATTTAATAGGTGTGCTCGAGCATTCGATACAGGGATGTCTCGTTATTAGGAAATTGAGAAAAACTGGTCAATAATTCTTTGGTTTACCAGTATGTCGCATTTTTTATTTATTATTATTATCAATGTTTTCTTTTTGTAGCTACTGACGCATAGATTATACAACAGTGTTAGGTAATTGATTACACATTTGTGGCCGTACACAAGAGACTTGCTCATTAGAACAGTCATTTAGTACTTACGGCACTAGTTTGCATGGTCTCGTTTTAGTCGCACCGGCGGCTAAGCGACTGATTTGCCGTACGTACGTTGAAGTATTACGAAGTGATGTACTTTTCTCTTGGCCTACTGTTTGTGAGTTTGTCATGTAGATGGGTCAGAGTTAAGTAGAATCTAAATGTATGCTTTTTAATAATGTAAACTATATTATTTTTAATTTTATTATGTTGGGATTGATTCAATCTAGATAGGAACTTGTGTATAGTTTCTTCTAATAATTTCATTACAATTTACAACCATTGAAAAAGTATGGATTATTTTATTTTAAATACATTTCATTCTTTTTTAATGATTTGAATAAATGTCACCAGTAATTGCATAATTAGTTATTTATAATTATTAATTATATTAATTATCAATTCATATAAATATGATATTATGGTTACTTGTGTAATGCCTTATTACTTATGTATGTATATTGTATTTATAAAAGTTTTTACCTAATATAAATAAGTAACAAGTAGGTTCACCCCTTCCAATCTTATTGTGTAAAGATTCGGCGGTTTGCGTACATTTGAGACATAAATCATGTTATGCTTCAAATAGATAAAAATATTAAATTTAAAAAACATTGCCAAAATACCAAAAAATTCAGAATTGATATGGATGGTATTTAAATCTGCAACTATGCTACGTATTAATTTCATTTCATAGGGCATTCTTTAATCCATGAAATTATTTGTTTTCAATGTTATATAAATATATATATTAATTTTAAGCTATAAATATAAAGTTTTACATAGTTAATGGGACCAGATTTCTATGATATTTCACCATATTTGAATTTACAAATCCTAGACAAAAGTTTTAACAAACAAAATTGACAATTGTACGTATTGACTCCAAGGAACAGATATTACGTATCGCGTTTTACCCTTTCCCGTACTCAATCAAGTGAGCCTATGCTATAGAGGTGTGTGTACATAACAAGCCAGCGGCCTTTTCATTGGCATCGAACAGAAGTACTGCCTAATGGTCTTGGACACTGTTGTAATATAGGCATAGGCTTCACACGTCAGTAATATTACATAGAAATAAACTCTACAGTCGTGCTTCAGTAACAATCCCGCATGGTTTGATTTCTTGATGTAAGTAGAACGGAATGTCAAGAGTCCAGACCACTAGAACACACGTGTTTCGAGTGTATGTGTGTGTGTGTGTGTGTGTGTCTGTGTACCGTTTATGTGTGCGTTACGATACTGTTCATAAAGTTGGGCCTCTATTCGTAGAATGGTGTATAATAATGTGATTGTTAGCTATATATATTTATGTTTTGAACAAGGTTTCGGTAAATTTTTCTTGGTCCATTTGTGTTCATTTTTCCACGTGGAACTCTTTCAAACAATTGTTTCTATTTTCACTTTAATGTGTACATCCTCTGTACTCTGTTACTATGTTTTGTGCATAGTTAATTTGGATTCGTTAATAATAATAATAAGCAGAGCAAAGCGTTGAGATCAAAAAATTTATCCACAGAATTTCTGTTTTATGCATTGGCATAATTTCTTTTAGACAAGGATATTGTCTGATGAAGAACTGGGACAAATCAGATGAATTGTGTAGGTAGTGGTAAATACGTTGCGCTATTGTCTCCCAAAATAAATGATTGTTGTCCATTGACTTTGATGTACATGTAAAGCTACTGTAGCCAACTAAGACAAGGGGGGGGGGGGAGGAGGTGGCCTGTACATCCTTGTTTATAGTGTGATTATAGATCAGGGTAATTGAGAAGTTCTAAGCTGAAAGAAGTACCCGCCGTCTACCTAAGTATGTCGATTGGAAACAGAACTAATGCAAATACGAAGAATTAGTAATAATCACGAGACCAGCGGATTCTCCAATCTGTTGGGCATGTCCCGTTTCGTATGTTTTTGTGTTGCCGTTCTTTCAGTCGATGTTGCCTCTTGAACACCAAACCAGCCTTTCGCCCGTCCTAACCACTGTGGAACTCATTCCAGCGATTTCCGGGTCGTTACAGGAATGTTCCACGTTTCTAGATGTCTATTCGTATCCCTTCTAGCCTTCTATACTCATTTTTACACTAGGACTGACATAATTACGTACTCACAAGTACGTTCCATGACGTTGGATGACTTTAGTTCGATACCATTCTGTCTTGCTGCGGCTTGACCTTCGAAACGTACTTTAATCATCTTGTCGGTTTTACCGTTGTTCTCGAATTATGGAATCCACATTAATTTCCGTTTGAATTGTCAGTTTTACTTCTGATTGTCAAGCGGACGCCTCACTGTGAATACGTTGATTGGATGTACGGTAGACGTGCTTAGCTTTATGAGCAGGTCCATTCGTAGACATGTGTCACTTTGGGAGTTCACATTATATACATAGTTATTTCTCTTTTCCATTGTTGTCCTTGCATAGAGTGAGTCTATATTTTTCTAGACATGATCGGTATCCAAAGGTGCTCATCTTTGGATCATACCAACTATAGTTAATAATTAACAAATTCTAATAATAATATACCATAAGTAGTATGATTTAATAAGCTATTTTCTTCAATTACCTACAACTACTATCATACAAATAATTTGACGAGGTCTTAAAAGTTAAAACAATCAAATTTAAACTTTTAATTTACGAAAATTATTAAACGAATCAATTTTAAATAATATTGGAAGAAAACAATTTGTACAATTTGTTTTGTCTCGATTCATCTAACACACAAACAAGGTTTTAAAAAAATCTAGATAAATTAGAATTTTCAGGGGTAAATTTGTGCTGTGCTATTCTATAATGTGTGTGTCTACTTCATTTTTTATGAGTGTGTAGTCAGTAGTATTTGAGAAAATATGTTTATTAAGTAGGTAGTGTTGCAGTTAACAAAAGCATGAGTTTGCAATTTGCTTGTACAATTTTTGGCATGTCAGAATTTGTGCAACATTTACATGGATCTCAGTAGCTTAATAATAATAACACATATATAATATGTATTGTACATAGTGAATTCATTAATCTACTTTACCACCGTTTATGTAATATCGTACTGCGTATTTAAGCGTTAGCAACGAGGACTGTGAAATGTCTCGATGTCCCGCGGATGCCATCGCTGACACAAACCGTTTACTTTTCTAAACGCAATTCAGACCGTGTGTTATGAAGTAGAGCATAGTCAACATTTGCTGCAGATAATGTCTGTAACCTAACGACAACATGAAGTGCAACATTTTACTTACCCGGTATGATATGTTTTCATCCATGTTGTTAAAAAGCTGGACACAACACAAAATATTTCAAAATGTAAATAGTATATATATATATATATCTGTTTTAGAATCGTTTCCTGTACTGTTGTGTTGTGTTCAAGGAGAAATGATAATAAAAATATATAAATTATATAATTTAATGGTAATGTAAGAGCAATATTGTGATCGTAAGAACTTGCATTGATTACAGTAAATTGTAAGAAGTAGTACCTACTTTTATTTAAAGTCAAAAGTATGAAAAACAATCAGGAATGTAATTATTATTATTATTATTATTATTGAACAAGACATGATGAATTTTGTTACAGAAATGGGGATATTTTGTACTTCCTTGTTTTTGTGAATTAAATATTCCTTTACATAACCTGTGTTTAAATTATTTCTGTTGTTCCATAAGTCAATTTCCCAAGTTTTAAAAAATCCAGTTCGAACCAGGGAGCTGGACTATCTGCAATGGAAGCAGGAATAAACCCACACGACCAAGTCACTAATTAGTAATTACTGTGATTGACTTTATTTTCATATAATGTTCACTAACCCTCAGTGTGTTTAATTACTATTATAATAATTTATTATAAAGTAATATAAATATTTAATGAGGAGAGTTAGATTGAGTTGAAATGGAAGCAATTGTGGCTCAAATTTACATTTTCCTTATAAATGGAGGATGGAATAAAGACATTATTCAATTTGTTTAATATGTTTGATTTTAATTATAGCAAATAATACTGACGAGCGTCAGTAAATTTATTATTTATGTTATTGTGTACTAATAAATAAAAATAGCTTGGCGAGGTTCAACCATATGTTTAATCAATGGTTCAACGCTGTGGGTTCAATGTGAGCCGAATTGAAAAATTCTGAGAATAATATTTGACATTTATTTTATTAGCCACGTTTACACGATTAAAATAAAATTATTAACTGATATCCTGAATTTTAATCCTAGGGGACATGTAAACGTGGTTAATATAAGATACATCATTATTGTTCTCGGAATTTAACATTTTGAGATTTTTGCGGCATTACGAGATTTGGTACAAACTATGACCGATAGAGCGCGGTAGTATAGCCATGATCGAATTATAAACTCGAAGGTCGAAAATTACACTTCGATTGTCCTCCTGAAGCCTAGGCCGCCGAACAAGCTTGTGAGAAGAAAGGCAGCAAAAAGTGACGCTTTGATCTATTTAACGTAAGTTCTTTCGCATTTTAAATCATATTAGCTCGTTATTTCAAAGAAATTAACACCAGTTTGTAAGTTTCATCACAATTGTGGACTAGTGGGATTAAATTATGTGTTAAAACACGTGGCAATAAACCAACATTATTGCCATCTGATTGACGGCAAAAATTGTGTTAATGTGAGGCATGCCATAGGCCTATTATGCCAACAAAATGTCTCGGCCAAGTCTAGACATATGCCCAGGACCAGAGCTAGACGAATTTAGGCCTAGGCCTAGGAGATCAGTCTAAATGCATGTTATACAATTATGTCGTTTAGCCATATCGTAGTTTACGTAATTCAATAGCCTAGGCCTAGGTAGGCTAAACCAGCCTGAGTTTAGGTAGGTTAGGCTTAGCCTAGGGCCTATTAGCCTAGCCTAGGGCTAGGTAGTAGACCTGGGCTAGGCCTAGGTTGTTGCGCAGGTTGGGCCTTACTTTTGTTTTGTTTTGTGCGAGGCCATTCACCGCCATTCGCGCTATTACCGGCAGCATTCAAGTATTCCCTAGGCCTAGGGAATGAATGCTTGAGTGTAATTAGTTCTAGGACGAGCTAGGCTAGGCCTAGGCCTACTCTGTTTTGTTAGAGTGCGTAGGCCTAGGGCCCTAAGCTAACTTTAGTAACCTCCCAAAATTGTTAACTTTTGCTGGCACGCGTATCTAACCTATTTAAACAAAGCCTAGGGCCTAGGCCTACAGCAAAATTGTCATTGGTAGGCCTATATCTATTTAAGAGTAAACTAGGCCTAGGCCTAGCTAGCCAACCAAGCCTAGGCCTAGAGGAGTTTCATATCCCATTGATTGCCAGATTCTCACAAGTCTCTAGCTAGATCTAGGGGCCTACTAGCTAGGCATTAAATTGCCTAATCCCCCTCCCCCTCCTTTTGGTTTTTCTTAGTTAAGTAACTAATTCCAAAGGGACAAAGTCTCATTTTTGTGTTTGTGTTCTTAGCATTAATTGGCTTAACTGGCTGAATTGGTTGAGCTCTGACTAGGCCTAGTCCTAGGTGATATTGAAAATTACATAGGCCTGTATAATAAATTGGTCAATGGGGCCTAGGCCTAGTTAAAGGTCACTGTAGAGCTGAACAAATGCACTCGTTTTGGAAATTGATGAATCTGTAGAACCACCCGGTATTTATTCTAGCCCCTACACATTTTGTCACGACAAGAAAACCTTTTAGTTTTCTTTTTAGTTTCGACTGAGAATACCACATAGGGCTATTTATTTTTCATTTCCTCCTTAGTCCTTAGGACAGATGCACGCTGGTACTCGTCAACAAAAGTGATGCTTTGGATGAGTAATGTAATATAAATTGATACATAGCCGATATGTTATTATATGGATAGCTAGACAAAAGAATGACTGCAAAGGCCATCTAGGCATAAGAGATTAAAGTATATACCATGTAATGTTTCAGCACGCGCGTATATACAAAACGGTAACGATGTCGTCTGACCAGCAACAGTTCTTCCTCAAGTGGAACGACTTCCAGTCGAACATGGTGACGTCGTTCAAGCACCTCCGCGACGAGAAGAGCTTCACGGACGTGACTCTGGCGTGTGACGGACAGACGTGTAAGGCGCACAAGATGGTGCTCTCGGCGTGCAGCCCGTACTTCAAGTCGCTGCTCGAGGTGAGTCCCACCGCCGGTCTTGTCTCGATGACCCCCCCCCCCCTCCCTACTCTCCTGTGAATAAATTCTATTTTTCATGTGTGGCCCAATTATTTTTTTAATTTGCCAGCCTAATAGGGATGGGACGTGTGGCTGTGAGTGGCTTTAAACGTTTGTACTTTTTACGCCTCGTTTAAACGTGTGTACAGAAGTGTTTGTTTATAAGATAAGAAACAAATATTTTACAACGGAGCGTACTGCAGTACTAGTCTACTATTATAGTTTTTTCTAGCTACAAATTTTAATTTTACCCTATTTTTCGGAACTTTTCGGTAATTTACTGCATAGGTAATTTTATTCATCTCGTGGCAGGGGAAGGGGCGAATAAAACGTTTAAACGCGAGTTTTAAAAACGGTTTAACGTTTAGGCTTTTTAACATATTTGCCCATCCCTACAGCGTAATTTATCCGAGCATTCACTCGTGTACCCCCGCTCACGTTGTGAACGCGTGATATTGCAGGAGAACCCGTCGAAGCATCCGATCATCATCCTCAAGGACGTGCCCTACCAGCACCTCACCTCGATCCTCGAGTTCATGTACGCGGGCGAGGTGAACGTCAGCCAGGAACAGCTGCCGGCGTTCCTCAGGACAGCCGACCGGCTCAAGGTCAAGGGGCTCGCCGAGGCACCTCAGGGCATCAAGAAGGAGGGATAGGAGGCCTCGCGGTGAGTGGCGCACGCTTACCTCGAAGAGGTTCGGCAACCGCGTACCGATAGTTTGATATTTACAATTACAATGAAAATGGAACGGAAAGTCTAATTTCTCGTCCTTTTGCACGATTGTGCGACCGGGGAACCTCGATAGCTCGTGACCGAACGTTGGGGTTTTAATGGATTGACGAACTGGACAATTGAAAATTGGCCTCTGTCATTATTGGTGTTCACTGCACGGTGCCGGCTAATAGAGTCGAGTGCAACAAGAAATAAGACCTCTGTTGTCCGAGCCCCGATAACCCAAGAGTCGCGAGTTATCCGAGCTGGTTTCACAACCTTTTTCCTCAAAGAAAAATAATGTAGACTTTAAGGTCTATTTACATTTTTCCAAGTAAGTCCCTTGAAATGGAGTGTATTTCACTATACATGTTACTACATGGAAATCTTAATAATCTGTGCTGCAAAATGAAAATATTGAAATGTGTGCTAATGTTTATAAAGCAACACTATTAAATTAAATCAAAAATTGTAAGTTACTACCTACACAAACAATGTTAGTGATCACGTCCTCCAGACTAACGCAATTCTGTTTCCTTTCTTTCCAGCTACGAAGAGAATCGGATACCTCCTCAAGCAAAGCCCTGGTCTGACTGCGTGTGTAAATGTGTGTGGAAATGTGCGAGGACAACTTGCATTACTATATCTCGATCGTCGGTATATGTTAAAATGTCACGAAACGAGAGACACAAATTGGACTTTTTCGTCGCAGAGGTTTTTTATTTCGATTCGGCATTATTACGAAAGCGCAGCCGGCTTGTTTCATTCGGTATTTGAGGACAGAAAATATTCCTTTGGAACGTAGCTGCGCGTGCATAACCTCACTTTCAGTTCTCATATTATATATATTACATATATCTATTCCTTGTTGTTTTTATATTCTTTCAGATGTTTGACGCACATGGCATTTTTTCGAACTATCAAACTGTCACCGAACTGTTTTAGTTGGAGAAGAGGGAAAAGGAACGCTCGGATTTACTTCGAGCCAGTTCTTTGTTATGTTGTGGCCGTGATCTCGTAAGTCATGGAGTCAGACCCGTGGAACAATATATGAATACGTCCTGTGACATAGAATATTTTACATTATGCCTATCTCAATATTATTTTCAACACTTCTAAACGCTGGTTCTATTCAATTTTTTGTAATACATAGGCTCTAAAAATTTTAAATTATTGTGTTTATTTTTTTATAATTAATTTTATGTGGCTGAACATGAAATTCATTAATGTGTGGAAGTTACACACTATCTAGGCCTATCTATTCTAGACCTGCCCAACCTCGGTAAAATCCTTTTAAGAATACCAGATGCTAATGTTTAGTGGTCACATTTTAAGTCTTGATAGCCTATGTTGCGTCATCTAAACCGATGCCATCAACGTGCACTTTACTGACTATCAATTGAGTTCTAAGATTTATGTCATCTTAAAAGCAGACGTGTGTTTTATAGCGCACCCTATTCTGCAGTTTTTTGGATTGGAAAAAGCTACTAGTATTGAAATTCACTCAATACACATCACATACTTTGTTAAAAAAAAAAAAAAAAAAATTAATGTTGGTTGGACAGATTCTGAAATTCACACGTTTTCAATCTGATCAAATTCAATCTCCTAGGTAGACCTACCTCTTATAATAAATAGGTAATATAATATATCTTTCTGATGGAACTACTGCTAACTGTAGGCCTACATGTTGGAAATCGTCAATGATCTGAAATAAAATGCCCATAAACGAGATATCCTCGGAGCATCCCCAGGTATCGAGCAAACTGTTGGAAAATGCAATCACTGGTTTTAGTTCTATTATTATGTGTTCCCTAATTTTAATTAATAATAACCATATTATCAAACATCTGTTGACAGCTTCTGACCTAGTTGTTGATTACGTCGTTAAACACAAACAAAAATCAATAAAAATCTATACCTGTAGTCATTGGTTTGGTATACATGTTGTGATAAAATCAGAGATGATAGTGTCGGAGTATTTCCACGCTTTCAGAGGCGAGACACGAGTGTGTGCCGTGTGGAGACACATTAATTCATTAATTACAATTCAATAACTTCTTTTGGTTAAAGCGTATGAATTCCACTCATCGTAAAACTAATAAAGCAACGAACGTTATTGTTATTAGAGATAGAGATCGTTATTATGTAATTTTTTTTTTTAAACGACATCAAGTGTGCTTTATTTACATTATATACATTATACTTTGGATCAAATCCGTTTCTGTAAGCTGGAAGACGTTTTCCATTACCGATGTGTTGTTTCAATAATCACCCGTATCGAATTGAGAACTTGATGTAGCTGTCCTAATTTTTGGTTGGGGTTTGTGCATTACCTACTGTACCAGTTCATTGTATTTTCCAGTAGTTAGGCTGTCAACTTTACTGGCCACTTGTTGAAAACCATTTTATTTCAAATACAGTGTGCATTGATTAATAATAGTTTATCTGTATTTTTATATTTCATTTGTTAGTTCACTAGATGATAAATAAAACTATAAAGTCACAGGTAACATAGTAGGTACAATATAATTTATTCATGTTTAGATGCAAAAGTTAACATTCTTGATTATTTAAGTGTATTAAATTCGAGCCAAAAAAATTAGTGTACAGTACTTGTGTAATTAGTAGGTTCCTGTGTTGTTTAAAATAAAAAAGTGAAACTCATTACTGAAGATTGTTAATATTGAAAGTTAACCTCGGTTTACCCACTTTCCTAAGGTTTAAGATTTAGGGGTTAAGGAAGGCAGAAGTGGAATCAAGCCATTAGCATCATGGCATTCACATAGGGTTGCCATAAGTTATGGTGGTAAAAAGAGGACATTTTAATAAAGAGTAGTATACTCAGTGATTGATGCATATAGTGGGTCAGGTAGGGGTGAAACCCATAATAGGTGTACAGGCTGATGTAGATAAGCTTGTGGTGGGCTAGTGAGAGAAATGTATTATCGTAGCCTGAGGTGATCGCAGCTCGCAGTGAAACCCATAATAGGTGTAAAGCCTGGTGTAGGTAAGGTTGTAGTGGGCTAGTGAGAGAAATGTGTTTTCGTAGCCTGAGGTGATCGCAGCTCGCAGTGAAACCCATAATAGGTGTACAGGCTGATGTAGATAACCTTGTAGTGGGCTAGTGAGAGAAATGTGCTTTCGTAGCCTGAGGTGATCGCAGCTCGCAGTGAAACCCATAATAGGTGTACAGGCTGATGTAGATTAGCTTGTAGTGGGCTAGTGAGAGAAATGTATTATTGTAGCCTGAGCGTGATTGCAGCTCGCAGTGAAACTCATAATAGGTGTACAGGCTGATGTAGATTAGCTTGTAGTGGGCTAGTGAGAGAAATGTATTATCGTAGCCTGAGGTGATCTCAGCTCGCAGTGAAACCCATAATAGGTGTAAAACTTGGTGTAGATAAGGTTGTAGTGGGCTAGTGAGAGAAATGTGTTTCCGTAGTCTGAGGTGATCGCAGCTCGCAGTGAAACCCATAGTAGGTATAAAGCCTGGTGTAGATAAGCTTGTAGTGGGCTAGTGAGAGAAATGTGTTTCCGTAGCCTGAGGTGATTGCAGCTCGCAGTGAAACCCATAGTAGGTGTAAAGCCTGGTGTAGATAAGCTTGATCATACAATCTGGTATCTGTGCTTCTATATACATGTTTTAAAATTATAAGAATTGTTTTTGTAGGTCGGCCTAGTGGGGAGGGGGGGAAGTCCCAAAATTCCCTTCGGTATGACACTGAAAATAATGATACCATTTATACTTAAAGCAGTGTTGTAAGGGACCTGAAGCCTAAATGCGACTAATCGAATGGTGAACATGACACCTGCATTTTTCGTGAAATACGAAAAAGAGGACATGTCCGGGTTTAGCCGGACAAATGGCAACCCTACATTCACGTAACTTCCTAAGGTTTTAGCCCATTCTTTAAATTCATACCAGCCAATGAGAGGCGATCTTTTATTAACATATCTGGCCAATCGTAGCGATTCTAGTAAAACAGGAAAAGTCGTCTTGGAACCAGATCTTAAATCTTAGGAAATTGTGTAAAATAAATTTCTAGTTGTTACCCACTCATTGGTAAAATATCCTCTCCGATATGTCCAGCCAGTAAGGATTCAAATAGGGTTGTTTCTGTGAGGGGATAACTGAAGGAGGCTCACACTGCCTCTTTTGGCTGCCCTGGAAAGTGGATCCTCATCATCAATCCATTCAGGAGTGGAAGCTCTATTTGAATTTTGAATATCATAATTTGAAATATTAATCCCATGAGAAAAACTCTTAGACCATCTATACCCTTCGGGTAGACGGATAGCTCGGCTCTTTTGGTGAAGCCGAGCTGCGGCAGTTTTAGCATTAGGTCTGGGCAAAACATTGCCCAGACCTAGTTCATGGTTAACCCTTGCGCTGCGTTTGGCTGTAGGTCAAGAGCTAGAAAACAGTCTGGATTATCATTACACGCTAAATCGGAATGGAACTAATATCTCTGCCCAGACCGACTTCCGAGAATCGCTCTTTTTCTCTCACTCATTTTGTTCTCAGCTCGGCTTCAATCGCTGCAATGGCAGATATAGGCGTGCACTCTGTCCACCGCCGTTATATGGTCTAAGGAAAAACTCCATACATACGGTAAAGCCTATCTTGCAAGTTGTTCTTTGTAGGGTTGCCGTGTGATAATCGATACTATTAATTTCTAAAACGATCAATAATCAAAGAGCTCACTGGAGATTTCAAACTTGCCGCTCGTTACGAGACTGATCGTTACATTGTTATTTTAAACAGTTTTCATTGAGTGACTGCAATAAAAATTGTAATATAGGTAGGTGTAGGGCTAGTTGAACTTTTTTCTTTTTGATGAATTTTCCTATCTTATCTACTATCGTTTATATATGAAGGTAAACAGCAGTTTTTCCTCATACTAAAAAATCATATTCATACAGCAACATGTAATGCCACGAATGTTGTTGTAGTTATTGTGACTTCTAGCAGTAGTAAAAACCCTTTGGCTTTACCCAAACTTGTTCAGCAACCAAAGCTTTTGAAAGGAGGGATGCAGAATAAAGGTGAACACATTTAACAACAATTTAAATGTAAATATTTTAAAATTTATTTCTCAACTTGACAACATAAGTTATATAACAAGATATAGTAGTATTCCTAAAAAATATTTATAAAATTTAGACTAACTTAAAATAAATAACAAAACATAATAATTTCTCTTTTAACATTTCTATGATGTATAAACAGTATAATATAAGAGCCAATAAGCTAGTAAAAAGTGTGACATGATTTGTGCAGGAAATAATGTTATGTAAAATACTGGTTCAAGTGGAATGTGGAAGAATCTGATTAAGTTTACAGATTATTGTTAGTATCACTTAATTGGAAGTGTTTGTTCATACAGTTTACCATTTGGAGACATCATTTCATAGCATACAAGGCATTACAGTGTAACATTTGTGTTTTTTTTTTTAATTTGTGAAACGGTTAAAGACCGACATCTTTTTGACCTTTGCAAAAGAAATATACGATTCACATTTACCAAAACTCTCTTTGATGAGTTTGAATTTTACCCAAGTATGTTTCTTGATTTGGAAATAACTATAATTCATAGAGAAAGTATTGAAACGATGCTACGTCTCCTACTCCTGCAAACTTAACCTATACAATATGTTAGAATACTCCCAAACAGGATTCCGAACTTAGGTGGGTTTTCTTCATTTAAAAAAAAAAATGTACTGTAGATACAAAATTTTCTGTATTTACTGCATTTCATTACTGTGTTCACTTTGTATCACCTCTGTATCACTAAGTTTCTATTCTATTCTCCTTCCTACAAAATATCTAGTTTTGAAACTAAGAGATAATTCTCGTACTACTATTTCAATCACATTCTGTTCGAGAGGAAACATTGTCCCCCGTCGTTATTTCCGTCTCTTCCCCGTTGCTCGTGTGGCTCAGGTACACCCCAAACCTCATCTTTCCGTGGAACATTTCCGCCAATGTTTTCAGGGGCTCTCGAGTTTTCTCCCCAGTTGATTGGTCGATGCAGACCATCTGACATCGCGTACACGGTCCCTCGACCTGAAACAAACATTTGCTAGTTCTACGTGCGTCATTTTTATCAGTGGGCAAAAATGAATACTCTCTCAATTGCTTGGATAGTGTTCACTTTCAATTTTAGCCTACATACTGTAAATATTTTAAATTTTATTTAATATACATATTAATATTATAGTATTTTTTCAAATGATGAATGGAATATTGTCATTTGTCAGACCTTCCCCCACACTGATTGTATTAATATTAACATAAAAATGAACACAATATAGTGCAGGACATATATTGTGTGTTATTTTCATACACTGGGAGATATCTACTGATTCATATCAGTTTACTACATATTTGACATTTTGGCAGTGTTGGAATAGGATGGGACATACAATTTGCGAATCCTTAACAATAAACTTAGCATTCAATTTATACATAATAATTAATTAAAGTTAAAACAAATATGTAGAAACGAAAAATAAAAAAAATGTGTACATCAATCAATTGATAAAGGAAAAGCATACTTGAAAATGATTTCGTCCAATATCGACCGTTTTCCAATCGTTCTCGGCGAATGTTTCCGCTCCTCGAACCACCAGGTTACAACGGAATCGTTGTACTAGATTGTCGGCGCTGCAGTTTGCGTCTTCGTTCAGTTTCTCGCCCAACCAGTCAACGCTGGCAGAGTTCAACAGGAGAAACTGGGCTTGGTTAGAGAGCGAAAGATTCGTCTTCTTTTCGTCTACAACAAAGGGATTGCTAATTTAACTTTGTCCACCTAATGGAAGATAGACTTGGCGTTATGCACAATACCTCAGCACAAGGTAGTGACAATACACGCTTGCACAGTCTGACACCATTGACCATTCATAATAAAGAGTGGCTGATAAGCAGGAAATATGACAAACAAGTAGGTATCCCATTGGAATTTGCAATACCATTCAAGCTAATTATGATACTATCTTTAATTGCATCACTCTGAAGGATAAGCATATTTTGTACCAGCATGATGGTTGTTTACAATTGTCATGAAATACGTATTTGTATTTTGCAAAATTCTAAATTCTGAGAAATTACGATCAAGTGGTACTACATAGAAAAACAGATCTTACTTGCAGCTTCCGTCTTCCGCTTGTGTTTGGCGGCTCTCTGGTCCCGGTCCCACTGCCTTACGAGCCTCAGACCGTCACGCATCAACGCCTCGCTAAGCCACGTTGCCACGTCGTCGCCACAGTCCCAACCCTGTACTCGGTCGCCGCAGACCTTGCTCTGACACAGGGAACTCTCAGCATCTGGCTCGTCTGCATGGTTTGTTGCGTTCAGTGACACCAACATGGGAGACAAACCTGAAGTACATCCCAGACATTAGTGGGGTTACTATGAGTGAATATGAACATTGAATGTATAGGACGCAAAGGAATCAACATTGATACTTTTTATACTTCATTTCTGACATTCTTAAAAATTGAGTATGGTGCGGGATGCCGTATTTCGATGGAGATGGAACAATTCTGAACATTTCACTAGTTTTACAAAATTCCTGTAGGACTTATTTCCACAAAAGAGGACATGTCTGGGATTAATTTATTACTGAATTACATTAATAAATATTGTACACACAGTAAAACCTTTTAAATTCAAATTACATTAAAACTCCATTAGAATTTAAAAAACTTTGAAATAAAAGAACATTTATAACGTTACGCCTTATGCTCTAATCTTCAGCAGGGACTTGATAACCACTTTAAATTATATCCATAAAACAGAGTTTGAATTACTTTGGTTATTTATACTTCACCTGGAAAGTCCAACTGCAGCACTTGCTCTTCAAGGTCAATGGTCGGAGATATCATGCACATTCTGGTGTCTTGTTTCTGCGTGAGGCTCACACCGGCAGGAGTGACGATCATCCATTCCCGGTCGAATTTCAGCCCCCTCGGGCCGATCGCCCAACTCTCCACCGAGAACGCTCCGCAAGACTTCACGGGGTAGACGAAAATGTGCGAAAGAAATACGTCGTTCGAGTCGTCTCGCTCACGGCTCGATCCAGACATTACGGCTTTGTTCTCAGCGAAGGCTGGGCTGATGTCCTCCTCAATACTACGACAAAAACTTTTGTAACTCGGTAAATTATCATTTTTCTCAATATGCACGTCTTTATTCTCCGCAAAATGTTTGCTAGAGTGAAACTTGAGGTTGTACGTTTCCATGAACGAGTGCCACCAATCCGGTGTTTTCAGGATGGGCTTTCCCTGAACGAAACAAGTTGTAATCATGTTCAGGAACGTATCGGCGTCTTTCTTTGACGACATGTAACCGAAGGAGATTCTTACGGAGCCGGTTGGACGACCCTCGATCAAGTCTTTGTCGTCGCCACAAACATGGCCGGCCTGTAAGAAACATACCCGGTAATCATGTCTGCCAAGTGTAATGTTTAATACAAAAGTTGAAGTTGTATAAAACGTGTAAATAAGGTAACTTCTTTCTAAAGTGTCAACAGTACCTGAAAATGACTTTTTAAGTCACTGATGGACAGTTGCAAATGTCTCTGGCACGCGCCCGGATTGCAGAAACAACCGGTACGCAGATGAATGTTGAAGAGGTTTGCCATATTTAAAACCTGAAATGTGACAGAAGGAAACAAACTAAAAAACTTCTATTTTATACCTAGTGTTTCTTTAGAAGTGCCTTTAATAGTGACACATATTAATTTACATTTCTTTAGTTACGTATTATTAACAAAATAATGTTCACAAATTACAAATTATATGACAAGTTCTCATTCATGATATTAAAATTTTAATAAAGCTATAATTAATTTCAATACAATAGCCGATAGAATAAAAATTCGGTAAACCAGTAAAAGTCCAGATAAATGGATGCTTCTTGAGCATTGAAAAGAAAAAACAGAAAATTAATAATATTTCTTCCACATTTTTGTACGATAGCCTATATCTTTCATCCTCTACATTTCATAAATTAAATTTAAAAAAAATAAAAGCACATTTTGAATTTAACCAAGCCGCATGGATCGCCAACCCGACCTCCATAAACCCGACGTATCCGCCTCCGCGTCGCAACAGGTTGAAGTTGACGATGTTGCCCTGCGTGTCGACATGTCGGTAGTCCGTGTCAGCGTAGATCGTCGCCACGGGCGATCCGTCGTCGTGATGAAGCGCGAGGAGAGAGCGATGGACGTGGCGAGCGAGCGACAGTGTGTGAAGCGCGACGCTGGACATGTCGCCCGACAGGCGACGCAACGCCTCGAAACCGTGTCGGAGAGAGACGACAGACAGGAACGGAACTGTGCCGTCCTCAAACCTGGCGCGTCCACAGATGAGTTTGAAATTAGAAACAACGTAACTTGATTATAATGATTGGGATTTATGTCTCGCGTTTTGGCAAAAACACTACGATAACTGGTGATAACTTAGCTCACAAGAGAAATTATATGAATGCATGTCAAAGACTACAAGCTGCATCATGATTCATGCATATGGTAGCTAGCAGAAATTCAGGCACATGAGATATTTAATAATGGCTAGGTTAATTTAATTTACTTTTCCATGATTTTAGGAGAAGTTCAAATCTCTATTAAGAGTAACAAAATATTTAGTTCTCAACTATTATTAGGTACATATTATATACAGTAATATATTTTTTTTAAGTCCTAAATTAAAAAGCAAATGTTTCACCATGGCTAAGATTGTTACGTACATGTCGTGTAATATTGGTCTCGATACGTGGAATCGTTCAGAGCTGAGTGATATCAGAACTGTGCCCCCTCCAAAGTAAACTTTGTGTAGTACGTGGGCACTCGTATTCCTAACAAGCAACGCTCCAAGCCCGGTAGGATACCCAAATATTTTATAAAAAGACAAGCAAACAAAATCTGGTTTCGCAACTGACAAATCGAGATAATTAGTGGCAACAAAGGTAGCGGCGTCTAGTACGCAAAACCAGTTAGACTGATTGGAAGTTTTGTGGTCATCTTTTTTTAATCGGTCAATTGCTCCATCTTGGACGTTAGGGATCCATGCAAGAGGATACTTGACACCTGAAAAGTTACACTGGGCAGGATAGACAAATAAAGAGTTACCGCTAAAAGTCTTTGCCTCTTGTCTTTTTTCTTGAGACCCATTGGATGATAAAAGTTCGAATGCTTTATCGTGAGAAATACACCGGACATGAGCGCCGTTTTTTGCAGCTAATTCCCTCATACCCAACACCGACGTATGATTGTCCTGAAGGTACGCAAACGTGCCAACAGCACCATCATACGCATGTTCGGTTACTTTCCCATCTCCCGAATGTTCTGTTTGTGATACAGAATCATTATAAATGTTTTCATATTTGGTATATTTGCCCGTCCAATCAAAAGATTCCGCGACAAGTTTAAGAGCCCCAGTCGCCCCTGACGTAAAGACTACACTGTATTCATTTGGATCTGTATTGAAATGTTTTAAGATTTGATATCGCACTTGGTCTACGACATCTGTCGCATATCGACTACTAGTACTAAGGGAGTGAGGGTTTCCATAGACATTGTCGCACAAGTCTTGTGCTACTGCTTGTATCTGAGAAGAGGCATAAAGTGTTGAGCCAGTGTGGTCCAGATAGCAAACATCTGAAACAATCAAGTTTGTTTTTAAAAATTAAGAAGTTTTAAAAAAATTGCATAAGCAAAATTTAATGTTCCAGTGACAATCATGATGGGAGTGGCAAAAGCGTTGAGTGAAAGTAGGCAAAAGTCAAAAGCATACCACAGCAACAGAATAAAATATTGTACAGGTTGTTGTAAATTAAAATATGTATGTCTGCAGGGAAAAACGAAAGAAAAGAAAGGAAAAGTATGAAAAGCATGTATTATACAATGTGTAAAATATTCAATATTCACCTAAGATAGATAAGATGTGTACTCTTCATTTAAAAACTTATCAATTTTTTTACAGGGTCGAACAAAATTAGAAGCGCTTTTCTTATGGTCACTTGCCATTTTGAAAACAAGTATAGGCCTTAGCTAGGATGTGCATGTATAATTAATGATAACGTTTTCACAACCTTTGTAAACAAATTATGTAAATATCATATTAACCTTTGAGCCTCTCAAACTCTCTGCCAAGTTGCTCCTGTATTTGTTTAGGATAAACTTCCTGATACACACATTTAGATGCCATTTTAGGTCAGCACCAACAGTTTTTACTACAATACGTACTAACTATTCGCATAAACCACAAAGAAAACGTCAACTATTATTGTCATTTGATGATAGCCTAGGGTCTACTACATAATATATATAATTAGTCCTTCGAAGCACAACCATGGGCAGGCTTAACCTTGATAGAGAAGACTGACAAAAGAGATTCCAGGCTACCAACTCATAAGTACAACAAGTTAATGCTATGGGTTTGACATAAAAACTGTTCAGCATGTTATAATTTTAATACATATATGTGATACGAGCTGGACTCCCTATATAAACAGTCGTATCTTAAATATTTGCACCGCAGAATAGAGCAATCGATTGACACTTGACAGACCACATGTTATGTCACGTGTCAACCACCTGTGCCAGCAAGTTGCCAAATGAAACCAGGTTCACCAACCAGACAAACCTGCTTCAAACCACGAACAAAAAACTAGTTCTTCTAATTGTTTACAAGTAATTTAATATTAAATATTTTAAGAATAATATTGTAAATTTATGGGATATATTTTAAGAATGTGATTTCTTTTTATTACGGCTTAGTCTATCAAGCTCCTCCCATTTCCTTTGCGCGCCAAACGTCGCATTTTTGCGGGAAATCTTGGTAAATCGCACTTGCCCGCCCAGCTGTGTAACGGTCGGTTAACCGAATCTGGCAAGTTGCATCAGACGCTTGTCTAGTCTTGAATATTTTCTTGTGTGAATTGGTGAGTCTAGATCTATCTGTATTACTATAATTATCGAAATGGTTGCTAAAAATCAATCCAGAATGTACGTGCAGAAACGCGATGGACGTAAAGAAGAGGTCCATTTCGACAAGATAACCTCTCGAATTCAAAAACTTTGCTATGGTCTCAACATGGATTTTCTGGAACCGGCTGCAATAACGATGAAGGTAATCAACGGTCTCTATCCTGGCGTTACAACTGTCGAGCTTGATAATTTAGCAGCCGAAACGGCCGCCACAATGACCACTAAGCACCCTGATTATGCTATCCTTGCTGCACGTATTGCAGTCTCAAACTTGCACAAGGAGACAAAGAAATCTTTCAGTGATGTTATGGAAGATTTGCATAAGATGTATAACAAAGAAACGAAGAGGGCTACCCCAATGATCTCAGATTTTCACCAGCAAGTAATTTCAAAGAATGCTGATCGACTCAATTCCGCTATAATCTACGATCGAGATTTCAGCTACAATTACTTTGGATTTAAAACGCTGGAGCGTTCGTACTTGCTTCGCATTGATCAGAAAGTCGTCGAACGTCCGCAGCACATGCTGATGCGTGTCGCTGTAGGCATCCACGGAGAAGACATTGATTCCGCTATCGAGACCTACGATCTTTTGTCGGAGCGATACTTCACTCATGCTTCCCCGACCCTCTTCAGTGCTGCTACTCCAAGACCTCAGTTATCTAGCTGCTTCCTTTTGGCCATGGCAGACGACAGCATAGAAGGGATTTACGATACTCTACGTCAGTGTGCCCTTGTCTCCAAATCTGCCGGTAAGTAAGACTAGGCCTACAGTCATTCTCCAATGCCTTGCTTGCATATAATCTCAATGTGACATGCCACTGTAGCCCTGGTAGCGATATTGATAAACCAACAGCCTAGGCATACTGTGTTTAGTGCTTAGGTTCCTAACTTCCTAGTCCTGGCTAGAGTATTCTTTCAGCTTCATATTATGTTTAGCATTGATTGTTGCAAAAAAAAAAAATATACTTGCATCCCAATTGTAAATCAACCAATTTTGTGATGCCTGGGGAATCTCCAGCCTAGTCTTAGACATCAACAGTGCTACCCCTAAGTCCACACAAGGTTCAGATGTTTACCGCACATGATTTCTAGCTAGTTTTTTTGTCTATATGGTCTTTCAGTCTAGTCTTAGATTAGACTAGCCTAGACTAGACTTTCAATGGGAATATGTCAGCCTAGTGCTTAGTAGGCCTAATAGGTCTACAAGTTGAAACCTTACATGTTAGGATTGATAAGTCTTCTATTCCTGGCCTAGAGACAAGGCAATAAATACATAGACACAGTCTCTAATATTTTTAGACCCAGGGTTCCCAACAACCTGGAAAGTCAGGGAAATAAAAACTGGTCAGGGAAATGAGTAAAAATGCTAGTAAGTCAGGGAAAAGTCAGGGAAATTTGTTTGTGCCAGTGTCTAGTGTTGCCACCAAGCGGCAGTATTCGAAGAATCCAGTGGCAGAAGCAGTATTCGAAGAATCAAGGGGCAGAATAATTATTCAAGTATAGGCCTATGTTTGAATCTATACTATTACATTAATACTTACTTACTACACAAAACATTGAATGTGTTCTGGTTACGGCAGTATTTATTAATACTGAACAGGGAGTGGCGACCCTGGCCACTCCGAGCCATAGGCTACAGTGAAATAGCCTTATTGATAAGACTTTTGTCAGGGAAATGTTTAGCAATTGGTAAGGGAAAGTCAGGGAAATTATTTTGACTTTTTTGTTGGGAACCCTGTAGACCTAGCCTGTAGGAAAAATCCTGTAACAATATGTTGGTTCATTCCAGGTGGTATTGGCCTCAACATTCACTGCATCCGTGCCAAGGGTAGCTACATCGCCGGCACCAACGGCATATCCAACGGTATAGTTCCTATGTTGCGCGTCTACAACAACACAGCACGTTACGTCGACCAAGGCGGCAACAAGCGCCCCGGCGCGTTCGCAATCTATCTGGAACCCTGGCACGCGGACGTCTTCGAATTCCTCGATCTCAAGAAAAACACGGGCAAGGAGGAAGTTCGAGCCAGGGACTTGTTCTACGCCCTCTGGATTCCCGACCTGTTCATGGAGCGCGTCGAGAAGAACCTGGATTGGAGTCTGATGTGTCCGCACGATTGTCCCGGTCTTGCCGACTGTTGGGGACCCGACTTCGTGAAACTCTACACCAAGTACGAGTCGGAAGGAAAGTTCGTGAAGAAGGTCAGAGCCCAACAGCTGTGGTACGCCATCATCGAATCCCAGGTCGAAACCGGAACGCCATACATGCTGTACAAAGACGCGTGCAACTCAAAGTCGAACCAGCAGAATCTCGGCACGATTCGTTGCAGCAACCTCTGCACGGAGATTGTCGAGTTCACTTCGCCGGAAGAGGTGGCCGTTTGCAACCTCGCCTCGATCGCCGTCAACATGTACATCAAACCGAACAAGACGTTCGATTTCGAGAAGCTCAAGGAGGTCACGAAGACAGTTACGAAAAACCTTAATAAAATCATCGACGTCAACTTCTACCCGATTCCCGAGGCGAAGACCTCGAACATGCGTCATCGACCCATCGGTATCGGCATCCAGGGCCTCGCGGATCTCTTCATCCTGATGCGTTATCCGTTTGAGAGCGAAGAAGCTCAGAAACTCAACGTCCAGATCTTTGAAACAATCTATTACGGCGCTTTGGAAGCGAGCTGCGAACTCGCCGAGAAAGAAGGCCCATACTCTACGTACGAAGGATGTCCGGTCAGCAAGGGGATTCTACAGTACGACATGTGGAACGTAACCCCCACCAATCTCTGGGATTGGGCAGCACTCAAGGCTAAGATCGCACAGCACGGCGTTCGTAATTCCCTCCTCCTCGCTCCCATGCCCACGGCTTCCACCGCTCAGATCCTCGGCAATAACGAATCCTTCGAACCGTACACTTCCAACATCTACACCCGCCGGGTCCTCTCCGGAGAATTCCAGGTCGTCAACCATCACCTCCTGAGGGATCTCACCGAGAGCGGGATCTGGAACGACGACATGAAGAACCAGATCATTGCTCACGGGGGTTCCGTCCAGGATATCGACGGTATTCCCGACGATCTCAAGGCTCTCTACAAGACCGTGTGGGAGATCTCCCAGAAGACCATCATCAAGATGGCCGCCGACAGGGGAGCTTTCATTGACCAGAGCCAATCGCTCAACATCCACATCGCCAAACCAAACTACGGGAAACTGACTTCGATGCACTTTTTCGCGTGGCAGTCCGGATTGAAGACGGGGATGTATTACCTTCGTACCAAGGCAGCGGCTTCCGCTCTCCAGTTTACCGTGGATAAGTCGAAACTGCAGAACGGAGTACCGGCCACCAATGGTAAGGCGACCAACGGAATAACCAACGGCAAAGACGAGAAACAGGAAGAGGAAAACATGAATGCCATGGTTTGCTCGCTGGACAACCGAGACGACTGCTTGATGTGTGGATCGTGATCACAAGAGATGCCCGTTTGTAAGCAAGTGCCTTCAGAACTCACAGAACCCCTGCGTACATTTATATGAAAACACTTCTGTAGCCTATGTAGATTGCCCTTATTTATTTCATTTCTTATAGAATTTGTTTTGTATGGCACAGTGTGACTTCTACATTTTTCTTTAGAAAATGCCCTTTGTAATAATGTACTTAGCACAGTCAATGAATACTCAGTTTACTGACTTTTTGATAATAATGTAAGTTGTAAATATGCAATTTAAAAAAAAGCCTAAATTGTAATTTGGTTTGCTTGCACTAATCTAAACTTTTAAAAGAAGATCTGCTGCTGATTTGATAGAACTGTCAACAATATTCCTATGTTTTGATAGGTTTACTACTACCTAACCTTGATCAACCCAAAACTGAAAATTGGAAAATAAATTGAATTTAATTCACATTTTAATGAGGATGTATAGATCTTTTAGTTATTCAGTGTATTACATTTTTTGTTTCAAGATTTAATAGTGGTTAGGCTAGAATATAAAATGATTCAAATAATCTTTTAACACTACAAGTGTACACCCTTTTTTTATAAATAAAGTTTTGTTGGGTTATAAAATTGTAAAGCTCGTTACGTATACACAATATGGCATGAATTGATTAATGAATATATGCATTACAATCATTATATAGGTACCATAAAGTAAAAGTGCCAATAAGCTTCCAGTGTGGTAAGACATTCAAAATATTATTGATAGACTTTTAAGCTGTGAATATGCTCTTTATTATGTAATTGAGTAATTGACATTTGATGATTTACAAGTTGCATTAAACATGTATGGTTTATAATAAGACATTTTTTACTCCAATAAAATCTATGAATTGCAAATGTGTAGTATTATTAATTTAATTAGTGTATCAGATCCAAAATGGTTTGGCTACAGCTTATGTCTATGATTAAAATTGAGAAAAAAAATAATTTCTATTATTAATTATTATATAAACATGATCAAAATGAAGAGGAAATCGTGTTTAGACAAGGAAATTCATGTGGGAACTTTGCTTACAGGATAGATGCCTCATGCCTTACTGTTCAAAGGGGGGGGGGGGACTTTGTAAATCAACAAAATTTGCCAATACTATTTCAGCCAAATGTGGTCTGGTAACTCTTGTGCACTCATGAATCGTGTGCTCCAAAACAAAGATATTAAGGTCAGCTGTTGGTACGCGTACGCTAAACTCGACAGTATTAGTACCAAGCCATCGGGCCTCGCCTGGCATAAAATGTATAAGTTCTGTGTTGGATTGTCGGAATGGAAAAATGTGAAACAAGAATTGGATCTAGTTAATTGATTCCAAACTTTAATTTAAAATTATTTTTATTTAGTTTTGTCATAAGAGTATTGCATAATTTCTAGGTACAGTATTTACTTATTTGAGTACAAAGTACATACAGGATAACAATGAAAATATAGAAAGGGTATTAGCCTACAAACTCAACAATATTTAAAAGAATTATTATAGTTAGTGACAACTTTTGTTAGTGAATAAAATCACTATAATTATTTTCGTGTACAAATTTGACTTCAGCTGGGTAATAAAGCTGCAGGAAAAAATCATATCGGAATCTCGCAACACTAAAAAAAAATATGAAATGTTCAGATTTCAAGTCTAGAACTTTCAAAGAACATATATCCTTTATAGATAATCTTAATACAACCCGCTTCTCTTGGTAGCTTTCCTGGGCTACAGGAATCACGCAAGGTCACGTAGTATACTAGTGGGCCACGGAAACTTCGAACTATTGCGAAGAGGTGTCGACAGAATGTATCTATACAACCCTCTGCTAAGAGAGTGTGCAAACGCAATTTCTCTCGGACCAACCAACCGATGCGATCAGTTGAGCGTTTGCGCGGGTCTTCTCCCCTCGTAGGAAGCCATGCCAGCGCTCGCCATGTGACTTCTCACAGCCTGGTCCAGGATCTCGCGAATGTCTTTGCAACCTTGCAGCGCGCACTCCATCACCTTGGGGAGATGATCCAGGTGGAACCTCTGCGACATTTGCATCAGTGCGATCTGTTGACAACGTACACAAACTGTTAATCTTACTCAAGGTGACAATGAAAACACTGATATGGGGGTAGTAGTCTGTTGTGCTATTCCATACAACAGTACGCTTGACACAATATGGATTCTTTGTACGTGTGCTACACTTCAAATGTGAATTAAATATTACTTATACCGGGTAAGGGAGGATCTAGTTTATCTTCTTCTTCTTCTTCTCAAATGCCCACATTTGGCTATTATGCCATCATGCTGGATCTGGTCAACCAGTAGAGACACGCTTCTTTCTCCACCCTCTTCATGCCGCTCGGCATTGCTAGTTTATGAATGATACATAATATGCAGTAATTTTTTATATCTTGTCTGGTAAATGATACTATGGTACTACCTAGACTATATATATATCACACCAGTCCAAAAGTTGCATTAAATAAGTTAAAAATAATTGTGATTAGGGTACCACATTGTGGTAGGAAGACAATAAATTAATAAGAATGTCTTACCAATCCGGACTCTGGTAGTGCCGCGACAGTGAGATTAGCTCCACCCGACGTCTCCTCCAAGTGGCTGATGTCAACCAATGGGACGTCCCCATTGGCCAAACTTGCCGAACAGGCGCAGATGTATTCACGCATGCAAATGCCGGCGTCGATAAGCGCAAGCGTGGCTGCGTTTACACACGCGCAGTAGTTTCCTCCGTCGGCCTGTAAAACCTGGAACGAAGGCAGTGTAGACAGGTTAATGTTTTAAATGTTCTACATGTAAAATCTCATAAAGCAAAAGCAGTGATCTATCAATCATCATCATCATCATCTGTTGCCACGTCCAACTCTGCGTCATCTATCAATGAGTTTTAAAAATATGGCTACCATTCTTACCTCAACAAAGATATCAATACGTGATCTTGGGTACAATTCTGTTTTGATGGCCGACTCAAACGTTTCACGGAGGTGTATTAACAATTCCTGCGATTTCCTGTCCCCTCGTGGCCTCCGTTTACGTTCACCAGTACTAAACGTTGCCATGCTGTATTGACAATTCACTATTGCTTTATCCAAGAGTGGTCTCATGTTTCTACGAACCTACAAAAATACAAGTGCATTCAATTAATACGTGTTGTTAAATATAGAAAAGGGATATGCCCCCCTTTGTAGCTTATACATTTGGCCCACGTAGGACTAGGGCCTAGACCCTAGGGAAAAAGCGTAGGTACATCCCCCTTGTTGTTGTTGTTGTTTGTTTGTTTATTCTCTCACAGTTGGCCGTACGCCGGTGGCAAGAGACTCTGCTTCTTTCATTCCTCCTTTCCCATCCTTTGCATCATCCTCCCTTCCTCCAGCAAGCTTTATCTTTCCATTCTTCTCAGTTTCCCTTGCTTCCTTCCCATCCATCACCCCCCTTGCTTCCAACCTTTCCAACCAACGGTAGGCCTAGGACTACAAAATGTTTTGAAGTGTAGCCTAGGCTAGCTAAACATTTCACAGGCCTATGTTAGGTAACCCAATCTGTGCACACAATAGGGTACTGCATTTAGCATGCAATCTTATGCTTGGTTATCCTGTGATTCTAGACCCAGTCGTAGGCCTAGGCCTAGTCATAATCCACTAAAACATAACCTCACTTTTACGGCATGGAATAGACTTACCTGATGAGGCCCATAAACGGCTGCCAAAACTTTTGTGTTTCCTTGTTCCATGTAAGCACTGCCATCAGGCTGAGAGAATACACTCAGTTTACACCGTATTTGCCTTAATTCGTTCGCCCTACGCCCGTCTAAACGTAAACCTTGATCACTGAGCAAATCTGGACCGCCCATTTTGAAACGTCAAATGAAAAATTCACCATGGCCTTCGCTCGTTGCCGACACAAGGATCCTAGCGGAGAGTCGTGGAACCCGACTTACCTCGGGAGTTCGACTCCCGCCACTGGCAATCCTTGCTCAACAGGTTTTTCCCCAGGCAAAACATCAAAAGGCATATTTAACTGATTCAATTAATTTACATAATAATGTATATGGATAATTGGTGACAAATATAAACCGTAATAAAAAATAAATTTATTATTTGAAGACAAAATTTTCAATAAAAATACCAGTGGATTGCAAAGATCGTCTTTACGCGTTATGTCGGCGTTATGAGGTATAATTTGTTTTCCAAGAGGATTCTTTCTTTAGAGCATTCGATTTTAAATACATATTGTGTTATGATGCAGATAAACTAAAACATGAATAGAATAAGCATGTTTTTAAAGAGTGATTAGGTAATTCAACAATAAATCAGTTATTTTTTTTTCAACCCTTCAAAAATTAGACGAAAGATGACGAAAATAATATATTTTTCAACTCGAGACACAATAATGGTGCACATGTACACAACAATCCAAATGACGATTGATAGCTGTCTGTGATTGGCTGAAAATATGACAAAGGATATAGGAGGTGATGCATGGAAGAAATTGGATAAATGTAATGCTGTAATACCGTATCTGATTAAATAAAAATATATTTACCCAACTTAAAAATAGTATAATAGTAGTGTAACAATAATATTTCATACATTGCTTGCAAACAAAATTCATCCGTAAATTACAACTTAAGAGAATGACCAGCTATGTCTACATGACTCAGTACAGTCGACTTATGCCCGGTATTTCAATGTCCAGTTAAAATATACTCTTCAGTTAAATTGTTTTCACCATGACAACGGCCAATAGAAATAAACCAAACTGGGCTTAACTTGACAGTTAAATTTACTTGACACTTTAACTGGACATTGAAATACCGGCCCTTAGTCAAGTATGCATACAGCATACAGTCTAAACAGACTAAAATACATATCAAGAAATTAAATTCTCCTTAACAATTGATCATTTGCTGTTTAACCACGTACTCGACAACTTGACGTCGGGTGGTAATTCACCTTTAACAATTTGCAATAAGGATCATAACACCAAGAGAAAGTAAAGCACAATATCAAAAAATATATCACACTCACCAAAACCAAATAGTATTCACTTTACTGTATATAGTCTGTGGAATATCTGTAGGAATACTACAAACAATCCGTTACAGTTTCATAAGATTTGGAAACACAGTACCACATGTAAACATAGCTATTTACATACAAAAAATAGAAACAGAGCAGTCTTGAAATGACTTAATTATTACATGCAGTGGGTAAGACATGCCACTAGTTTAATGCAAAATACCAGTATCTGTTACAGGTGAAAGGCTAACTAGGGTAATAGGGTCCAATCTGAAACAACATTATTTCACAATGTAGTCCTACCTGACCAAACAGTTTGATAAAAACTGCAGTCGTCACCGGTTAGTCCTATAATATACATTTTCTTTCTTGACAAAAACTTATCTCAGTACTTCGTATTCTATGTTATAAAAATTCACATCAAATTGATCCCTGTTAGAAAACTGTAGCAAACATTTTTGTACACGTTAGAAAACAAACAGATTAACACGGTAATGAATCGTTATAAAGGGCCCATATTTACAACGTACACTTCACTTTTTTTTTTTTTCTTTTTTTGCATTGTTTGTTGCTTTTACCACAAGTATACCCTGAAGAAAAACACACTGTGCATTGTGTGTTAACGATGCGTACGGCGCGCTTAAACCACGCCGTCCGGATGCCTCTCGATAACCATACCAACGCCCTAGAAAACAGAGAAACACCGTACACTATTGAGTAACGATGTACCAAACAACATAACCGCAAACAATCACACCCATGCAACAACCGTATTCCAATTACGTATCACATAGTGAACCTGTCGGAGAAATATACTACCGTACAGTTGAGACTTTCAAACTGTAGGCCCTGACACCTCCGTTTTGATCTAGCATACGCCTGTGCGGCCATTCCGTGTATCGGGGTGGTTATATGACGTGCGGGCGGTTGGGTTGAGTCGGGCGAGGCGGGCGGTGAGTTTGTGTGATGGACGGCGGTCGCGTAGCAAACGCGGGAGTCGGTCGGGTCAGAGAGAGAGAGAGAGAGTGAGAGCAAGCGGCGAAGCGCGAACGCGGGAGAACAGATGACAAGATGAGAGTGATGACGGTGCACGGAATGACCTTTGATGTCATCCTTCTGTTGCCTCAGATAACCATCACAGACAGTATGCACGATGTCCCCGTCGTGTGTTCGACACTTGGGGTCGAGCGCACGACGAGCTTAGAGCTACAACACAACCGCGTACTCGAGTAGCGCGGGTAGCACGTTTAGCATGGT
The DNA here is from genome assembly GCA_945910005.1 of Isoperla grammatica. Classification (NCBI taxonomy): domain Eukaryota; kingdom Metazoa; phylum Arthropoda; class Insecta; order Plecoptera; family Perlodidae; genus Isoperla; species Isoperla grammatica. Next base: position 44,504,304 of record OX246742.1, on the reverse strand, counting down.
CGAGCTAAAATGCGTCCCGTAACTCGTGTACTGGTTACTATTATATCACAATTGCACACATGCAGAACTAAGTGCTATGTATAAACTTTGAATTTACATGCAGGAAAATAAACATCATGATAGAAATGTGTCTAAAAGGCTCGTTTACACGAGTGCGAAGGGAAAATAGGAACCAACAGCTTACCTGAAACCATAAGGTAGATAGATCACAGAAGTCTAGTGTGTTTGTTTTCTATGCTCTGCAACCTACCTACCTACTGGTTTCAGGTAAGCTGTTGTTTCCCATTTTCCTTTCCCACTACACATAATAATAGCATGCTTCCAGACAATATTATTCTATTGCAAGTGGTGTACATAGATTTATGATTTTTTTTATTATTTGGCATGCAAACAACATGAGTTAATGAGAGTAATTAGTTGGAATACAATTATATCAGTATGGAAACAAATCCGATAATACAATACCACCAAAAGAAGTTATAAGTGGAGTATTACACACTTGGCATTCACAATCATCAATTACACCACACAAAAACAAGCTATGGTCAAGTTATATATTCAAGGAATAACAGAGTACGGTGTACATATTGAAAGAAGATTTTTATACACGGGGGGGGGGGGGGGGGGGGTGACGTACCTGACCGCCGGCAGCGCACGCCGCAACTATGGCGTACTGTCCGTCCTCTCTGATCATCCGGTTGGCAGCGTGGGTGACAAGACGAACCCCTGCAAGCGTAGAACAGAGAGAGTCATCGCCGAGCTACCCCGAACCTCTAGACCCCCAGTGTGGCGACATTCACTTGTTTCGGTCGATTTTTAAATAATAAACATGTTTTTATTTTTTTAATACGGGGCTTAAGAAGATATATATAGGCTAATACTACTTGGTAAATCTTTGGAAAATATAAATTTACAATGATTTTATATATAGATATTATCCTAGTTTGCAATAAATCAGTTTCATAACTGAATGCGACGGATAGACACGAAACGATTAGATCACGAGTGCGTAGTGAACGGCGAGTTCTTACCTGTGGCGCCGAACGGATGTCCTATGCTGAGGGAACCGCCCCAGTTGTTGAACTTGGCGAGGTCGGGCAGGCCGACCTTGGACTGGCGGCCCATGTAGGTCTTTGCGAACCAGTCAGAGTCCATCGCCTTCATGTTGGCTAGGATTTGTCCCTGAACGGAAATTAACACAGACGTTATCGGGCGTCGTAAGTCACAAACAAATGAGAAGGCAAAACTGAAGACATTACTTTAGTAGGCTACAACAATGACTTTCAAGACCTAAAAAAACATAATTACTCACGGCAAATGCCTCGTGAACCTCCCAAACGGAGATGTCCTTCATCGTGAGTCCCGCACGTTCCAACACCTTTGGGACTGCGTACGCCGGCCTGTGGGCAAAAAAAAACACGAGACAGTTAATCCTCTGACGCCCTGTAAAGACTGCGACAAGTACAAACATCACTTGGGACGAGCGTTGGCCGAAGCCTAACAGACAAGTAGGCTACGTTTGAGAACACACTCACTCACCCCAAGAGCAGCTGGTCGACGGGATCCTGGGAAACGTAGATGAAGTCTCTCAGGTAGGCCTTCGGTTTCAGGCCGAGTTGTTTCGCCTTCTCTTCGGTCATGATGAGGCAAGCCGACGCGCCGTCAGTCTGGAAATTCGAAAAGCGGGCGCGTGTTAAAACACCGGCCAGGCGACAAGACGCGCGCGTTACTCGACAAGAGCACAAACTTACGAGACGGTTTGGGGAACGCACGAGAAAACCGACGGACTTACCAGGAACGACGCGTTGGCTGCCGTGACGGTGCCGTGCGGTTTGATGAACGCCGGCTTCAGTTTGGCGAGTTGTTCGGGGGTGGAGACGCGGATGCCGTTGTCTCTGTCGACCACCTTGTCCCTGCCGGTGACTGAAAGCACATGAAGACAATAGTCGTTACGATACGTTACATGGAGAGCGTGAAAGAAATTAGTGTCCTTCATAAGAATGTATGCAAGCCTACAATGACTCAAAGAGTCTATATAATACTTTACCATTGCCTAAACCTTAAGGATACTTTTAACAACTGTGCAACAACAAACTACGCAGTGGCTTAATGTTGGCTTGTAAGAAGTACAACTTGGATTCAATTGCAATCACCGCAAGGGAAAATTTGAAAAATGTCCATACAAAATTTCTACTGTTTCTTTTCGAAATTCAAACGTGTTCCTGCTGGGTACCGCAGGAGAAACAAGGTAGGAGGACTCACTCTTCATGGGCACCAGGTCGGTGAGGTAGCCCTTGTCCTGGGCCTGCTGTGCCAATGCGTGCGATCGCATCGCGTAGTCGTCTTGCTCCTTGCGGGAGATGCCAAACGCGGCGGCCAGCCGGTCGCCCGAGTGACCCATCGTCTCGCCCGAAGAGAACTCGGCTACAGCCGGCAGCTGCAACACACGGGATAAAGCTTCCTTTTGGAAAATTTGCCGCGGGGCAGCACGAGAGGAAGATCGTAGTTGGGAAGAAGCAGGAAAGTTTTTTGCTCTCTCACACTTCAGCCATTCTTTTGTGTAACGAATAACGATCCAATATAAAATGACTTCCCTTTCTGGACTGTCACACCATAGGACAGGGACTCAATAAGGGAATAGAAAAAATGCTCACCTCGGGCGCAAGGAAGCCCGGCCTGAACGTGGAGAGGAGTGACAGTTTCTGTCCCATCGTCTTGGCCTTGTTCGCTCGGAGCATCAGACTCCGCATCGGCCTCGAGTGTCTGATCGGAACGTCCGACATGAACTCGACTCCGCCCGCGACGATGACGTCGTAGACTCCCGACGCGATCAGACCGATACCTGGAAACACGTTCGTACACGTCGGAATTAGTTATTGTTATTCAATCTTGGCTGTACTAATCTTACACGTACGATATTGAATAGCCTCTGCCCTTGAATCACGTCTGCGGTGAGACTGTCTGCTTACCGGACGTCATGGCAACATTGGAGCTAATGCAAGCCATGGTGACTGTGTGCGCCGGTGTCTTGTCCGAAAAGCCGGCACTAAGCGCCGCCTCGCGGGCAATGTTGCTGGTCTTGACTTCTTGGATGACGGTGCCGTATACTATGTAGTCGATGATTTCTTTCGAGATGCCGGTCTTGCGAACGAGATTACTGAAAACAAGGGTTCAATCGAAGTTGCACCTCCTTACCCAAACGGAGGCCAGGGGTTAAGACTAAAACGCAGGTGAATGAGTGCAGTGACCTCCACACTAGGGCCTAGTTATAGCTGCATTGTCTAGGTAAAGGCTAGCTTGAAAACTCGACGGCTGAAACAAGACTTACATCAAAGCATGTCTAGCGAGGTCATGAGGCATCAGCTTCGAGTAGTCTGTTCCCGAGAGGAGGAATGGCGTTCGGACACCGTCGACAAAAACAATGTTCTTTCCTGTCTTGTCTTTGATCTTGCTGGGTGGCAGAGCATAGTTGGCACCAGTTGTTGCCAGTGCTCTGACTGCTCCTGATGGAAAGAAATATAATTGTCAATTGTGTGCTACCTAGGCCCTAGGCCTAAGCCTAAGTCTCACTTCACAGTTTAAATAGTGTAGGTAATTGAGTAGGCCTAGTTAGGTTACTGAGGTTCTGTTATATCCCTCAACAAAAGCTTACCAGGCCTACTGACTAGGCCTAGGCCTATGCGGCCTAGTTAGGCCTTAGGCAAGGCTAGGCCTAGGAGGGGGCCTAGGATGACGTGTCGTAAAGGCATTTAAAGAAAACCCTTGGCCCTAGGTAAGGCTTACGCACGTTGGATTACAAAAACAATTAATCAACCATTGATATTAGCCACGAAACTATAGTTTAGGTAGACTTAAATAACTAAATTCAGCCTTTGAGCGGCCTAGGCAGACGCCCAACCTAAAAAATGGCAACTAGGCCTACGTAGGGCCCAGGTTAGGCCTATCTTACAACTTGCGCAATAGACCAAACAGTCGTGAAGTGTAATATAAAAATGCATCTTATGAAAACTAAAACCATAAATTTCGTGTAAATAAAGCTTATATTCACAAATTTCGGGGAAAACTCACCATAATTCCCTTGTGGAAGTGTCTGGATTCTTCCAATATTTCTTACAAGCGACGCCATCTTTGAAGCGACCGGTGTGAAGGGGGAATCGAGGAGCAAAGCGAAGCTAGTCACCTCGTGACAGGGTTCCCAACCTGAGAGTCGAGTGACTAGACTTCCTTATCGACTCTGTTGCCACTACGGAAACCAACAACGAAAAGAAGCAAGAGGTTTTTTAAATCTGATTTACTGTAACCTTGTTATTTATAGTATAAAACCAATAACAAATAACAACATATTTATTAAGGAAAGTGGAAAAGTTATTTCTGGCAAGGAATATGCGTTCGCGGTCAAAATTATCGCGCGCATTGACCGCGAAAAGGGGCGCGAGTTATGGTTATCTCGGGTTATCAATCCCAGTATTCGCGTTGTGACTGAAGAAAATATCGGTAAAACGTAAGTCAGGGCATGGATTTATAATAGAATCTACGGTACAACTCCATGGTCAGGGCTCAAGATTGCCGGTATCGAACCAGTGACTTCTAGAATTAGAGCTTCGTGTGCTAGGACTGAGCAATGAGCATCCATTTCTCGGTAAAATCAGTGTTGGGTAAGTTCCTTAAAAAATGGACCTAGTTCCAGTTCCAGTTCCACGCAAGGAAAAAGGAACTCTTTCCAGTTCCAAGTTCCTCTAAAAAAAAGGAACTGGGGCGTTCCTTAGTTCCTTTCAAAATGGAACTAAGTTCCTAAACAGTTCCTTTCTGCAAACAACCATTTTTCTTTGGATATTGCCGAGCGGGATACTAGCCATCGACTCAATGGTTATTATCCGGGTTTATGCATTATATACCAAGAACACTGACTAAAAGTAAGAGGTTATTTTATATTGTCAATTCTTAATGCATTAAAATTTACATTAATTATTAATAACTATTATAATTAATTTAATTACAGGTTTTAAATTAAATTCTATGCCAAGGGTTCGCAAATAACGCCTAAAATATGGTTAAGATTTGTAGGAATCAATTAATGCATGTGCTTCTTTAGATTGGCTGGCGATGACCTCGAAGCACCGATTACTTTATTAACTGGTAAACAAAGCAAGCATTTTGCCGAAAAGTTTTCTTCGTCGCCGAAATATCACTTTCGCCCGGAAAAAAAATGGCCTGTATTTTTTAAAGGGCAGTATGTTATTGCCACGAACACCAGACATTATAACAAAACGATCGAAAGAGACAGCGATGTTGTCACATGCACTTGTCGCGAAGAATTGAATAGATCAGTGAATATTGAGATAGCTCCTTGCCCCTAAATAACTTCTCCCCCACCCCAATCGGACCACATCTTTCATCATCAAAGCCTTCCCGTTTCCAATGAATTCGAAGTGATGGGTTGACAAGTGATATATTTCATGTTTTGTTTGATTTCGGAATGACAGTCTGAGTTGCTCTCACACTTGTGTATAGGAGGGGTTGGACGGTTGGTCAGTTATAAGTGACATGACACGCTTATTCCGCACGAGCGATTTGGGATTAGTCACCGGTTTCGGGTCTTCGACTTGTGCCGGTGTGCGACTAATTGGAGACCCCACGCGGGGGTGGCGTAGCAGGTGGCGGGTTGGGATGGGTAGACAAGAATGAAATATTACAAAAAAAGTTTTTAGATTTCTCGTTTCTGTCATCTTGTAAGTAAACTATGTTTTGGCGCTTTGGTCCTTCAAGCTTATACAGTCAAGTAAAAATAAAAGGAACTTATGAAAATAAGTTACAGTTCCTGGAAAATTGGAACTATGGCGTTCCACAGTTCCTGGTTGGAAAAAAGGAACTATACCGTTCCTTAGTTCCTTAAAAAGGAACTAGTTCCAAGTAACGGAACTAAAAAAATCCGTTCCTACCCAACATTGGGTAAAATAAACACTTAAGTTTCTGGGAAGAGTTTCTTCAAACCATATCGTCGCCTTCTCCGACAGATACTTAAAACAAGTTGAAATATCTTACGTATTGCATCCACTTAACTTTACTATCAGCTTGTTATCACCTCAAATACTATCTAGCCTAAATTCGTATATTATCAAGCACATTTTGTACATCATATTGTTATCTTTCGTTCAACATGTTTGATAGGACCATGTATTTATCTACAATGATCTATAGTTTGAAGCTCCTGAAGCTAGTTATGTGACCACTGCCCAGCATAACAAATATGACTGATCATAAATAAACAATATAAATGAAATAAACAAAATACGAAATGATTGTCGGGTTGTTACGGGGGTGAGGGATGGTCACATAGCGATGGAGAAGGAAAGCAGCGGGAGAGCGTCAATCAAACTATGTAATTCTCAAGTCTAGTAGGCATACTTTATTTATCCTTGCCACTTACGCGGAGAACAATGTAATGAAAAAGTTCTGATGATAATAATGAAAAGTTATAAGGATGATAAAATCATCACCGTTGGGTCAGCGATAGCACACGAGACTCTTTCGGGAGGTCTCTGCTTCGATTCCATTACTGATAGTGATAAGGTGTTCTCAAGCAAATGCTGCCAAAATTATACGATATCCTTGATGTTTTTTCCTTCTTTCTATTTGGGGTAGGAACATTTTACACTTATATATATCTCCTAAATAGGGATACATATAATTTGTTTAGTTTCTTGGCTGAATACCCCTTTCAAGCTAGGCCTTTTTTAGCCGGACAGGTCGAGGAGGAGAAGTCAGACGAAATGCAGTCCACATCGTCCACACTCCTCCTTTCCTCCCCCTTCCCCTTTCCTCACTGCCCTCCTTTTTGCCCCTTTCCTCCATTTCATCTCCATTTCATCCCACTCATCGTCTCGATTAGCCAAGTTGCAAAAATATGAGACGTTAATCCCAAATATCAATCTATCAATCAATTTGAATACCCCTTTGTCAACTATGAAATACCGGGACCTAGTTAGACATGATAGTTCCTAGTCAAGGGTCGAATCGGGCGCAATGCGATATATCGCACACGGTCGACATGAAAACCTCTTCGCCGCTGAATGGTGACCCATTACTCCTCATTACTACTAATACTCTCGGGATACGGGAGCGTGATCCCATAAAATAGTAAAATACTCCTCAGAGGAAGACAGATAGAACTCCTACAGGACGCTATAATCAGAGGGGAATAGTAACTTCGTCGGGAGTGAGATTGAAGTAAATAAAAAACGAACCTGGAGGATTCTAATCGAATTAGACGAGAGGGAATATTGTAGTCGAGGTGTTGTTTGCATGTGGAGGGAGCTTGCAATAACGTCATTTCCGGTATCGCACGGTAGCCATACTGAGGTACTCTGTAAACATTTGTTTACGTTTTTCCGACACTTCATTGTTGCAATATTGCAGATGTCCTTTGACTGACACATCAACTGTTTTGAAACAAAGGTTCCGTATTATGACTGAAAACAAAATAAGAACGCGTAAACTCTGTTTTAAGACAATCATTTGAATGTGTAATCATTTTCTTGAAATTTTACCTGCACGCGTCAATCTATACGGCTTGAAACTGTGATATTTCCTGGATAATCTATGTGTCTTCTATTGACAGAACGAATGTAAACAAGCAATGAGTACCTCATAATGGCCGCCACGTGACGTCTATTGAAAGCTACCTTATTTTCATTGTACTATCTTATAGAGCGCTCAAAACAGACTAGATGCATTCTGGTGGCAAGAAAATAAACTTCTAAACTTCTTCCTAGTGGTTTAGCTGTCAATTTTCATTGTTGTTGCTTCGCTATCTATGTTAGTTAGAGTCCTCTATTGTTTCTCTTTATTTGCCAAACATTATAAACCCTGGTACAACAAAAACGTACCTTAAAAATATATATATAAATAGACACACAACACAATATTAACCTAAGTTCCCATGCTTGCGATTTTCCAACGCAGCCAACTGCGTTATCGCAGAACTTAAAATATCTTAAACTTTCACACGTCAGAGGGCTGGTCCACACAGATTTTTAAGACATACGATTTAAGGTTTAAAGCGGCTGTTACACGGAGAAGTTAAAAAAGTGAAAAGAAAAAGTAAAGAGAAAAGTTCTTTTTCTAGCCGTCACACGGGATTACACAAGTTGAAAGAGAAGAGCGCGCGTGTGGCGTAACCTATCGGTATTTCTACAAAACTACAATGCGCTCTTGCGGCAAATCGTGGCAACTAGAAGACTGTAGTCGGTTTCTACGAAACTGGATCGTCGATGCATGTAAACAAATCACTGTTTCTTCTTCTTCGTCGCCGTCTTCTTCTTACAATGGCGATAATTACATTAATATTTACAGCAATTGCAGCCTATTTCTCCGACGAATCCATCGGCATATGCGGTTTTAACTACAAGACAAGGCTACAAGCTGTCAAAGTGACAAGGTTCGTAGGTTAGAATAGCAATGTCTGGACGTCCCAACTCTCCCGAGTCGTACTCAATGGCCGTGTCAATCGACCAATCAGCTTCAACTCTTCAAGGTCGTTTTTCTTTTCACTCTTTACTTTTCGAGCAGTGTTCAACTTTTTGGAGAACTCTTCACTTTTCTCTCTTTTCACTTCCTAGTGTGACAGCAACGCGAAAAGTCCCATAAGCTACAAGCTATCTCTACAAGTAAAAGAGTAACTTTTCTCTTTACTTTTCTCTTTCCACTTTTCCAACTTCTCCGTGTAACAGCCGCTTAACGAGTAGTCGTAAAGTTGGATCATGGGAAACACGTACTGGCGTTCACACAAAGTTTTAGTTTTAAGACGTTGTTTTCATTGTTATTTTTAAAACAACGTCTTAAAACCTTATGCTTTATGTCTTAAAAATCTGTGTGGACCAGCCTTGAACAGCGTAATGTGCGTTGATACTTGAATTTAAGTTATCTGCGTCAATGGGAAATTAGCTTTAGAAATAAAACAAAACTTCACCGCATCAGGGGAGACGTAAAATGCATTGTTTTTCTAAAGTTATTCCCTCATCTCTCTTGTAAAGTACATAAACAGTTGACGCTGGGGACGATCACCCCATCTGAAGTATCCACCCCAAGGTACCTGACCTTGAGCCGCGTTGACCCCTCAAGCTGATGATCAAACAACGTGTCCGGCTCGCATTACCTATTCAACGTGCGAGCAAGCCAGCAACGAACGCCATCTGTTGCACCTTCATTTCCCTTTCATCCGATCGATCAGGAGGACAGGAAACTCAGGGAGGATGTTGCGAGAATCTGGAATAACAGAGAGGAGGTAACTTTGAACAAGCTGTCCCAACTTTACGTTCTATATCTTGAATTCACGAAATTAGACCGTTCATATGGAAAATATTGATGTCAAAGCTTTATTCAAACAAATTTATATTTTATTTAGTTTTGTTTAAAGCTGTTGTAAATGCATTTTTCTGGGATGCAACTTTTGCTTAGCTTTTCCGTCTAGAAAAGTCCTATTCTTTATTCTAGTTGCGATGCAAACTACAGAGTTAATGAGGAGAGGTGCCTGGTGAGGTAACTTAGCCACTAGTTGTGTATGATAGTCTAGTGAGGGTGCCTGTGAGATGCTAGAATATGCTCCGTTTTGCTCTACGACGCACCCTTTAGCCGTAAAATGCAATTCAAGATTGATCCCAGGGCAGCCAGTAGTGTTGTATGGGAATCTAGTGAGGGTGCCTGTGTGATGCTAGAATAAGCTTCGTTTAGCTCTACGACGCACCGTTTAGCCGTAAAATGCAATTCAAGATTGATCCTAAGGCAGCCATTAGTGTTGTATGGGAGGCTACTGAGGGTGCCTGTGTGATGCTAGAATGAGCTCCGTTTTGCTCTACGACGCACCGTTTAGCCGTAAAATGCAATTCAAGATTGATCCCAAGGCAGCCAGTAGTGTTGTATGGGAGGCTACTGAGGTTGCCTGTGTGATGCTAGAATGAGCTCCGTTTTGCTCTACGACGCACCGTTTAGCCGTAAAATGCAATTCAAGATTGATCCTAAGGCAGCCATTAGTGTTGTATGGGAGGCTACTGAGGGTGCCTGTGTGATGCTAGAATGAGCTCCATTTTGCTCTACGACGCACAGTTTAGCCGTAAAATGCAATTCAAGATTGATCCCAGGGCAGCCAGTAGTGTTGTATGGGAGTCTAGTGAGGGTGCCTGTGAGATGCTAGAATATGCTCCGTTTTGCTCTACGACGCACCGTTTAGCCGTAAAATGCAATTCAAGATTGATCCCAGGGCAGCCAGTAGTGTTGTATGGGAATCTAGTGAGGGTGCCTGTGTGGTGCTAGAATGAGCTCCGTTTTGCTCTACGACGCACGGTTTAGCCGTAAAATGCAATTCATGATTGATCCCAAGGCAGCCAGTAGTGTTGTATGGGAGTCTAGTGAGGGTGCCTGTGTGGTGCTAGAATGAGCTCCGTTTTGCTCTACGACGCACGGTTTAGCCGTAAAATGCAATTCAAGATTGATCCCAAGGCAGCCAGTAGTGTTTATGGGAGTCTAGTGAGGGTGCCTGTGTGAAGCTAGAATGAGCTCCGTTTTGCTCTACGACGCACGGTTTAGCCGTAAAATGCAATTCAAGATTGATCCCAAGGCAGCCAGTAGTGTTGTATGGGAGTCTAGTGAGGGTGCCTGTGTGATGCTAGAATGAGCTCCGTTTTGCTCTACGACGCACCGTTAAGCCGTAAAATGCAATTCAAGATTGATCCCAAGGAAGCCAGTAGTGTTGTATGGGAGTCTAGTGAGGGTGCCTGTGTGGTGCTAGAATGAGCTCCGTTTTGCTCTACGACGCACCGTTTAGGCGTAAAATGCAATTAAAGATTGATCCCAAGGCAGCCAGTAGTGTTGTATGGGAGTCTAGTGAGGGTGCCTGTGTGATGCTAGAATGAGCTCCGTTTTGCTCTACGACGCACGGTTTAGCCGTAAAATGCAATTCAAGATTGATCCCAAGGCAGCCAGTAGTGTTGTATGGGAGTCTAGTGAGGGTGCCTGTGTGGTGCTAGAATGAGCTCCGTTTTGCTCTACGACGCACGGTTTAGCCGTAAAATGCAATTCAAGATTGATCCCAAGGCAGCCAGTAGTGTTGTATGGGAGTCTAGTGAGGGTGCCTGTGTGATGCTAGAATGAGCTCCGTTTTGCTCTACGACGCACGGTTTAGCCGTAAAATGCAATTCAAGATTGATCCCAAGGCAGCCAGTAGTGTTGTATGGGAGTCTAGTGAGGGTGCCTGTGTGATGCTAGGATTAGCTCCGTTTACCTCTACGATGCACTATTTAGCCGTAAAATGCAATTCAAGATTGATCCCAAGGCAGCCAGTAGTGTTGTATGGGAGTCTAGTGAGGGTGCCTGTGTGATGCTAGGATGAGCTCCGTTTACCTCTACGATGCACTATTTAGCCGTAAAATGCAATTCAAGATTGATCCCAAGGCAACTAGTAGTGTTGTATGGGAGTCTAGTGAGGGTGCCTGTGTGATGCTAGAATGAGCTCCGTTTTGCTCTACGACGCACCGTTAAGCCGTAAAATGCAATTCAAGATTGATCCCAAGGCAGCGACTATAGTGCTGTATGTGAGTGTAATGAGGGTGCCTTTGTGATGCTAGAATAAGCCCCGTTTTGTTCTACCACAGATAAGGGATTGTGGTTCTACGACGCATCGTTTAGCCGTAAAATGCAATTAAAGATTGGTAAGGTAAACCAAGGTTCGGTAAACCTTAAAGACTTGGGAGTTGAACGAACCTCCGCCAGGGAATTCAAGGACCGTTAGAAAGGTTATCTTAAACCGCCTTGTAAACCTCTAATGGGCTTAATCCACCGCCATCCAGATGACCTTGATGTGAGATGACACCACGCGTGCACAGCCCCCTGACAATAGCTGTTCATCACACTGCTAGGGCTGTGCATATAGAGTACCTCGTTTATACATGAATAAGCTTCCCTCGGATGATTGTGTTGGCGCGTTTGTGTAGTGTTACGAAACTGTTTTATCTTTTTCATTATAGTGATAACGACATTTATGGAAACGTTTTTTTGATGTTTCAGGTGATGTAAGACGATGTTAATGTTGTAGAAATGAAAGATTAATTTCTTTTATGATATGTTTTGTCTTTGTTTCTTTTTGGTTTGGTTCGTTTATAAAGTTACCTGTTGAATAATGAAATTGCTCAGTTTTGTCAAAGTGTTCGACGATCCTCAGCAAGGCGGAATTTAGGTTGATCTTGTTTTTTTCTACCGAAGAAATACCTAGAAAATAGTAGGTTTAATAAATGATAATCGTGAATGAACCTTGATGATTTTTTTAGGGTATCTCGATAATTTTTACGTAAATTCGTGTGTATATATATATATATTATTGTTAAATGCGGATGCGGGTTTGAGGGCGGGTTTGAGGGAGTGGGGTGGGGGCGTGGGGGGGCTTTTTCCCAACCCCCGCAGATTTCGTGGTAGAAAGAGGCTTTGAAGAACAACCCTTTTACCAATGAAAAGTGTTGATATCAATTCGATCCCTTATTTTACGACCGTTTAATGGCAATGGCGCAAAGTAGCAACCAACAACCTTTAGTAACTTTAAGTTCCATAATCATGTTTTGCTAACAATTTCTCAATCAAATGATGCTTGAGATATAGCACGCATTCATTTCGTGTAAGTTATGAAAATTTAACAGCTTTCAAGTTCACAGCTTAACGAAACTGCACATGAAATGCTTAGTATAACCAATACTTGATAACCCAAGTGCTTTTTTTAGTATAAGTTATATATTTCAACTTGAACCACACTAAAACCTATTATGGTTTATGTACAGTACGGTCGCGGTCGTTATCTTTAGTCATAAACACGAGTTGTTAATTTCTTTGGGCAATGCTCCTTGGTCTAGTTTTAAAAAACGAGTTGTTAACTTCTTTGGGCAATACTCCTTCAAGTAGGCCGTGGTTTATGTCACCAAAACACTTAAAACGAGTTGTTAACTTCTTTGGGCAATACTCCTTCAAGTAGGCTGTTGTTTATGTAAATAAACAAAAATGTGCACTATTCAACAAAAAATAAGAACAGTTCTTTGACATTCAAATCAGACGATGGTCTAAAACTGTTTTGCTTCCAAAGCAATGATCCTTAATGACAGCACTTCACAAATATATAGATTTAAGGAATTGTGCAGGCCAAGGATTTAAAAGTTGACTTGATAATCAAAGAGTGCACAGAAGAAAATGCGTATCCGCAATTGGAAACTAAAATCACTTAGCAAAGCCATCGCATCGTTAACAGCATTCACAGTGTTCGTTCTGTTGCTCAACCATTCCTACCCGAGAAAGTTATTCAGCGAGCAAGCTCTGGGAAACTACGAGCCGAAAGATGTGTATTCACGAGAAGGTGCCGGCGAAATGGGTAGACCCCACTACACCAGAGACGATCAGAAGGAGAAAGTACGAGCAGCATTCACCGAATACGGGATCAACCTCGTTGCTTCCTCAGAGATCTCGCTATCCCGTTCCCTACCCGACCTCCGTCACAGTCAGTGTAAGTACTGGCAGTACTCCGAGAACCTCCCCTCGGCAAGCATCGTGATCGTCCTCTACAACGAGGGGTTGTCGCTGATCCTACGCAACATCAACTCCATCCTCCAGCGGACACCGCGGCAGATACTCGAAGAGATTATCCTCGTTGATGATTTCAGCGATAAAACTGATCTGCGACTCAATTTGGAGACGCACGTCGAGAAGTATGGCGGGGTCGTGAAGCTCGTGAGGAACAAGGAGCGTCAGGGGTTGATTAGGTCACGTGTGACGGGGGCGAAGAAAGCTAGGGGGCAGGTAGGCCTACTCGCCTCATTCCTGTACTAGCATGATCCGGGACAATTTTCAATACTGTCTTTAAAAAGTTGGTTTTGGTATATATCACGTGATTTTTGTTGTTTTGCCTGATCTATTTTGGATTCATCATCATTATCCATCGCCGTTTCCTGCTTCTGGCAGGGTCAGCTTGGGTTTCACAACCAAATTTTTCCACCTCTTCCTATCTTCCCACAATCGTACTTCCTCCACTTGCTCCCAGTTCTCTCCTCTCGTCTGTAGGTCTTCAGCAATCTTAATCTTACCAAATAAACAGGAATTATCACAAAAAATTATTCATTCGGGTAAAATATTATTGTGTCCCATTTTAGTCCCGCCAATGGGGCTAAAACGGGACACACGAGGGGCTAAATCATCACAGTAAATAGGCTATGAAGAAATTTAATTTTTATGTCGTTTTAGCTTGAGGACCCCATAGTAATATTCACCTAAACAAATGTCTCTTCTTCTTCTTCTTCTTCTTCTTCTTCTTCTTCTTCTTCTTCTTCTTCTTCTTCTTCTTCTTCTTCTTCTTCTTCTTCTTCTTCTTCTTCTTCTTCTTCTTCTTCTTCTTCTTCTTCTTCTTCTTCTTCTTCTTCTTCTTCTTCTTCTCCTTTCGAACACCCAGAGTTGGAACTTATGCCATTCTCTGCCTAGTTGCCCAATAAAGGTTTGCCACATATTTCCTTCTTGCTATATTTTGCCCCTCCATTAGATCTCTTTCTGAAACGCAGGTTCTCGTTTTCCTGGACGCTCACTGCGAGGTGACCACCAACTGGCTCCCACCCCTCTTGGAGCCGATCAAGCGGAAGCCCCGCGTCGTCACGGTACCCATCATTGACGGTATAGACAAGAACACGTTCCAATACGAGTCCAACTACAACTACGAGCGACCGTCGGCGGGTATATTCTCTTGGGGTATGCTGTACAAGGAGATCACACTGTCGACCTATCAGATGCAGCTGAGAGCTAACGTGACGTCACCGCATCGTACGGCGACGCACCAGGGTGGACTACTGGCGATCAGAGCTGCTTACTTCCAGGAGTTGGGGTACTACGACGAGGGGTTGCTCCTATGGGGGGCGGAACACCTGGAGCTCTCCTTCAAGGTACGTTCCTCTCTCCTCACGTCTCATGTCTTTGATTATCCCCCCCCCCCATACCCCCCCCCCCCCCGACGAGGGGTTGCTCCTATGGGGGGCGGAACACCTGGAGCTCTCCTTCAAGGTACGTTCCTCTCTCCTCACGTTTCATAACTGTGATTATCCCCCCCCCCCCCCCCTAACGTTACTTGTTTTCTTCTTCTTATGCCAAGCTGGCTTTTCAGCCATTCTCTTCTACTATCCAATATAAAATTAAGTTCAAGTTTATTGCCTTTTCATAACATTGTGATTATCACTACATTTGACATGATTGATTAGGCCTACATTTAGGCCTATGTATTTATAAAAAGGCACAATTTAATTCTTCTATGAGTTGAAGATGTTTTCCTTTTCTGGCCTGCTCATATCATTGGGTAGGGAGTCGATACAAAACACGTCTAAACTGATGTACTTTTTTGTCTTGTTTTTCGGAAAATAGTATTATAATAAAACAATTCTATAGCAATGGCTTTTCAGCCATTCTCTTCTACTATCCAATATAAAATTAAGTTCAAGTTTATTGCCTTTTCATAACATTGTGATTATCACTACATTTGACATGATTGATTAGGCCTACATTTAGGCCTATGTATTTATAAAAAGGCACAATTTAATTCTTCTATGAGTTGAAGATGTTTTCCTTTTCTGGCCTGCTCATATCATTGGGTAGGGAGTCGATACAAAACACGTCTAAACTGATGTACTTTTTTGTCTTGTTTTTCGGAAAATAGTATTATAATAAAACAATTCTATAGCAATCCAATTAATGTGTAGGTAACCCAAGACTACCTTACATATGCTTTCGTCACAGGCGAGACACTCAGTCGTAGCCAATCAGCGATTGGTATTTGCGCGCGATTGTTTCGGGTGGTTCGCTGGTTGGCTACGAGTGCCTCGCCTGTGACGAAAGCATGTGTAAGATAGTGTTGGGTTGCCTATAGACTGTGCGTCTGGCCCTTAGTCAATCCCGCTGTGTTCCTATAGACCAATTTCAAGCGGATGGTAAGAAACATATAAAATTAAATTGGTATAGTTGTCCCAAGACTACCTTACACATGCTTTCGTCACAGGCACCTGATTCGTAGCCAATCAGCGATTGGTATTGACGCTGGTGTGTCTCGGGCGGTTCGCCGGTTGGCTACGACATGTGACGAAAGCAGGTGTAAAGTAATCTTGGGTCCACTATACCCACTTTGGCACCATAAACATAAACAATGACTATAGGTATATCCACTACAGACATGTTCTCCGCCCTCCAGTGATATTCTTCCCTGCATAAAAGAAACAAAACAAAACCAATAAACCAGTATAGAGTATATTGGTGTGACGTCACGATTCTCGTGTCAACCAATGACGAACCGTATTTGTGACTCCAAACAATCATAACAGTTGACAGTTGACAGATAGTATTTGAAAAGAAGTTGATTAAACTGATTAGTCAAGTATTGTAATGATACAATTACGACTTTAAATAATAACTACGTTTCAGGAAAGTTGTTTAGAGTCAGATAGGTCACCGCCATTTAATCTGACGTCATCACTAATACAGTCTATTGTCTCCTGCTCTAAGGTGTGGCAATGCGGTGGCACCATCCTATGGGTGCCTTGTTCCCGTGTGGGCCACGTCTTCCGCACAATGCCCGACCGCACGGGCGCCTACAAGCCCGCGCGTCATCACGTCGTCACCTCCAACTACAAGCGGGTCGTAGAGACGTGGCTAGACCCTCGCTACAAAGAGTACTACTACACAATGAACCCGTTGTCGCGTTACGTAGACATGGGCGACATTACGGCAGCGTCCGAGGTGAAACTTCGCCTCAAGTGTCGCAGCTTCGCGTGGTACATGGAATACGTTGCCGGCGCAGTCTACACGGACTTTCCACCGCCGCCCGTGAACCTACATTGGGGCGAGCTCGTCAACGGGGCTACCGCCAAGTGTGTGAGCAATGTCGAGGGGGCGGTGCCCGGTGACCTCGGGACGAGTGTGTGTTTTCACAAGGGCGCCTCGCAGATTGTACGACTCAACGCTGAAGGGCAGCTGGGCATGGGCGAGCGATGCATTGTGGGGGATAGCGGGACACTGAGTAAGTTGTTGGTCTCGTTTATTGTCGTCTTCCGGTCTCGACCCGTCTGAGAATTTGGCCCAGGGAGGCAAGTTTTTAAACACACGTTTGCAGTCACAACGTAACGTCAAAACGTGAATCCATCCCACTCGTTTTTGGTGGCTTGGAAAATATGCAAGTTTTTAAAACCAAAACGTTCGTTGTGATCTAAATGTGTATTGCTGTTTATTCCCGTTGCAATTGTTCCATGGTGTTCATACTTTGTGATTGTAAACGTTCTGTGACCAATCAAAAACGAGCTTCGTTACGCCTAGCGCTAGCAACGACAACTAAACAAACTATTTACCAGCTGTCAGTTGTCAAACTTTTGTTATCCTCACAAGTGTCAAAAGGTAAGGTCTAGGCCTAGATTTCGTAAGTAAGGGCCTAGGCCTACCTCTAGAGCATGTTTTTATTAATAAATTTTGCATCCGAAAGTTGAAAAGAGTCTACGCGCTCCTTAAACCAATCTAAATCATTATTGTCTAAATCATTATTGTCTCCTTCATCTGCGGCATTTTCAATCTCATCGCAAAACTACGTATTCAATTGTTTGTTGTTGTTCTGGTCACCACGGCTGTCTGAAAAGAAGCATTAGCTGCCATCGAGTACAATTTAATCATGGGGGCAGTGATTTAAAACGTGAAAAATTATCCAACCACGAGTATTTCGATGGCGGGAGGGAACGTCACGTTTCGAGACGTGAATTCGTTGGCGTTGTGGTTTAAAAACTTGCATTCTGCGCAAAACGTACGTTTTGATCGTCACGTGACCCGCCAAGCCACCTTTTTTTAGGAAGTGACTGCAAACGTGTGTTTAAAAACTTGCCTCCCAGGGTGACTCTGCCAGTCGTACGTAGCGACGAAATAAGGCTCTACAATTGGGCTTTCAACAAAAAGCTTGACGTAAATAGTTTTCTGACAAGGCGTTCAGTCTTGCACAGGTATAAGGATAGTTTTTTAACACGGCGTTTACTCTTGCACAAGCATAAGGATAGTTTTCTGACACGGCGTTTACTCTTGCACAGGTATGAGGATAGTTTTTTGACACGGCGCTTACTCTTGCACATGTATAAAGATAGTTTTCTGACACGGCGTTTACTCTTGCACAAGCATAAGGATAGTTTTCTGACACGGCGTTTACTCTTGCACAGGTATAAGTATAGTTTTCTGACAGGTGTTTACTCTTGCACAGGTATAAGTATAGTTTTCTGACAAGGCGTTTACTCTTGCACAGGTATAAGCATAGTTTTCTGACACGGCGTTTACTCTTGCACAGGTATAAGGATAGTTTTCTGACACGGCGTTTAATCTTGCACAGGTATAAGTATAGTTTTCTGACAGGTGTTTACTCTTGCACAGGTATAAGTATAGTTTTATGACACGGCGTTTACTCTTGCACAGGTATAAGGATAGTTTTCTGACACGGCGTTTAATCTTGCACAGGTATAAGGATAGTTTTCTGACACGCCGTTTACTCTTGCACAGGTATAAGGATAGTTTTCTGACACGGCGTTTACTCTTGCACAGGTATAAGGATAGTTTTCTGAACCGGCGTTTGCTCTTGCACAGGTAAAAAGATAGTTTTCTGACACGGCGTTTACTCTTGCACAGGTATAAAGATAGTTTTCTGACACGGCGTTTACTCTTGCACAGGTATAAGGATAGTTTTCTTACACGGTGTTTACTCTTGCACAGGTATAAGGATAGTTTTCTGACACGCCGTTTACTCTTGCACAGGTATAAGGATAGTTTTCTGAACCGGCGTTTGCTCTTGCACAGGTAAAAAGATAGTTTTCTGACACGGCGTTTACTCTTGCACAGGTATAAAGATAGTTTTCTGACACGGCGTTTACTCTTGCACAGGTATAAAGATAGTTTTCTGACACGGCGTTTACTCTTGCACAGGTATAAGGATAGTTTTCTTACACGGTGTTTACTCTTGCACAGGTATAAGGATAGTTTTCTGACACGGCGTTTACTCTTGCACAGGTATAAGAATAATTTTCTGCACCCTGGGTAAAACCGACGGCCCGTGGTTTTACGATGAGAAGGATATGATACTGATCAACACCGATCTACACAAGTGTATGGGGCAGCATCCAATGACGCGTCGACTCATGCTGATACCTTGCGACGGTAGGAACACCTACCTGCAGTGGACCTTCAAGGAACTGAGAGCGTAGATAGTCTACTTGGTTATAGTTGAGAAACTGTAAGAATGACGGCCTCCTCCTTATCCCCACCACTTCTACCCGACCCCCCTCAACTCCATGAAACAACAAACTGAACAACTCAAACAAACTGATTTTCAGTTACGTATTTCATTTTGTCAGGTGGTCACGGAGTTGAGGGGGGTCGGGTAGCTGTGGAGGGGATATGGAGGGGGCCGTCATTCTTACAGTTTCTCAACTATAACACTAGTCTTGTGTGTCTTGTACATGACTGCGAGAAAATATATACGAATACATCTATAGCGATTTGTAGTAATAGTTTTCTTTATTTGATTTCAATTTATTATTATTTAATATATTTATTTATTTATCCGTTTATATTTATTTAATCATGCACTAGAACCTCATTAAAATTGACAAGGGTTTTGTTCTTATGCATCACTTATCAACTAAATTTTCTACTTTATCTACTTGAACATGCTCATTAGAGGTAATTTACGCCTTTGGGTTGTATGCCTGAAAATTGACACAGCGGATGTGAGTAATAAGGCTTGTAGCGGAAGACTGCGTCTTCACGAATGTATGAAAGAGCAACAGGAATATGTTGATTCTCTTTGAAACGGCGTGCATGAAAATGGGAGCAGACCTAGTTAAGGATTTTTCAGTTGGTATGAGACTATTGTAATACCCACATTACACGGTTCAATACTTTCGTCAAACTTATTGAATTCAAGGACAAAAAAGCATCAGTTAATACAAGCTACATTGTTGCAGTTTTTTAACAAACTGTTTTTGTTTCGCTTTTGTTCTTGAATTCAATCAGTTTGACGTAATAAGGCTTATTAACAAACTGTTTTTGATTCGCTTTTGTTCTTGAATTCAATAAGTTTGATGAGTCGTGTAATATCGGCATTACGTTGGCGCTAGTGTATCTGTGGCAAACCTATTCATCACATATGATTCCATTAAATCAAACATTGTTCTACCGTTCTATACGCAAGTAGGCTACAAACTTCATTACCCTATGAGAAGTTTACCTCTGAAAAGTGGTGCACAAATAGTAAGTACTAAGTACTTACTTAAGTACAAAGTATACTTTGATGATGGGACGTAAAGCCGATGGTCATCTTGGTACTTTTCGACAGGAGTAGGCTACGTGCCGGTACCCTTCCTTATTATCATTCATCAATCATCACTCATCAGGCTAAAGAGGGCATTGGTGCCCTACACTGGCCTTAATTACAATAAAATAAATAAATACATATACTTCGATACACACTTATAAATCAATACGTGAATGATAAGGTTCTCCTTCGAAACATTAAGGTTGGAATTCATAGTCGGCCCCTACACCTAGGGGCACCCATTGTTGCTATGGATTTGTTTTGTTTATGGGAAATAACATGGAAACAACTGTAACCTTGGAAACAATGGGCGCCCCTAGGTGTAGGGGCCGACTATGAATTCCAACCTAATCCTTATCAAACCTTAATAAAAATGATACGTATTTCGGTGGTCGAAGTTGTGGTTGACTGCATGAAAGAATAATCCATCTCGGTGGCGGTGCATGAAAGCTTTAACGAAGGCGGTGGCTTTTGGTTTCAAGGCGGTGGGTTTCAGCTATACTGGGCCATGAATAATGTACGAGCTAGACAGGAGTGGGAAGCTAAGCTTTTCATTTAGTACAGGCCTACACACCTTTACTGGGGGTTGCTGAAAGAATACATTACTTTCGGGAGGGCGGGCACTCTTGTACTAGGGTGGAATAATGTATTGAATTAAGTCTATGATACTCTGATCTTGTATAGTTTTGGTAACGCACGTGGAACTGATTCGGAAGGTCGCTGGTTTGATACCCACCATGAAGGTTTACACGGAGGTGAGACAAAACTAGAACAAGAACGATATAAATGTTTTGAAAAAAACAAAGTTAAATTTAAAATTATTAAAATAATATAGCTTAATAAAGAGAAAAATGGAATACTAAATTGACAAATACAGAAGTACACACAAGTGGGAAAAGCAAGGTAAGATCACTACCCATAAAAATAAACGAACGGGAACAAAACGGAAGAGAGGACCAGAAATAGAAAAAAATGTTAAAGAAGAGGTTAATAAAAAGACAAAGTAACCAAAAGTGGTTCCAGAGCAAAGTTGTGAATACCGACGTCATAGATGGGCGTGTCGGAGCCAATCAGCGGGTGACCTTTCAAAATACTTACATCTGGTTGGTCAAGCCTCACTCATAAGTGACGTCACCACGTCCACAAGGTAGCTGTGGAACGACTTGAGACTCATTTTACAGCCAACATATTTCCACAATGAAGTCAACGCTATTGGAATAGTTAATAACTATTTACATTTATGTAAATGAGACCGGTAGAAAATTGGAAAATTAGATTTCCGTTATCGCGGGCCGAGTATTATGTCAGCCCTGGGTGCTAAGATGGTGGCGGCGGGGGGGGGGGGGGGGGGCAGGGGGGGGGCGAAGACAAAGACGTCGAGGGAATCAACTCAATTAGTGGTTGAGTGCGCGCTCATATTAACGGGGTAGGGGGGGGGGGGGGGGGGGGGGGGTTGGACTTCTGAAACTTTGTGTAATAAATATTTCGTTTCGTCACTTCACCTTACATAAGTTAGATGTCACTAACTTTAAACCATTATATTCCCGTGTGCAATTTTAAATTTAACCTCCGACATTATAGTGGGTTTAGAGGTAAATTTTGGAATATTTTTATGGATCAGGGCATTGACGACTGATTGTTTAGAACTTTTCGGAGACTAGAGTGTTTCCGGCAGTTCTGATCCGTTCATATATTCCAATGACAAATAAATTAATAAATTAAATATATACTGATAAAAAAATAATGATTTCAAATGCCAAATTGCTACTTTCCTCTTAATTGTAATCGCCTGCATGAGTTAATGCCACCTATTAGTGAAATTTCATTGCCGGTAACTGTCTGTTCATTTCTAGAGGAAAACCCAAAAAATGCAACCAAAAGTTTAGTTTCCTTGAACAATCCTCGAGCACCGCGCTTATATACGTCACATGAAAGCTGTTACTTGCACATTCATCGGTAACCAATACAGGGACGTGACGTCACGGTTAAACTTTTCTCCGTTATACGATAACGCCCCCCCCCCCCTCCCCCTCATGTCAATCAAAGTTGTATTAGGCAAATTACGAGAACAATCTGTTGTGAAAAGTATTATAAAGGCAGCGTTTCCACGAGCTAAACCTCTTGAAGAGATACGTCTCAGTATTAAGGGGTTCTCGGAATACCTCATCAATCATACGCTAGAGCGGGGTGCTGTCGCCGTGGTGTTGTATTTTATAATGAATTCGCCTTGGAAGTAGAACTATTGAGAAAGTACGGCTTTACTTTGGTTGACTTGACGTGGAATAAATATATATATATATATATATATATACACTATGGTTCTTTGTAGGGAGTTTTCAAGACTGAACACCCGATTTTGCTTTGTTTAGTTTGTGACCGTGTGACTGACATTAGCGCTGCCAACGGTGGAATCAACAAACAACCTAGCCTGACACTCAGTTCGCAAGCTGACGCAGTTTCAACAGGTACCAGACAGGTAGCGCCAAACGAAGACAGGCCAGAATGCACTAATAAGACGCGTGGCGCTATCGGTGCAGTAACGCGGAACTGATAGTTTCAGCAGATACCCGACAGGTAGCGCCAAACGAAGTTAGGCCAGAATGCACTAATAAGACGCGTGGCGCTATCGGTGTAGTAACGTGGAACTGATAGTTTCAGTAGGTACCCGACAGACAGCGCCAAACAAAGGCAGGCCACAGTTTCGAGCATGTTTTTATACATTTCTTAGAGATTAGTAATTTCATTATTTTACGGGAGTAAATATAATAAATTTATTATTTGCTTGTAATTAAATTGAAAACGTCTTTTGCTTGTTGCTTAATATGCTTGTATGGTGTCTTGTTTTGATTTCAGACATTTTTTTCCAAATAGCCTTTTCATATGAACGTATATTATTTTAACTAAATCTTAAACAGTTAATGATTGTGTGAACCAACGTAAGAAATAAATCTTACCACGCGACTTAGTATAAAATTCTCTTTGCCCTGACTAACAGCATTGAGTTGCAGACTATCTCGTTTGAATACGAAATGGACATAACGTGGTAAAGGGGTGTTTAGTTTCTCCGGCGGCCGCAAAGCGCGCCACTGCTGCGCGAGGTCAAGAGATAACGTCTCCACGGCCTACTCAATCATTACCATTAATTCACGGTCCGATGGAGGACATAACGAGGCGCTCTGCCACCGCCTTCTTCGTTTGCAGTGAGATATTTCACGAGTTCGGTTTCTTGGAATCGAATTCAGACGAATTCTACGGATTCATATTTGATAGAAGTATGGAGACTCATGGACAGTTGCAAAGTCGTTAAGTATAGGATTTGTTTATAGTAATGCTATTGAGTGTTTTAATTATCGCAAATTGTATGTATAACACAATTTCATAACAACCATAAACAAAACCTATACTTAACTTGATTGTGCATCTGGCCCTGTAAGAGAGCACAGAGCTGCTAAGCAATCTCCTTATCTGTGCATCTGATAATTTAACAATAATACCCACATTACATGGTTCAATACTTTCGTCAAACTTATTGAATTCAAGGACAAAAAAGCATCAATAAATAGAAGCTACATTGTTGCAGTTTTTTAACAAACTGTTTTTGATTCGCTTTTGTTCTTGAATTCAATAAGTTTGACGAAAGTATTGACGGTATTGAGTAGTGTAATGTCGGCATAACACAACACTGAATAATTGACAGCTAAAGCCTGTATTACACGGTCAAACTTTTTCATCCAACTCCTTGAATTCAAGGACAAAAGCGCATCAAAAACAGTCAGTATGTAGTCAAATACAACAATAGGAATTATTCATTGATGCGCTTTTGTCCTTGAATTCAAGGAGTTGGATGAAAAAGTTTGACCGTGTAATACAGGCTTAAACTCCTCATCATAATAGTTCATTTTTTGCCACCAGAATGCATCTGGTCTATTTTGAGTGGTCAGTGTGTAGGAAAACGCTCTGTGTGACACCCCCACCCCCTCCCCTCAATAATCTACCCCTCATTACTCTACTGTTCGCTTTGTGACGTGAGCTGTCACGTGTAGCTGTGCACAAGAGCATCGTGCATGCTCACCAATCAATGAGATGGCATCAACTCTTTGGTTTAAACTCTTTGCAATCGGCTTTCGACGCGCAGAGTCAATAGTACTTGAATCTGTCCGTCGGCTTCAAGAGTGACGTCATGTCAATCTCGTTTTGTGTGATTGGCCAGGCCGATGTTTGTTTGCTTGACTTTGGAGGACGAGGCCTAATGAAGGTTCTGTATTAGCCCCAGCCTACCTATATTCTCATAGCGAGCTCAGATTCTTTCATTCACACCCCTACCCCTTTCATTCATCATGTTTCAACGAATATCAACAGATTCCTCACGTTTACTAGAGTGCACACGCCCACTGTTTTCCGAATTCTCATGTATCCAACCCAATGTCGGAAATTATCCCTAATTTACCTGTTCCAAGAAGTAGAGAAATTCAAGTTAGTAGACCAACCATGAGCCTAATTACGTGCGGGCAACTTTGTGTAGTGTGGTGAAGTAGTGATGATAATGATTCTTGTTGCTTTACGTCTATATTATTGAATGAGATGATGATTTCATATTTATTGTCAAAATTATGATAACTCTGTATAATTGTATTAAATTCTACGAATACTTTTACCCAGACAATAACTATTCCAGCTAAATTACCCATAACTTCAAAGCACTTGCATACATACATTCAACATATTATTCGGTTTCATGTTCTCCGATGTCAATTAGTTCACACCTCTGTAATGTGGTTGTTGGCAGTGATTAATGAATGGGCAGAATATATATAGGCCTCTAATTAGAACTTTGGTGGTAAAAAAGTACAAAAAGTTGTCTGGCTTCGTGTTGTCAAATAAAACAACGCTGGGAGGAATTACAGATCATATTTCGAAGTATGACTTATGTTGTTTGCTGGGCTTTACGGGATTGAGTCGTGGACGTAGAATTGGTGAATGGAAGCTTCAGAAAGATCAACATTTCGGTGGGCTAAGATCGAAAACGTGCCGGTACAAAACGGGAGAAATATGTTAGATGCAATTATATGAGCCTTGTCTACTTCTTAGTTAGCAACCGATAGATGCAACTCAGCGATATAAGCTTTGAGTAGAAGCCTCTGAAGTAGACTGTATAGTGCATCACTTTATATACTAGTCACAACGTAACTATAGTATCATACCGACCCTAGATCCTTATCTACTGGGTCTTTCTTTCATACTTTAATTTACTGAGGTAGGCCCTAGATGTACAGGAAACTGCTCTCAAAACCAGTTTCCAGTAGATAATCGTAACATACGTATGACTATACGACATAGTAATA
Source organism: Isoperla grammatica (assembly GCA_945910005.1). Taxonomy (NCBI): domain Eukaryota; kingdom Metazoa; phylum Arthropoda; class Insecta; order Plecoptera; family Perlodidae; genus Isoperla; species Isoperla grammatica. Next base: position 44,478,579 of record OX246742.1, on the reverse strand, counting down.
TGAATAATAAACTATACTAAAGAAATTATGTCGGGATATGTTTAATAAATGTAAAAAAAAAAAAAAAAATGGTCTGGTAGCCGACCAGGTAAGTTTCATGAACATTTATCATATTGAAAACAAATCCTTAGTAACACCGGGCGCCCCTAGGGATAGGGGACGACTGTGACATCATGGCTGATGTTGTATTTGTCTTTTTTGTTATGATGGCCCATTGATTGCCAAAATATTTACATCCATAGAGCTGAGGATACGAATATAACTCGCATTTGAATGGTATATCCCAAATTTATACTTGGGCTGCCTAACATTGTCTCAGGGGAGCCATTCTCTGCGTTCACCGAGGTAAGGGTGGATCAATTGGTTTCTTATCGTATCTTATCTGTATTCCGATATGAGTTGTAAACGCTTATCGAAGATCTTACCACAATACTTGTATTGTCTCTGTTGCCTCCATATATATATATATATAGGTAGTGGGTTTCTCGAGTGGCAATAGAACGGGCTTTGCATGAACATTACAAGGGGTACATAGCGTTGCAATATTTAGGCAATTACTTATTCAACAAAAGAATATGAATTCCTGCAAATAGAGAAAACTTGGTCACATGCAAAAATAACAGAATTGAAAAATATAAAACAAATAAACGAAATTCATTCAAGTGAAAACGAAGGCCAACTTTAGTTCGTTAAATATAATAATTTCATTCAATAATACTTAAATTGTTTAGACAGTCGTCAAACGTTTTCAGTTTTATGATTTGCAAGGAAACTTGCGGTTGGATACGGATCTGACGTCAGCATTGGAATAGTTAGAGTGGGATGACTATACATTGATATACGCTAACTATGCCAAACTTCTTATCTAATTCACATCGTGTACTTACGTTGGTATTTCAAGCAAACCCTCATGATTTATACGAGTAGTGACAATTGGCCGTAACTCTTAGAACTATGCTGGACAATAATACCCCGCCGTGATATGTTGAATTATTGAACTCACGTTTGACCTAGGTATTGTCTTAGAACTAGACTGAAGTAAACTCTACCTATTGATTGAACTTTGTACAATTCAAGAGCTTTGAGTAATTGAGTAGTCCATGGAGTTAAGACTTTCGTCTTTGTACAATAGTAATAACAATTATTATATCTGCCAATTTAAACACCTCTTCTTCCACTATTATAGATCACATCTGACTAGAGAGATTCCATTGATTTCTAATTTTCCAAGTAACATATAGAAGTGTTCCTGATGTTTTTGTGATACATGCGTTTATGTTATATATATTTATAATAGTTCATTTCAAACTAAAAGAAAGGCTTGTTCACTGCCTCTTTTTCCCTATAGCTGCGCTGCTGTACTATCTGTTCTTACAGATTTAGGGGACCGTGAAAAAAAACGAGCCAATTATTAATTAATTACTAATTGCTATTCATTATTTTTCAATAACAATATAAAACCTCATATATAATTCTTCCTGAGCTGATACACAAGTCTCTTTCTGTCCAGGACGCACGCGTCCTGTGCAGACTCCATCTCCCGCGTCTCTTAATGACGTCACGCGAATATTCCCTCAACCAGTCTACGTCACATTCAAGTATCTCATTAACCGGCAACAATGAAAACTGCTCGCAAAGATAATTTTTTAATTAACTCCTCTCTTCCCATCAAACTAAGAAACTTTACCTGATACCATCCCTTTGTTTGCCTTTATATACACCCGGCTAGTTCCCTAAGTCAGTGCTCGCGGCTCCGTAGATTACCTGCCCTGCAATTCCGCTTTACTCCCTAGATAAAGCGTTCAGCGTGTTTCCTTCAATTCTCAACCCACCGATACAAACGGCGGCGGGAAATGTTTATTCTTTCGTTTTGAAGCCGGTTGTCGCGTTAACTCGACTTGACGCATAGATTCCCTCTGTGTTGTTGTTGGGGGGGGGGGGGGGGGGGGGGGCGTCTAGTATTGTTGTCTAAATTCAAGCAAGATTCGTAGGCTATGAGTAGACCCTCGAGACCGTATATAAATTGGGTTTACGAAGGATCCACTTTTCACAAACGGATGCTTCGCGTTTCGTTCTCATCAAGACATTTCGTATTTACTCGAGTGTGAATGTGATTGTTTTTTTAAAAAACATTTACGTTGATGCTTTACTAAGAGAAGTGATTTACTGATTACTTCGTGTCTTAAGACGTGGTGAACTAAATGAGGGGGGGGAGGGGGTGGAGGAGAGGGAGAAGTACAACGACTTATTCAAAAAGGAAGAAAAGCAAAAGAGGAGGAACTCATTTTGCCACTTCGAACTCTATGCAGAGTCACCATGGACTAAATTCTTCATAATTTACGTTTATTTTGATTCGTGTGAGTTTTTTGTGTTTTATTGTAAGTACTCATGTAAAATGATTGTAGTCTCAATTGAAATATTTCTAGGTTTGTCTATCTATTGGCAAATAGGATTATAAAAGTATAAGACCAACTCACAAAAATGGAACACGCCATTATGAGTGTTTAGTAGCACACGAATTTAAACGCCCAGGAAAAAATCTAAAACATTGAAACATGAAATATTTTGATATCGCGTGTTTTCACCTTGGGTTAGATCCTCGGAACAGTGAAGTGTGCGCCAAACTGTCACATTCCGCAATAGTTGATGTTTTCCTTCCGGGATATCACTTTCGAGACCGATGTTTTTGCTTATTAGGTTTATTTGCGGTTCCGTGTACTAAAACATACGAACATACACACATTTCGAAGAACACGCTACGTGTTGACTATTTTAGTACACACATGTCGAAATGATATAAATAAAACAAAATGTATATGTTTGTGCAATTTTATAACTTTCTTCGGATCAGTAAAGCGGATATTTGAGCTAACTGTCGTGCTAGTTATATTTAGAATAGCAATAAATCTTTATTAATTAAAATATAGATCGATGACTGACCAATGAACATTGCATTACTACAGGGGTCCAGTTTAATAATCAATATCAAAAATACATTTGTTATCAATACACAAATATATCAATAAACAATAGAAGTATATACACAGAAGTATAACTTTCAATTATATTGTTAAACAACATGACATGTTTTAAAAACACCGTTCACGGGATCAGTAAAGTTGATAGTATAATTTGCTTACTACTGTACCCAAGAAATTCAGTTTAAAAAGCAATTAATTATTTTAAACAATGTCTAGCAAATAAATACACTCTGCATGGACCTATCGCTGTCAGTATATTATATATGTGCAGTTACAAGTGATTTTAATTTAGAGCGATATAGAAAGCTTAGTGGTACCAATGACAATGATCTTAATCGGAAAGATGTCGGTTCGATCTTTTCCCCAATCACCAGGTGAATTCTGGGATTGAATTGAATTAAATCAGACATGTCTTCCAATTATTCAGGTACATATTAATTAGTCACATGGAGATAACTACACACAAGAAAATAAAATACACATTCAGTGCTTTGTTCATATCGTTAACCTTAGTTTCCTTAACAGAACAGTCCTTAATTTCCTTATTTTATACATTAAAGTGTAGATTTTCTTTTTGTTGTCATACCAACTTCAACTTTCCTACTAGAACTCATCCAGGAAATAAATATAAAACAAAACAACTATTTTTGCTGATTTCCCTGATGTTATTTACTTCATAAAAACTATTCTTGGTATATTTATGACAAAATAATGTTCGACTTAAAAACAAAATCAGGTATTCAACAGGAAAGACTTTGAGTTTACCTAAACAATCGGTTGCTACACTTTCCGTTCAAGGGCATGTAAACAATAATACCTGCTATTAAGTTGACCAATATTTCATCGAAACTCAGCGCGTGGCAAACTGGCTGCAAGTATTTAAACACAAGAGAGACAGCGAAAGTTTAAGTGTTTTAGAGGGAACTGAACTGATAAGTGGTTGAATAGAAGAAGAAGAAATTCATCCGTGGAGAAATGAATCGGGTTTGTGTGCTGTGTTTGTTGGTGATTCTACACGTCATGTTTCCAGTGTCTTCGGTAAGTTTACGTTTATTTTTTCATAGTTTTGTCAATTTAACAGAGCCCATAGATATGTTTCCTCTAATAAATATCCCTTCGTGATGTCTCACATTTTATGTAGTTATCGGAAGCCTACCATTAATTTGTTAGCGAAGAAAATATATCTAATTTACTATAAATCTCAAACAAATGAATTAGTTAATTTTGCATTGAAGGTGATGAATATGAGTTGATTATTGAGTACATTAGGTTGACACAACCGAAATTGAAATTAAAAATTAAACAACAAAACATATTTGGACGGATTCTTTCCCCTGGCGGGGTGTCGACCAAGCTAGCGTGCTGCTAACGATTTAGCGCCACTACTCGGGCAGTAAAATATATCATCTTCACAGTTCATAATAAATTTACAATCAAACAAACGATAAAACATATTTTATACACAGTCTCCGCATCCGACTGTTGGAGAAACCATTCGACAAGCGGGGTACTTGGGTTCGATTCCCAGTGGAGCTGTTTCTTTATTTCTCTTTAAATTTCATAACAACTATCTCTAACCTCTGTCAAATAAGATTAACTGCTGCAATTGCACTTGGGTCATCATTGACTAAACTTGATTGAATAGCAACGTAGCAAATACACATATGACCCATAACTAGAGATGTGCAAATGTATTGCTAAATCAACAAACATTGATTATTCAAAGTCCTAAATCATCACGTATAAACGTGACAAATGGTAATTTCAACTATAGATTTTCAAGATGCTAAATTTCCCCTATTTTGAGCTATTTAAAAGTATATTAGTACACGGAAGTAAATTTTGGCTGATGTGGGAATGACTTTATAGTGCTCTGAGATTCCATTCGCTAGATTGACGTGTACAACCTTGCTTAAAGAGCTGTAAATTAACCAGACTTTGGGAAAGATTGTTAACCAGGTTCGTTTTTGATATAGAATAACCTGTCTTAGTCCAAGCGTTCGCCATTGTATTTTAAAAGAACATTTTATCGAATGGGACCTAGTTTGCAAAAATACCAACTTTGAAAATGTTTCTTCAGCTAGTAAGGGGCCCTACCCCTAATATTTGTTTTACTCTCTAAATTCCTACCTAATTAGCTCTAATCAATAACGTATTTTGTATTCTCAGTTGCAAGTACTCCTTTAACGCTATTTTTGTGTGTCTTCCTCAGGCAAGAATCATTCAATCAGATTCCATGAAAATCCCAAAACATCACGACGAGTCGCGAAAAACAAAGACAGAGAAACACAAAGATTACCAACAAGACGTCGAGATACCCGTTCACACGACTGACGACGGATACACCATCGTCACGATCCCGAAAACCGCCGAGAAACATTCACTCATAGATTCCCTCATGAAGATGTTCCGGAACGGCAGCGATGTGGATAATCAGGCCCTCTTGGTGATCGCTCCTCTCACACGTTCAGAGGGCGGTGACACCCACAACAACAACAACAACAACAACAACAACAACAACAACAACAACAACAACAACAACAACAACAACAACAACAACAACAACAACAACAACAACAACAACAACAACAACATTAAAACAGAATCCGACGTTGCCGTTTCGGTACAAGAACTGTCGACGGACAAGACGACGCTTGTGAACGCAACTGTACTTGATGACACAGATGAATACGATCTAGAGACACCTGAAAACGGGAGAGTTGAACTGGCAACATGGTTGAATGATAATGTATTACTTTTGAAAGGAAATACTACTTCTAACAATGAGCTGCTTATTTTTATGGACGATGATGATAATGGACGAATTGATCCTTTAACTTTGGCGATTATAGACAACGCGATCGTTAACCATGAGTTAAATGCTAATGAGGGCAGTCATAATTATGATCTTAAGAATGAGAATACTACTTCTGATCATAAAGCTACTGAGGTAACTACTACTTCTGATCATAAGAATACTGATATAAATACTACTTCTGATCATAAGGATACTGATATAAATACTACTTCTGATCATAAGGATACTGATATAAATACTACTTCTGATCATAAGGCTACTGAGGCAACTACTACTTCTGATCATAAGGATACTGATATAAATACTACTTCTGATCATAAGGCTACTGATATTAACACTACTTCTGATCATAAGGATACTGAGGAAACTACTACTTCTGATCATAAGGATACTGATATAAATACTACTTCTGATCATAAGGCTACTGATATTAACACTACTTCTGATCATAAGAATACTGAGGCAACTACTAATTCTGGTCATGATGGTACTGACACAAATACTAAAACCGATCATAAGACAATTGATACTGCAGTTTCTCTCGATCATAAGTATCATAAGTCTAAAACTTCTTCAAAACATAAGGTTTCTACCACTGCAACTACTTCAGATCCTATTTCTGAGACTGTAACTACTTCAGATCCTATTTCTGACACTGAAACTACTTCAGATCCTATTTCTGACACTGAAACTCCAGCAGATACGAAGATTTCTGACGATGAAACCTCTTCAGATGTTGTTTCTAACATCACACCTACTGCAACTACTTCAGAGCTTAAGACCACAGATACTGAAACTCCTTCAGATAAAGTTACTGAAACTACAACTCCTAAAAATCATAACGTTACCGAAAACGAAACCACTTCAGATCTCAAGATTACTGACGCTTCTACTACATCAACAGATATTCCATTCGTCGACTTAACAAAGAAGTTGGCTGAAGATACTTCAACTACAGAGCCTGATATTCACTCCAATGAAATTATATACTCGGAGGCTGCAGCCAACGAACCAATTCCAATCGTAGCTAAATGTCCAGGAAAGAACTGTGACACTCGGACGCTGGAGTTTCTGGACACTCTGAACGATGAAATTTCGGTCATTAGCAACTCCATTGATGGTCCACTTAAACTAGAAGCTACTAACAAGATTTTGAATGGACATGAATCTGTAATAGACCTTTGCAAAGAGAGTCAAAGGGAATTGATCAGTATCTTTAATCTGGGATTAGGGAAACTGAGTTCTTTGTTTAATTCTATGTACAATAAGATGTCTAGTGTGTCTGAACTAGCTCATAAGTAAAGAGAAGATCCTATATTGGAATACATTGAACGAGTTTTGTTTGGAAAATGATAAACGAGGGTGAATTATCTTGAGAACTGGACAGTAACATCAAGCAAATGGTTGAGCGTAGAACATGATTTTGCTATACAATTGAACATTTCTATTTCAACAATGAAATTGTTTTGTGTGGGTTACAATAACAATTTATATGGATATTTATAAATAAAGTGAATCAAATAAATAAATAATCAATCTCATTAAATGTTTGTTTAAGAAATCATTGGTCTTGTTAGTGGGTAAGCAGGAAACAGCAACGAATTAATATTATACTTAAATTTAAAACACCTTTTAATTGATGAGTTTGTTTAAAGAACATGATTTATACATTTAAATATGCAAATAGAATAAAATCTGAAAATAAATGGCCTAATAATTTAAATTCTATCAGAAATGCATTGATTAAAAACATTTTCCACATTAAATGCAAACAATAAAGTGCTCATACTACAAAAAACCAATGCAGAAGTATGATTTTTTTTGTCTGTTACCACTTTGTTTATAATGCTAGAAAATATTTTACCACTGGGCTCTGCTCATGAAAGAGTAATGTATTAATCATTTTAGGGGACCGAATTTACAACACTTCATTTTAAGTTAGAATTCTTTATTAAATTGAATTTATTTATTTACCTTCAGATGAAAAAAGCTTCTATAGAAGTTCACAAATACGCAATGAGTTCATTATCACTCTTCATCGGCCGGTAAAATTGCAAGTTATAGCTCAAAACATACATATTTTTAAAAAAACAGACAAAAATAAATAAAAAAACAATCAAAAACAGTTACTACTATACACTATAGAGTAGGGATGACATCGGGTATCCGGGTATCCGGGTTACCCGAATCCAAAAGTTACCCGAATCCGTTCTAAGGATTCGAATCTTGTTCAGGTTCACTTTTAGCTGTGCTCGCTATGTGCTAAGGGCGTATCTCAAATCTCTATTTTGGCCTGCTTCGCCTACCTCGCCAACTAAAACAACAATTACCAATTGTTATTAATTGTTCCTAATTGTTAAGTTAGTCGGCTACGCTAGTCGACTAGCGAAAAACATAAATTTGAGACACAGCCTAAGTCATACAACCCACACAGTGAAACGTGTTCCGTTCAAGGGTGAAATCGAAAATAAAACAGACCCATTTTTTTTCGGTCAGTCGTGGTAGGGATGTCAATGTCCATAGTCTTCAAATAACATGTTGAGCTACGTGATTTACACTTCTAGGATTCTGGTTACCCGAATCCTTGAGGAGCTGGAATCGAATCCAGATTTTACTACCCGATGTCATCCCTACTATATAGAGGACTCAAAACTAACATAGATAGCGCTGCTAAGCAACCTCCTTTCAGCGCCATTGATGAATAATAACAATAAAACAACAATGAAAATTGACAGCTAGACCACTCCTAATAGAAGTATATTTTCTTGCCACCAGAATGCGTCTAGTCTATTTTGAGTGCTCTAACAATATTTTATTGTAGAAGGAGATGATAAAAGTATTAATTCACAACCGTACAGCCATCCACGGTGGCTCTTGGGATTGGGGCGCAGGTCCTAAGCATAATATGCGACCAAAGGACGTGAGTTCGAATCCCGCATAAATTTATGCTTTTGTAACTGTCTTTCAACTTCACCAATCATCCTTCATCGTCTCGAATAGCATAACTAAAATAATGTATACATAAAGCAACAAGAATCATCATCATGTATGTTTATGTACACAGTTTAGACTGTACATAAATAACCGCTGTACGGCCCGCGTCTGGCGTAGTACCGAGCGGCGTCCACAGAACGCGGGGCGAACTGTGTCAATATACGCAGCGGTGTCCTGTCAGTCTCGCTCCGGCATTCATCGCGTACGGAAGCAACTGACGTGCGCTCGCGGTTTCGTCGCAAGCACGTGGTTCTGTCGCGCTCTAACCTGTCTGGCAGCCTCTACACACGACCGCAGAGGAGTATTGAGTGAGTACACCATCTCATTTGTTACTGTTAAGGGTGAAGGGATGAATTTGATAAATTAACTGTGTTTTGAGACCGAACTTGATATTGAAAAGATGGTTCTTTCCCGCGATTTGGTTTGAAATCAGCAAATATGAATTTATAATCTTGAAAATATTGGAATTGTTACGGTTATGATATATGTTTCTAATCAATCAATTAATTAATTAATAACATTATTATAATTTCAAAATTCACCGTGTTGATGATTCAAAACCAAATCTCGGCTTAAAATAAATTGTTCATTATCTTGAAGCGTTTTCAAGATAAATGTCGTTCAATTTTCGTGGTTTTACATTGCGAACTAACTACCTATTGTCGTTCAATATTTAATCCAGACTAGACAGTTCACACATATAATATACAACACGCAGAATATAAAACACAATAATGAGAACTAGTAACAAATAATTAAATACTAGTTTAAGTCAGCGGTGACTCATGCGTTTGCGCGCACGTACGCCCTAGGCGGATGCCTTGTAGGGACCTGGGTTCGAATCCCGCATAAGACACGGATTTCTTGTAGTTGTCCTTCCTTCGTCTATCATCCCTCATCGTCTCGAATAGCATTGTTGCAATAATAATAATAGAGACATTACGCAACAAGAACCGTCATAAAATACTAGTTTAAGTCTTGAGGTCTTGGCTCCAGTTGTGCATTAACGGAGATGTCAACCCGATGTAAGACATGAGACCAATAATAGCGGACTTCCGACTTACTGGAAAATGACCTTCACCCCCCCCCCCCCCCCAACCCCGTAAGACAACCGTGCGGTGTCGCGTCAAATTGGTTTAGCTTACTTCGTCAGCAAGAATGCTCTGCAGCAAGGAAAACACTCTTATCATTCTAATACTGCATTGTAGATAATTGTGCTACAATTCTCCGGATAATGAAGAGCGCAGTGAGGGGGGGGGGGGAGGAGGAGGGGGACAGTACAGTCACATTCTTTACTGAAGCAGAGCATTTACAATACATTCTTGCCAACGTGGTTGCCCGAATACAAACGTTTGTACATTGCTTATCAATATATTTGTTATCTTTAAGACAATTTGTGATAATAGGGGTTACATATTTTACAACCTTGTTGACAACCAATCACATTCCTGCACCATTAGCCTACATAAGCTTACATGTTCGGCGTTTCCCCTCCTCTGCCTGTTGGGGTAGAGGGTATTAGGAATGTCTGTCCTACTAAGAAACAATCCAAACATTCGAATATGAGTGAGGAAAAGCGTCAGCATTTCCAGTGGTGGGAATCGTACCCAAGTCCCTCAGAGTGAGCGTCTCGTGTGTTACCGCTGAGCTATCTAGCGGTATTTTAATCATAATCACATAATATTAACATACATATTTTTATGGATAGATAAGGATGAATTTAATGACAAAATTTATGCCTTATCCGGGATTCAAACCGCTGTCTTTTGGTTTATAGTGATAGAACCCAACGTTATACCCTCCGCTAATGGCGATCATAATATTATTTTATATAAATGTGTTCAATAAACAGCGAAGTTGTACAGTACCTACTTGTGTGGTTGCCGCAACGAGAAATTTGATTTTTGCGTTTTAATTCTAATTTTTTAAATTTATTTGTATAGTTAAATTTGTTTGTGAGTTCATTAATTTGTACCTTACAATAATAATTGTATCCGGATCCACTAATTTCTTATGTGCCTCGTATATTATAATTTGGTTGTTATTCTGTGTCAAACGGTAACACGTTTGGCTGTGGAAACCTAAAAGTTCTACTTCTACTAGACAAATATATGAGTAGCTGATATTGAACTCAACTTCCAACGATTTTTTATATTGTACAACAGGATTTCGTGTACGTTTCTATTTTCTTAATATTGAATTTTGTTTTGTATTTATAACAAATACATCTCAACAATTTCAAACATATCAGTCGTATGAAAATGATGCATTTAATAATTAATTAATGTGTGGTTGAATCGTACCATTCACAAACACAATTATACAATATCAAAGCAAGAGGAAAACCTTTTGGTAGAGTTTTAGTAAATATTGACTTCGTTTGAAGGAACACGACAAATAATTCATTAATAGTCCCACACGAGACATTCTCTGTGGTGCGTAATTAAATCAAAATCAAACTTGAAGTAAAATGTGGCAATAATTAATGGCAGAATAGAACCAAGTGAGTGATTGACAGAGTAATTAATTACTAAGGTAGGGTACAGCACTCGTCATAAGTTGCACCACATATCGATATCCGTTATAAGTCGAGTGTGAGATTTCGAGGTGTTGTCTGTCGTCAGATATCTTTACTCCTACCAGGATGTCTTGACTTCTTTTTAGATGTTTTAATTGCCCCACCTATGTAATTCCCATATGCCTCGTTGGTCATGCGGGGGTTTTCCTGCTTTTAATGTAGAAGCTGGTTTGGATTTTTTAGCTTTTGAAGTAGAATTAAATCTGTTGTAACATATTGGCACAATGGTATTAATGCTTATTAATGGTAATCTGCCGGTATAAATTCACTAGCCGTACAGGTAGATTAAAATAATCATAAATATTTTTCACTGAAAATACACTTCATACCCTACACCAAAGTGTTTTTTTAACAAAATGGTTTATCACAAGCACGTATTGTTACACGATTTAGCTAGACGAGAAGAGGATTAAAGTAGCAATATTGACGGTACCGATGATTGAAAAATTAATAAAATATAATGTTGGTTCTTTCAGGTGTAAATGCTTCAATTTCAAAATTAAATGTTAGTATATTGTGCATAAATTAAAAACATGAAAATAGTTGACAAAGAAAATGTGTAGGTTCGTTTATTTTGATATTCTGAATAAATATACACGTGTCAGTTACGTATTTTTACAGACAACGCAAAAAAAAAAACACCGCCGTAATATTTAGTCGGAACACAATTAATCGACCACCCACTCAAGTGTCGTTAAATTAGATCAAGTCGTACTCGGACGTGGTAGTAACAAAGAATAACATCCTGCTGATGCAATTACTAAGAACACCACAGGAAGACCAACTCATCAGTCGCCTAGTCTAGCCCATCGCGTACTTTGGTAAAACCGCAAACACATAATTGTCTGTTTCTAGAACGAGGGCCTGACACAATTCAATTCAGCCAAGGCTGTCGCGAATTCATGCTTTGTGGGTTCGCTTCTTAGTTGAAGCATTGGGATGGTACGAACATTCACAATCTTGATATGTGCTACCTTGAATAATTACGGTTGTAATTTTATTTTTTTAAATTATTCTACGAACGTGAAATCTTGCTACTGGGTTTTAAATTCATACTCATTCTAAAAGAAATATCTAATTATTATTCTTTAACAGAGGTTTTCTTTAACATGATGGTTAATTTCGGGTTTAAATCAATTCAATTTTTGTGATTTCAAATTGAATTTTATAAAATGTGGCTATCAGTTGTTTTTGTCGGGTATCGTAAATGCTTGTGACATGTGAAATTATGTGCGTGTATTAAAAGAGAACTTTCATGAACAGTTGTATGTATGGTACGAGCAGTTATAATGTGGATATGCCTAGCGTAAAACAATCGTGAATTTAATATTGTTATTGGCCCAGTATTTCAATGTCTCAATAACTGTTTATAAGTAGATTCACTTGATCTACGTGATAAGTAGTAACTAAACCGTTTGAAATACACCTAACATATTCTTTGCTACAAATAACTTCCTCCTTCGTTGATTTGCCTGGATTTCAAACAAGAAATAATTCACATTATTTATTACCATTACGTAATCATCTGAATATATTCTTACAAGAAAGTACCATGTTTAGATTGCAAACGAACTGTCCACAACCCCCATGATTGTAAATATATCTTGTTTTTTGTTACTTTTCAAAAACATTATGCCAACTATTCATGCATCACATTCATGCTAGATCACTGTACATAATTTATTTAATTAGCGTACAACCTTAACTAGTGTTGTAGCCAATATACACATTCAACTTCATACAATATTACAGTGATGTTAGAACATCCCACATCCGATAACATCGCATATCTGTATAGCCTGCATTTCCTGGAAACCTTTTTCCTACAATATTCTTAAACATAATAGAAACATCCGCACTGTAATTACGTTCTGTTTGTCACATGCATACCATCTAATTTACTCTCTACACCCAACTATATAACTTGCGTATATTTTTAACAACGTTGTAAAATTAATTAATATACTTTATCTGTGGTTATCCGCAGTGTATCATAATTATCATACATTGCATGCCAGAGAAGTTGGTCGCGGTCGATTGGTCGTTGGTTTATGAAACCATGCACGGTCCAAGTTCGAATCCTGGTTTGGGCACGGATGTCATGTGTTCAAATACCATCGTATTATCTTGGGGCCTAGCCCTACTGTGTCCTACAATAGCCCCATTAACATTATCTAATCCACAACAAACTATAGTGATGTTCTAATTTAGTCCCTCGTGTGTCCCGTTTTAGCACCATTGGCGGGGCTAAAAGGGACACAGTAAATATCTGACACAAATGAATAATTTTTTTGATAACTCCTGTTGAATCAATCCAAAACTCATCAGGTAAAACAAAGAAATCACGTGTTGCGTATTATGCTAAAAGCAACTTTTTAAAGAGAGTGTTGAAAATTATCCCGTTTTAGCCCCGGATCAACCTATATTTTAAAATATATTTTCGTAAAATCTCATCAATCTGCTTTAATACGAATTTTAAAAACGTTTAACATTTTAATTTATTGTACTAATTCGGGTGTTCGCACATAGCAAAGTTTTTTACGAATATGTAAGTACCGGTAAGCACAAACACATTCTGCGCCGATTACTTTTGGGTGATTTGACTACCGAAATTTTCAACACTCTCTTCAAAAAGTTGGTTTTAGCATAAAACATCACGTGATTTTTTTGTTTTACCTGATGTGTTTTGGATTGATTCAACAGGAGTTATCAAAAAAATTATTCATTTGGGTAAGATATTTACTGTGTCCCTTTTAGTCCCGCCAATGGTGCTAAAACGGGACACACGATGTTTTCTGCCAGGGCTTGCGGTGTGGGATAGGTATTTTGTTTGTCTGGAGACTTCTAGTTCCATAGTTCCTTGTGACTCGTCTAAGATAGTTACCTTACGGTGCGTCATCAGTGCTGTAGCCTCTCTCTGCTCTCGCATGACGCGGCCGGTTTAGGTGCAGAAGAGAAACTATAGGAGTGATCTATGACCAGATACCTAAAGACGTGGCTCAGCGATAAGACATACGCGAGACTAATAATCCGGGAGGTCGCTAGCTCGATTCTGGCCACAGGCAATCCTGACTGAAGGTTTCTCCGAGGGTTTCCTCAGTCATAAAGGCGGTCCTACTAACAGCCCTCGGACATTCCTAACAATATCTACATTCCTAACATACCTAGGTAGTCACCTGAAGAGGGGTACATCAGGTAAAGCTGGTGTGCACCCTATAATAGGTATTTCTACGGAAACTTAACATAATTATTATATTGATGTCACCCGACGTTTTCTGAAAGTGGTCACCGGTTTGATACCTATTTATACCGTAATCATTAACAAAGATTTTCCCGTCATAAAATGAAGTTCTGTAAGCAGCCCTTTGATATTCTTCCTAAAATATAAGGTATAATTTATGTTTAAAAAAATGATAATACCAAAATCAAGATAATATATTTTTTTAACTCTTTTCACTTTTTTTTTTTACAAAACAAGGCACTTCCGTAATCATTAACAAAGGTTTTCCCGTCATAAAATGAAGTTTTGTAAGCAGCCCTTGGATATTCTTCCTAAAATATAAGGTATAATTTATATTTAAAACAAAAATGATAATACAAAACTCAAGATATATATTTTTTTATAACTATTTTTACTATTTGTTTCACAAAACAAGACACTTCCGTAATTTGATTTGGATATCCTCTAGACTAGACCACAGTACAATGTTTGGCGTGTATTAAAACACCGTACAATGTTTGGCGTGTATGTTATTACATCCGACGACAAAAGACCAACTCTCTCTGTTTAACATGACCGTCCTGTACAGACAGACAGGTAGGCCAACTTGAACAATAATAAACCACAAAAACGCAAAAGTGTATTACGTCACGTAATGAGTGTTGTCGTAATGGAATATACCGGGGCGGGCATCGAACCGAGACGTAACGCGAGGTGGGGGGGGGGGGGGGGGGGGGGGGGGGGGGGTACAACGTCTCGTGTGACGCGTTAAGGAGAATAGAACAAAACAACGACGACCTTCACTTGAAGTCACGGACACCGTTAAATAAATAAATAAATAAATTCACATTTAGTCTACCCACTCAGTAACGAAACTGATTTTCAGTAGGGGGCTTTAATTAAAGCGACTAAACCAACCCTGTAGGCTTCGAACACCATCGACGAGTAAGCGATAACCAATCAAAGATCGATATTTCAAATACGAAACATATAAATCGGTGATTGGACAGTGCGAACACCTGCGGATAAATGCTAGAATCAACAAGACCGATTCAGAACCATTGAGTGCTTCGTTGCTAGGACGGCTCTAAAGTCACCGTTTACTTATTACTTGGACAAGAAGTGATGGAACTGAATCCTTAATAGAAGTTAAAAAACTCCTGCCTGAACCGTTGCTGGCATCCGCGTAACGTCTCCCCGGCATAACTAGTGACTGACGACATAGCATGATGATAATGTTTGGGGTTTACGTACCATACTTTTGTAACTTGGCCAATCGAGACGATGAATGGGTGGATGAAGATGATAATGATGATGATGATGAAATAACGACACAAGTCCGAATCAGATCCATTACACATCGCAAGGGGGTCGTCATTTAAGGGTACTCCAGCAAGGGAGGGAAATCTTCAGTGGAACGAAAGGGGAAAGCGAAAGGTCTCCTTTCGTCACCTCTAACGACCAGCAGAGTCACTCTGGGCCTATTCTACTCTGGGCCGAAACGGGAAAACAGAATAGCATATCAAATAGTAGCAAACAATGTCGAACTACCCCGTGGAACCCACACTTTCGCCCAGCTTTCAAATTGTCAAAACCTCAAGCAAAATATATCATCCACTATAGATTAATTTACTGTTCTTTCTTGAGATTGTTTTTTAGTTCTAAAACATTTTTCCATCTATCAAATTACCTTGTTTAACGTGTTTTGCAACACACCTTTCAGAATGAAATAAAATTAGATATTATTATTATTCCACATCCACATAATTTAGAGCATAATTATAATTAAGTTAATTTGAAAAAGTAAATATTTATTTGCACAGAGAAACATTGATAAGAAAGATAATTAAATTATCTGAGGGATTTCATATTTTGGTTTACTTTTCGACAGTTGTGAGCAGTTTAAAGCAATCTTAAGCAACAGAAATCGTAAGTTTCACATGATACGTCAACATAATCCCAGCATTATAACCCCCTGTTATAATAACGATGACGCAATATCGCGTCTAGGCACCTCTAATACCGGGACGAATGCGTCTCCGGAGTAGCTGACAAGTTTCTGCTTTTAATTATATCATCAAGCGTTGTCTCGTCAATATTAAATAAGTAGATATATAGTTAAATCATAGACAACGTACGGTATATCTACTGCCAGCTGGGGAAATCAATGGTTAAAGTTTATGATCGTCGGGCTACGTAGTCTGCATAATATGTTGGGCTTATGTGACGTGACGTCATTGTGACCTCCATTATCCGCCATCTTGAGTAACTCCCCCCCCTCCCCCCTCACTGAGCGACTGATTGTCTAGCAGGGATGTTTATAAATTTATGTTTAAAATTGATTTTTACTGTATCCAAAACAAATGAGATATCTCCAAGAAAAAATAAAGCTAATGATGTTTTCTTTCAAAAAATATTTCTGTTTTTAATAAGTATTTATATATTTTACTCTGAAAGTTTGTTTCACGAAGATATTACAATAATGGTTAAATGTGTACATCAAAAATGCGGAAATTGTTATGGAAACAAAACAACATTCATAAGCTAGGGCATTTATATTGAGTGCTCTCGAGGATTACAGCATTCGAAAGTAATTTTAACTGCACAAAATCGTGTTTAACGGAAGGTAAGTTAACACGCAGCATTTAACTAATGTTTCGGATTAACAAACGTGTATTTTAAAACAGATTCAAAATAGTAACTGACGGAATAAAAGTGTTTGTTGTTTATCATTGGCAAAACATAAAAATCTCCGAAGTGAAAACAGTATTAATGCTGCTTCTAATTTAAAGTTCATCTAATCTAACTATTCAGCCTGAGCTCACATTCTTATCTAATCATACGTTTCATGCACGCTGTGTCAACGAAAATAGACCGATTCCTCCCTTTCTTTCATATATTCGTAAGGCTTAGTAGAGTTCACAAGCCTCATAAGTCCCACCCATTGTGTTTTGGGGGTTTTAGACTACAATAAATGCGGCCGAAAATTAACATACTGGATATATTTCAAGTTGTTACAAACTAACGATGAAAAAATGAATTTGGTGTTATTAGATGCGGCTATTTCGTCAGGATGAGACCAGTATAGGCTTTTTGCAAGCTTACTTTACAACAATGTAACAAATGAAATGAATTGATAGACAAACAAGAAGCTGTCAAACAATAAAATATTCTGATTTTGAAAACAAATCTTCAAAACAAACAAGACACATACAAAACGTTCACAACTTGGTTGCCCATCATTACACGTTTTAACTGGTGAGTAGTTACTATCGCCATATCTCGTTTTCTTCATAATGTTGCAATTTTATTATTTTGACAGGTCGTTGTTTGTCCATCAGTTCGATTCATTTGTTACATTGTTGTAGTTTGGCTGTGACGTCAGTTGCAAGTTCCTTATAGCCTGGAATAACTATAGTAGGTATACGTTTGAGTCAGGCAAGGAAAGATTTAGCGTGACTAGCGATGGTTATAAACGTGGTTTACTGTAATTAACTGGCAATATAAAACACTGGAGCTGCGAGAAAGTTAGTGTTTTAATTTGGTAGTTTTAATTTGTTCGCAACTCCGACAATGTGGAGAGAAACAGAACATTTTATTTTAGAGCAAATTAGATTCGGCCTTCGTAATAGCAAACATTTGATAATAATTATTGAGGGTGACATATTTGATAAGCCTGCTCAACATGTTAACTATAAATGCGATTTCTATACTAATACGTTGAGTATTATAATTATTTAGGGCCTAAAACATCTAAAATAAAAAATAAAAGTAAAATAATAATATTAATTATTATTATCATTTTGTATCATTGCGTGTCTACTTTTTATCTGTCTGTAGAAAAACTTTTCAAGGTACCTCTGCCTGTCGTTCGAGGTAAGAAAAGAGCTTATCCCATATATAACTTTTTGTTACTGGGTGCATCAATGATCAATTAACAACAAATAAACTAAAGATTCAATTATTTGTATTGACAACTCAAATGTAGTAATAATATATTATTTTTTTGTATTATCATGGTCATGGAGTAATGGCATGGATTTCTGAATTGTGTTTTGCCTGTACAATTATATCGAAGCGATTCAGTTAATTTAATACTAAAATGAAGCTAACACTATCTTAACGACTGTCTCTAAATCATTGAAGCACAGTTGATTAAATATGATGGCACAAATCCCTTTTCACATCCTATACTAGACTTTGCATTCACTCTAATATATTTGCTAAAATACCAATTTAAAACGGATTCGATAGATAGACTATTTGCAATGTAAATAGGCAAATCGCTACTTAGTGAGTGAGTGAGCGAGTGCGAAGCAAGGTGTATTTTCTTAGTAAGCAATGGAATTTGCATAACAAATTTTAAGTCTCGTCTAAGCATCGGTAAATTATACTTTGTGAAGTGTAGCTGAAAGTAGAAGATCTGCAGTTTACCATTTTGAATCGCGTATTCGGAGATGCTTCAACAATCGAGCAATGATGGTTTTCAGGGATGTCCAAACTACGGGACACAGAACGTTTTCGTCCATGAATCCCATTTTTGGGTTGGTATTCATACGGCTGGAATTCATAGTCGTCCCCTACCTCTGGTGGCACCCATTGTTGCTAAGGATTGATTTATTTATAGGAAATAACATGCACGAAATTGTTACCTTGCAACAACGGGCGACCCTAAGGATAAGGGACGACTATGAATTCGCAGTCTTAGGGCCGGTCTTACAATCTCCTAATTAGAAAGTTATTTGAAGCAATTAAGCTATTAGGAGGATTTCAAGGGTTTTGATTGGCCATTGCCATGGAGAAAACAAGCTATTCGACGAATAAGTAGTTAATGGGACATTGTAAGACTGGACCTAAGGGTCATACGCACAGTCAATTGGGAAGTTAAATATAGGGTTTTTTTGCTATAGAATTGCATGCTATTTTCCATAAGAAAAGCAAACTCCATAGCAACCATAAACAAAATTTTTTATTCATACAAATTCTCGACTTTAGTGTTTTGAGTGGCCCAGTCGGAAAATAATCCGTACAATTTCTCATGTGTGTACCCCGATGGTGGTTGTCTCGAAATGTTTGGCCACCCCTGTTTACATCGTCTCTAGCATTCCAAAGATCAGAGGCTCTCGAATCGGGGGAAATTCCCCCAAAACAGAGCTCACCTTGAGCATGATTCATAGACGGACATAGACAGCAAGTATTGATTCGACACAAAACTTGGTACGAATATGAAAATAACATTCTACGCTATAACTTCAAACAAATTGGCGTGTACACTCTCTGTCGACATTTACATCAAGGGTGGTAAAACACCTTGGTTTATCGATACATCTTTGATCGATCTCTAAGCGTACAGGGCGTGGGTTCAAATCCCGCTAAGGCACAATTATTTATTGTGGTTTACCTTACCCAGATCGGGTATGGAAGGCTACTGCAGGGCTGCTAGACCCTCTTTAGCCTTAAGGCACAGGGGGTTTTCATGTAATTGTCCTTCATCTTCATCCATCAACCCTCATCGTCTTGAATAGAATGACTGCGATAGTACAGAAGTAAAGCAACCAAAATCAGTGGGACTCGAGATAGGGAGAACAAGTACTAGGAAGTGCTCTCTTAATCGTCCATCAACCCTCTGGACTGTCTTCCTCTGCTCTAACCAGATGGACAGCTTGGGAGTAAATTGTTAATAGCAAATATCATGTCATAACTTTGTTAGCCGCTTGACTCTGGAATTAATTAGATTTTGAGTACGGTTTAATTCACTTATTGAAGTCAGCGGCTAGGTATCCCTTTGTGTGGTGATTGTCAAAGTGACTCCCCCCTTCCCCTTCCCCTTCCCTTACCCCCCCCCCACAATCTACACTAGATACGGTAGACACTGTAGTCGGAGAAGCTGATATGCAAAAATTTTCGTCAGTGGACCATTGCTTTGAAGAAGATAATTCCACGCATAGATTAATTAGTTCAAGGAGACTGTCAACTTGTCAAGTCTGATGTCTTACAAACGGGGGGGGGGGGGGTACTTTCGTGTTGGTGCCTTTTCTTAAAATTATGTGTGACAAGAAAAAGTAGTTAGAAATTCTACCCCTCGTTTTTATGCACTTTTAGTGGACCATATCATTTGATCTTTTAGATGAATGAATGTGAAATAATTTACAATAATTTGAGTTGATGAGATGGCCGTATGTTAGTGGGGTTGTTGGAATGAAACTTTCGTCCATACAGTTGGTGTTTTTTAAAAAAGTGATTGATGGTAACAAAGTCATTGTACTCCGGACACGAAATGTTTTCTTTGTCGCAAAATACGAACAACAATTATTGAGGAGATTCGTTTGGCTGCAGACAGAACCCCAACAGAAACAACAAACCAAGATCATTTTAGGCAGTTTCAAAGTTACGTTGTTTTCTTTACCGGTAAAAATGTGTGATAGTTCTAGAATGATTTCCGTTCGTTTTAAACTAGACGTTGAACTATAAACCGTGTATAAGGCTACATTCCAGAATTCGCTTCACATGTAATCTCAGATTACTTGCCGTGACGTCATGGGTGGATTGAATGACACACGATAAAAGAGACACGTGCAGGAGTTGTTTTTCTTGATAATGGAAGAAATTCTTTGTAAAAATCATCGTCTAAACTTCATCCGAGGCAAAGCTGAGAACGCCGCAGGTCATTTGTTTCACTGCATTTATAATAAGTTGTTTGTACACTCCGAGTACAACCGCAGATTCCTTGACCGAACTGTCAAAAAGTAATCAAATGTAATCGTTTTTTTGCTTGTGTGGACGCCTATTATTTGATTAGATGTTGTGTTTCCAAGAAATATGCGCATGATTGAACTTCTGTTATGGCTTCCGGTAATGAATTCGGCGATTTCGTCTCATGTTTGTGCTAGCCAGGTAATAGGGGTGTACATCATTTGTGAAATGCCAAGATCGACGAAAGATCGACTGATTTTCTTGTTCTCAACCAAGCCACGGAGCCACTGGAGTCGTTACTTTGGTGACGTATACATCTTTAGGTTTAAAACTTGTTTGTTATTCAAGCAATAATTAGTTAAAAGTTCATCAATTGAAACTCGCGCCACTGTGAATTCAAATACATAATCCACGAAATCTCGATTAGAATAGTTTGAGTTGAATTGAATGGGAGTGGGACTAATTCTGGTACACGCAAGAAAAAGCCATCCAGTATGAATATTGGAACACTAGGATTAGTAATCCTACGAATTGTGAAACGCAACTCATATATAAGTAACATTTGGTTCGCATGCCTGTCATAAAGTCAGGCTAGATATATAGCCTACTACGTCATAAGGCGTTCTAGCGTTGCGTTAATTTTTAATACCGGTCTCTTCCCATTTGATTGGCTGTTTGAGTCAGCCGCGTTTTGCCGTATTACGTTTCATAGCCGCGAGTGGATTATTACGCACGGAACACTGAAAAACGTTTTACTGAAAATAACTCTGGAATATAATTATTCTATCACGTGATATTTACAAGCGCAGGACAAGCAGATTATCACTCGTTATATGTTTGTTACCATTATTGAATTCCGTGCGAGGCTCATTTTAAAACACATATCATGTTCAACATTATTATTGTTCGTGGTAACAATCTGTTGTGCTATAGACAACTCCATTTTTGAATTTGTTCTTCGATTGGTGCACCCTTGGTGTGTTACTTAAGCACTTTTCAAAATGACTTACATTGATTAGATGTGACTGTTGGAGTCAACAAAGTTCTTCTAGAATGATTGTTTGGAAGGGTCTTTGCTCTCTTTCTGCAATATACTGTGAAGCTAGATTGTTTGTACACATTGTGATTGTGAGAATAATGTGTCTTTGAAATGAACTACAGTCGATTTGAATCATGACCGAAAAAGAAACAGTTTTTCATTTACTTACACAAAGCCTTGATGGCTACTACAACAGAATTCAAAGAAAACGAAATAAAAGCACTAAAACTATTTTTGCTCATCAAAACCGTTTGAATTCAGTCGTTCTTTTCTACTTTCAACAACTTTGTATTTGATTTCTGTTCATCGCTTATATAATATCTGGCCACGTCAAAGAGTTTTTTGTGATCTCGGTAGGATATTAGAGACTGGAGAGAGAGAGAGAGAGTAGGTTACACTCTTTATCGGCAGCTGAAGTTAAATCCACACTTCAAAGCCAAATGATAAGGAGGTGGTCTGTTTGCAACCGTGGGGGTTGGCTGCCAATATCACTACACTATACTGCTTTCGACTGTCGGTCGAGGGTTGGGGATTATTTATTTCAGGAAGAGATAATCTTTTAGCGATGCAACGGTGGAAAAAAGAAACCCTTTCAACTATTGCTGCCAGTTGCATGAGAGAGTGGTTGCCAATGTATCATTCATTCAAGTACGTTTTGAGCATTGATATTTGGTGGCCGCTTTTCAAATATTGACACAGATTTCAAAGGCAACTTTCTCATTTAGATGATGGGCTATATTTCGGTTAGCCGATATTTTTTAGATGAACTTCCTTTATACTTTTGTAGCAATGATAGTTAATGCGTATTGTTTACTACATTGAAACAGCGTACAAACTTTATGCTGCATGTAATTAATATAATTGTTATTCTTTGTATTTTTATTTATATTGTTTGTATCATGCTGTTGCTACGCAGAGAGATACAATTTACTACCGAAGTCTCCCTACTTATACAATGTGAAAGGATTATCCTATTGATTATAATAATTTTTCGTAGGAATACCTGATATAATAGGGTATACAGTCCAGCTTTATCTGATGTGCCTCTCTTCAGGTAAATAACTTACGTAACACCCTTACATAATGTAAGGGTGTTTGATTAGTTGGGAAGGAATGTCCAAGGAGTGTTGGGCGGATCGACTCAATCCAAGAATTCACCGTTACGACTAAGGAAAACCTCGGAAAAAACCTTCAGTCACGATTGCCGGTGATCGAAATCGAAGTGGTGACCTCCTGAATTATAGTCTCGCGTTTCACCGCTGAGCTACGGTGGCTACGGGTAACGTTCGTGCCAGTCTTTGAAGTTCGTATTATTCCTTATTTAGTTGCTATGCTGAATCGTTGGTATTTGTTTTGATGGCTGTTGTGATTCATCCCTTCAGTCTTATCAGTTATTTCATAGTTCAGTCGCGATCGGACGAGCATTGCGCTCAGTCGAGGTCGGAAGTACTTGCCGATCGGTCGCAGCTATCTTCTCTCCTGTTTACCATTGGTACCTCGTGGGTCTCGAACCCAGCTCTTTTCCTTACTGTATCCTTGCTTATCCTGTGGCAGACTTTACCTGCTTCAAGATTACCCGCCAACGAATTAAGACCTTCACGGATATAAACCGTAAGTTGGAACATTGTTCATTGCTCATTCACTCCGAAATACTGTTCACTAAATCTGCGTTCTTAGAACTATACTCGGCCGCAACCAATAATAATGTTGCTTCTGTTTTTGTGTTGTCGTTGTTGTTGTTGTTGATCGTTATTTTTTAAATACAAATTAAATAAACGAATGTATATTTTAGCTCCGGTATTTGAAATATTAATATTTAGTAAGCGACCAATTTAATTTCACAATGTCAACCTGGCTTCCCGTTGGTTGTTGCCATGGTGAACACAAGCTAAAAAAGCTTTTTTTGATTTATTTTTTTAGTAGCTTACTAAATAATTCATATACCGGGTCTGTTGTCTACCCACTCAGTTAAAACAACCGATTTTCAGTGGCGTGTATACAAGCATTTATACCATTTATTATATGCTTCGTTGCCATGACGACTCTAAAAGTCACCGTTTACGTTCACAAAGTATTAAATTCAAGGGCCAAAGTTAGAAAAAAAACTATAAATGATCCAATTAAATGACTTTCTAAAATTTAAAAAAACGTTTAGTTAGTAATTTTTATTTATTGGACCGATACATAGTACAGGTGTAACTATAACTCTTCAATTAGATAGAGAGAAATGCTAAACAATGATGCTAAACAACAACAATGATGCTAAACAACAACAACAAAACAATGCTAAACAATGCTAAACTACAAACAATGCTAAAACTATATCTAATTTTTACTCGAATACATATATTGTATTTTTTTCATTATTGTTATTGTAAGTATGATTGTGTTGTCATTGTTGTCGTTGGATTCATTGTTATCATTGTTGTCTTTGTCGTCAAGTGTGAGTTGATCCGTTGTGCCGACTAGACATCCGATCCTGCTACACAATATGCCGACACTCAATATATGGGTCTCGAACCACAAAGCTGCAAAACTCACGTTGCATAGATTAACACCATTACTACGTAAACATCTGTCTTGTTTCGCCGAAATAAATCTGGGTTTTATGGTACGTTTACTGCGGCCGTTTAAGACTAACGGGTTCTGTTGTACTGGCTCTACTTGATGTGACTTCTCGCTAAACAAACCGTTAATACGTCTCGTTAACGTTCAGTGTCTATTTAACGATTAAATACTTGTGATTATACGAAGACTTGGGTTTCAAAGAATGATTTTGGGCATTGGGTATAGAAAGAGTTGGACATATCTACATTTTTTATATTTTAACGTTGGGGGGATTGTGACCGCAATATTGCTACTTAATTTGTCATGTAAAGTTTCGTTACAAAATACGTACATTAGTGATAATTTCAACGGATTTCGTATTTGTTCTTTTAAGAACAGAAACGTACAAAACCCATTTGTGTAGCGTATTAAATTATGTACGGGGATTAAATACCGTGTTAATCAATGAAAATACTTTGTTTACTTTACTTGTTTGTACTTGTTACTTTAATTTGTAGTTGTCAGTCATTTTCATGTTTCACCCCTCATCGTCTCGAATAGACTTTATTGCAATAATTGAGACCTTAGCTGGGGTAAGCTGGGGGTAAGCTGGGGGTCCGTAGTCCGTAACGACAAGTAGCATAGTCATTAAAAATAATAATTATAGAGTATTTTTAAGTTTGTTCAAAATATTCACAGAAATAGCTTAGCAGTGTAAAATTACAAATATGAAAAACACGATTTTGAAGGGGGGGGGGGGGGGGATCGTTCTTATTACCGACGAAAAATATACTCTCACATTATTTCGAGCACGGACACGAATTTATGATCACAATAGATCATATTGTCTCTAAATCGCCACCGCGAGAAACCAACTGAATGTCCATTCAGTCCGACTGAAAACCGCTTCATAGAGTCTCGTTATTTCCCATCGAGTTGGATCTATCGGAATCCGAAGTTAATAATTGTCAGATGTTACGTATCAGCAGTGATACATACCCCGCTTGGGATTCTGAATTATCTCATTATTGATAATTCACTAGCGTCGTCGCACTGGTTACAAACCAAGGTGGATGTGGGTCGTGTCGTGTGTGGTACTAAATTACGCCGCTGTGGTCGCGACAGTCGCTCATGACGTCACGTGGGTCGGTTACAAACCAAGGTGGCTGTGGGTCGTGTCGTGTGTGGTACTAAATCACGCCGCTGTGGTCGCGACAGTCGCTCATGACGTCACGTGGGTCGGTTACAAACCAAGGTGGATGTCGGTCGTGTCGTGTGTGGTACTAAATCACGCCGCTGTGGTCGCGACAGTCGCTCATGACGTCACGTGGGTCGGTTACAAACCAAGGTGGTTGTGGGTCGTGTCGTGTGTGGTACTAAATCACGCCGCTGTGGTCGCGACAGTCGCTCATGACGTCACGTGGTAAGCTGGGGGTCCGTAACGACAGGTGTTGGCGGCTACTGCAGTCCCCTTGTCTACCCTCCCCCCCCCCCTTGCGGTGAGTGCAAAGGTGGCTCATAAATATACCTTACGAGATGTGTCCTATATTGTATATAGTGATTATCTTCAGTAACATATGAAAAATCCACATAATCAATTATTTATCATTACTTATATAATTTGTTAAATATTGATTAAATCCCAGTTTTTCAATCGGTTAACGGGTCGTTAACGGGGCCGTTAGCTGACGGTCCGTAATCTGTAACCAAATAATCCTTATGCAGATAACGGACGGTCAGCTAACGGCCCCGTTAATGACCGATCGAAAAACCGGACCTAAGTGGATTAATTTCTAACATGTTACTGTAGATAATTGCCGTTTCAATCTTGACACGTATAATTATGAGCCACCGCTGCACTCACCGCGCGGCTGGATATTGGGGGTAGACCATTGGCTTGCAAGGGAAGTGCCTATCCCACAACCTTAGCTCTATCGCCCCAATTAGAAGCCATCATAAAATTCAGGAGCTCTGCATTTTGGTTGAAAAACGAACTATTTGATGCATAAACTAATCGGCACCGAATTTATTTTTATCGCAATTTATTTGTTATGATTACTTTCTTATTCTGAAAAAATTTAACCACTGTACAATCTCCCGAATTAATGAAATTAATTAAAACGTCAAAAGTTGTTGTGATTAATATTTGCATTAGTTAAAAGATTTTCCAAAAATAAATTAGAAGTAAAAAATAGCTTCTTTATAAAAAATATGAACACACTTATTTTAAAGTAAACCTGTTTTTCTAAATGGTTCGACATTAAATACATTTTTTTTAAATCTCTTTCACGTTAATTGTAATCGTCCAATCCATCAGCTGTTGTTAAATGATTCTCTTGAACTTGACAAGAAGCTAAGTGTGATTGCTAATTGGACTCATTTCATCACATTACTGCAAGCAGAGATAATAAATTAAGATGAAAGAAGTGACAAGAGAGAGCTACATCAACTCGTATTTCGCGTAGCCAGGGGGGAAAAGCCTTCATATTCGTTTCAAAGCCCTTAGAAAACAACCCTCGTACAACACCGCCCAAGGCCAGGCTGTCCTTGAAGGAGGAAATGTTCTCAAGAGAAGAACTTTCTTCTCACACTGAGTATTGTCAGTGGGCGAAATGAAAGACTGTCAAGTTTGTGTGTGGATGCTTTTGTTCTCGTGGTGTCATCTTCTGTACAACTTAGGTGGATGTGATGCAGAGATCAGAGGTCACAGCACGTTTTGGAATGTGTCAATACCGCACATGCCTGACATTTATATCATTTTGACCCCACATCCTTAAATTAACAGACTCGTTGCATGCACGCTGTTTCAACGAAAACTAACACATTTCTCACGCTCTTTCATTAATTTGTAAAGACGGACTTCCTTTCGTTTCAAGTTTTTTTTAAACATGTTTTGTATAATTTTTTAAATATATTTTAATAACATTTGTAAAAAAAAATTATAATAAAAAAAAAAATTATGATTGAAACTTAACAACATCCATAAAACATAACATTATAGCCATATTTTAGCATTTATTTTTAGCATTAATAACATATTTTTTTAAATTTAACTTTATTCACGTTACGTGACCTTGAACTGAACCTTGAATGACCTTGATACCACTCTGCGTGAATCCCTAACATGTTTCTCTCTGCTGCAGGTGTTTCTGTGACGTCACACGCGCGCCATGGACGACCTGTGCACCAACAGCCTTGACTCGAGCGGTGACGTCACCTCCATCTACAACAATAACAACAACAACAACAACAACAACTCGAAGGAGACCCAGTGCGCGTCGGCGTCGATTAACGAGGAGACCCAAGGAGCTAACGAGGCGGCCCAACAACAGATGTCGTTGCATGTCAAACAGTTGATGGCGGAGAAACAATCGTTGGACGATCGGAACGCCGAGAACGGGAACCAGTTCTCGTTGACGCAGAAACTGCTGCAGAACGGTGAGTTTATTGATTGATTAATTGATTCAATCCATATTTGCAACAGGTCCGAGGTCCCATTGGTGCAAATTTAACATTGGTGATTGACAAATGATGATGAAGAATTTTGATTTTATATTTGGTGTTTAACGATATATGCGGGGTTCTCATGCTCTGACGCCGGGGTATAACACATTCGTCGTTGGGCAAATAGAAATGTATCCTATTTGAAAAGGGAAGGAGTCGCGTACGACGTTCTGTTGCCTGATTGGCCGATGACGAACGCTAGGACGCCGGCGTTGGACCATGAGAACCCAGCAGTACTTAACAGCGAGATCATATGATGTCGGGGAGGTATTGGAGGACAGGAACAATTGGGAGGAGAAATAAGGAAACGGGAGGAACACATTTGGTCGCGTCTTACGATTGTCCCGGGCCAATTCTATCCTGGACCCAGACGGGGAGTTAATCTAAGATTTGTCCTAGCAAACATGGTCCATGGAGCCCGCTAGAAGACATTATGCAATATGCATGTTGTATGTCATGTTTGCTGAAACAAAGCGGTAACCAATCCGAGATGATCAAATCTGTGATAAACAGAGTTTGACGAATTCGGATCTAAACCCAACTAACCTACTCTAATCTAGAAATGCACGTTCATTTAATGAGAAAATTGTTGGAATAACTAATAAACGTTTGAGCGAAAAACGTATATGTTGTCATTTTCGACGGAATTGTTGCTCTTTTGTATTTGACAATATACTTAAACCCAAATTCAAACGATTTCACATCAAATATGCCACCCAATCAAAGTCTACGTTTTGCGATACAAAAATGTCAAATTGTCTCATTTAATTGACGCGTTTTCCGTCTGACGAAGCCCGAACACGAAACGATAATTTTCTTCGTTCGCTCAAAACGTTTGAAGTTATTTCCTTTCCGACGTCGCCGGCTCACTCGAGTTAGCGCAGCAAGATCTCATCTCTTCCAAGACAAACACTACAAAAACAGGACAAGTCTTCTTCTTCTTCGTTTCGTTCGTTTCAATTTGTGTCATAACCTTCACACTTTGGCCCTTTGCTTTATTTTCTGACGTTGTAGCTATCTATCTATCGAGCGTTTTTACAGAGACAATCAAGATGATTAAAAATAAAGGCAAGGGAATGGAATGAAACCTGTGAAGTGTTTGTGTGCTGTGCTTTTAAAACAACCGACATAGCCAGCAACAATGATAACGTACAGGGACAGTCGTGTCGGATGCAGAGATATCGTCACCTATTTAACAGGGCTGAGTAGTCTTATTGTTGAAACCGCGTAAAGTGTCCGTGTTAGTCTTACTGTCACTTTAAAAACAGAACAAAATTGATGTGTTTTAGTAATATTTTGAAAACGCTACACAACGTTTAGCTTTGTAACAAGTAAATACTGGATTATTTAAAAAAGTTTCAGAATGTTTAAACTTTAAGGTTGTTATTTTGGAAGTCAGAGAATTAATTGTTTTCCAAAATGTTAGGTGAATCCAGTTTTTAGTTCATATGAAACTAAATTTTGATTAGTATAACCACTTTTGTGGCGTTAATACAAAGTAAAAACCAGGTCTTCGTATACAACAACAAACTAAGTTAATTCTCTACTCTCCACCCCCCACATCCAAGATGAAAGACACACACAGACAATTACCTAACCCTTCCACAAACTAATACACTTCTCATCACACACACATAATTCCTCTCTGAATGTTGGCACGCTTGCAATGCGCGGCACGCGGTCGGTAGGTTGGCAACACTGACGTAACTATACATATATAGAATCTCTCTGGTTGACAAGCCGACGTGGCCGTTGGTCGGGTTGGTAGCGCTGGCCCCGCGCTCGACTCTCCAGCGTGTGATTACGGTGACTTTGAACATTAATTTGGTGAACGTCCCAACGGGGACTCCCTCCCCTCCCCCGCCCCTCCCCCCCTCCATTCCCTGAGACTTACGTTAGCTCGCTCACTATTAATGGCGGAGGCGGCGATATTTTTGCAGTGCGTAAGTGAAACGCCGAAACACGTGTCTTTGGGGATCTGGGGGGGGGGGGCGGGGGAATGAGGTGGTTTGTATTAAATTTGGGGGTGCAATATATTCAAGGCGTATGACATACGTGGTCGTGTTAATGTTGAGTGTCTTGTCGGGTGGTAATCAAAGGTTTGTTGTCTAGTGGTTGGTTTTCCCTCGACTTTGAATATAGGGAATTGGCGCACAACGATTCAGTGATGTATATGTCCCAACGTAAGTAGTCTTATATCTATTGACACTTTTATGAACACTGTTTCAACCGAAATCAACAGATTTCTTTCACATGTTCGTTAGGATTCTCCAGGTAGCCAACCACAGGTCGCAAATTATCCCTAATGAACCATGTTTAATGGTAAATGGTAGGAACTAGATACGTAAAAAATTAATTTTGTACTATTAGACTAAATACAAAAATAAAATAAATTCACATTTAGAGTCTACCCACTCAGTAACTAAATTGATTTTCAGTGGGGGACGTTAATTTAAAGCAACTAAACCAACCCTGTAGGCTTCGAACACCGTCGACGAGTGAGCGATAACCAATCAAAGATCGATATTACTACTTGGAAACATCAGAATATACTGTGGTTGGGGCAACTTAAATAATAATTTTAGCTTAACTCCCTGCTGTTGGGTGCACAGCTGTTATTAGGTTGTTTCCGTCTTCATTGAATACCTAGGTATGTTTCTGTGTCTGGATAGTTGAGAAGGAATGTTCCGTGGATATATAATCGGACTCAATCCGAGCATTAGTCTTATGAATGAGAAACACTTTGGGAAACAATCTTCAGTTAGGGTTGCTGGTGGCCGCAATCGATACGGGACAGATGGGTGGCTCAAGGGTTTCAAGCAGGACTGTGATTCGTGAGGTCGCATGTTCGAGTCATGCTCTTTTTAAGTGTGTTGGACACAAATATCTTAGAAACCAGTAGAATTCTTGTTATGTTTGTTGGGTATCTTTAATTGAAATTCACTATTAAAAATGCGGAATAATTTTTCGCGCTAGACGTTAACAGATCTACAGATATTCACCCAAGAAGGATGCAAAAGTGACGGTGAAAAGTGAACACGCACAATATAAAAAATATTTACCTAACTCGGCATTAAATCCAGGGATATAATAGAAGACAACTCTCTATTCATTCCTCTAACCTCCTTCATCTATGGTATGACCCTGAAGAACGGATTAACAATTTAATAACTAAAATTGCAATAGCTGTTGTATTTATTGTCTCTTGCAAATCACTTTTATAACTGAATAGGAAAACATTATTAAGGGTTGGTCTTACAATCTCCAAATAAGAAAGTTATGTGTAGCAATTAAGCTATTTGGAGGATTTCAACAGTTTTGATTGGTCGTTGCCATGGAAAAAACAAGCTATTCGACGAATAAGTAGTATCATGTATATCAATGAAGCCAATTAATAAAAACAAAGCTTATCGAAATAAATCGTCAACGTTCCCATCTGTGACATCACGGAGCACTCGAGATTAATTTCGGGGATCGCGACCAAGCCTCCGGGAAGTATAACCCCCTCCCCCCCCCCCCCCCCCTCCTTCCATCCCTCCAGACTGTAATAGATTCAATCTGTTCCCAGTCATTACACTCGCCAAGTGAATTTAATTCTTCCGTCTCAATTGGTTCTTGAGTCTTGTGACGTCGCGCGATCAGACAATCTGAAACTAATCAGCACGATCGACGTTTCGAGTTTAAACGTCGCGTTGTTTCGATGGAAATCTGCTAAACCAGACTTGTCGGTAATTGTTTTCAGTTGAACAGAGGTAACGGTTGTGTTAAGCTTGACATTAATTGCGTCGATAACAGGAGTAGAATGTCTTGATCGACCTACATTCATCGTGTTCATGTGATGTTTTTAAACTGATCTAATTAAACATGGTCATTGTACAACATTAACAACTGGAACAACATAAACACGTGTTGTTTTCTTGTTTATTTTCAAGTATTTGATTGAAAAAATGTGATCGAAGCAACTTATTAATATAAAACAACACATCACAGTTGTTATGTTGAATATTACAAAATTTACGGGTCAATAAATATTTAAAAAAATTAATATAAAATTGTTGCAATATATTGGAACTTTAGTTTATGGTTTAAGTTTACGTTTAATTCGTTGAATTTGTAGGCGAGAGTCAGTGAATATTTTTAAGGAACACCTAAGTACAAATAAATACAATGGTCCACTTAAATTCAACATTGAATGCAATGAGTTGAATGGTA
Source organism: Isoperla grammatica (assembly GCA_945910005.1). Taxonomy (NCBI): domain Eukaryota; kingdom Metazoa; phylum Arthropoda; class Insecta; order Plecoptera; family Perlodidae; genus Isoperla; species Isoperla grammatica. Next base: position 44,445,993 of record OX246742.1, on the reverse strand, counting down.
AATTGTTCCGTATTATAATTTGTGATTGGAGTAGAGTCACAGCTCAAAGAATAAATATTGACCTATTCATTAGTCGGGAAAAGGATTGGTTTATTTTTATAAATTGCTAATGACAAAGTTCAGTTAGCTGTCATAAATTAATTAGCTCATGATGAATGAGGTACTAGAAGTATTAAAATAACTCCATACTAGTTGAAGACTTGAATTGATTCGTTCTGCAGCTGACATCACTTGCGACTGAGAATTATACATCGGTCTTGCTGACTGAATATTCTGCCGAACTGGCAAAGAGTATTCGTAACAGTGATGTATTGCGTGGCCTAGATAGAAGATATCGTGCTATATATTTTATGCACGGTACAGGAGATAATATATTACGATGGTTTGCAGGAAAGAGATAATGTTCACTGCTTTTCTTGCGGGGTTTAGCGATATCTCACTAGATTGAGAGTTTTCTGTCGAGATAGGTGTTGTAGAGGATTAGATTGTATCCATCGCGTGACTTTATTCGACTTTTTTCGTGAACGTTTCACTTAATATTGTTAATTAATACAAACTTTTTGTAAGAAAGATTTGATTGAAATAAGTTTTCTTAATTAAAGGGCTGCACAGAACGATCATTTGTAATATCTAATGAATGGCATCATCTGTGAACATGCGTATCTAAAATTGTGAATAATTCTAAGGATGTACAAAAGGCGAATAAATTAAATACATTAGCTCTAACCAAATATGAAAAGATACGTACACGAACGTACGTATTTTAGAAATGTTTTAAAAGCCAACAAAAGCATTCTTTATAGCACAATTTAAAAAAATGATACATAAACTTTCACCTATCGAAAGATTTAAAACAAATATCAATTATAATATTTCAGAGATCTTATAAATCCTTCACGATATCAAAAAACTTCCCTTAGGTCAAAAGCGTCCGGTGAAATCTTAAAATAATTCCATTCTTCATAGCATTAAACCAACAAACAAATTAATGTACCACATAGTATTATTATATTTTATCCAACGGTGTTTTGAAAACACCTTTGTTCTTTGTACTGTAGTACTCATTATAACGTGTATCATTATTTAAAACATCTTGTACTTGAATACAAAAAAGTATTTCACATGTGTATGAAGATAGATAGGGATATATTGAATTTCTTACCAGATAAGCTCTAAAAAGAAGTAAGCATTGTAACTAGAAGTATTTCATGTTATCCTAACATTATTACGTCGTTAATAAAATACCTCGTCACGTAATGTTTTCCTTCTGGCAAATCCACAACATGCAGCCTTTAATCTATGTTACATTACCTTGTACAAAGGCAAAACAACATTAGATGTTCGTTTTTTAGAAGTACATTACAAACCACTACCAGCACAATGGATTCATGTAATAACGATTAGCTGTCAGAAGACTCTTTGTGTAGCCGACGTTTTCTAGTCTTCTGTTAAACGCCGTAAAATATGAGATTGGGCATCCGCGAGCTAAAATAAAATGCGTACTGCGGGAAATTATGGAATACAATCGTTCAAACTCCGTTCATGACATAAAGAGGTACATCAACGTAATTTTGTTCTAGGAAACCATTTGTAAAGAAAAGATAGTGTTTGAAAAGATTGCAAAATATGGACGTACAAACTAAAAACAAAAAATAGTGTCGTGTAAGGTGAAAAATTAGTTTTTGATGAATACGACTTGTGAATAATAAATCTTGAATCTCTCTGTGCATATTTCACGTTCATCGAAGCACTGTCAGGGAATTTAATTAATTAAAATTTACCATTTTTCACTATTTCTATAATTTTAAATCAAGTAAGTGCAATAAACAAAATTGCATTTTTTGCAGTGCCTGTTCAGTTACACAATAACTGATCACGAGCATTATACACTTGTCTAGTCGCCAAGTTGATTTGATATTAATAAGTCACTACATATGAAAAGATACATATACGTACGTACGTATATAAGACATTTTTTAAATGCCAACAAAAGCATTCTCACCAGTTTATTTAGTGTTCAGTTAGTGTAGAATAAAAAGGTAATTGGATAAAGTTTTGTAAAACACGATCTCAACTTGAATACATTTACATACATTCTAAACAGTGTACATAGTTATTGAATTGATTCATACAGATTAAAACTAAGTCCAGTTATACATCCCAAATTCGCGAATCGGAAATAGAATCTGGGCTCATCTGTTTTGGAACCGGAAATAATCCCATTGAAACAAATGAGTCGGTAATTAGATTACGAGGCATTGTGTTAGGTCTCTTGCTAATACAATATGAGTGGGCGAGATGCAATAATATAGAAATTAAAAAGAGGAATACAAAAAAACTTATCTTTAGATTGCACAGATCGGTCACTTTAAGCATTGGGGTTACGTTTTAAAAACTAGCACACACCAAATACAAAAAATAATCATGGGTACTAATATATAGTTTATAAACATTTAAAGATAGATTTTTTTACGATTCATTTTTATCTTCACTTTCACATTTTTGTTAGAGGAAAAGGTAATTGGATAAAGTTTTGTAAAACACGATCTCAACTCGAATACTTTTACATAAATTCTAAAAACTTTTTAATCGTTTCATCTCTACCAGATCCATATCTCAACCATTCGATGTTTCGATCAAGTTCGCCCGTTAGAACTCACTTATGTGCGTCATTTCGAGCCACGCACTGAATCTAGTTTGATAGATGGCGCCGTAAAGGGGCCGTAGCCTGTAGAAATATGCTGTAACCGTCTAGAATAAGAACTGTGGATCCTATATATTTTGTTTTATTATAATACTGGTGTAATACAGAGTTATTATTCTCTTCACACTTGAAAACTTTATTCACAAATCTTTCCCGCTTAATAATTATTTATTTTTCATTCAACGATAAAGGGGTGGAAGTGCTTTTCATTAAGGGTTAACCTTGGCTCGGAATGTATATATTTTTTCAAAGTAGAAAAACGGAAATGTTAGTTAGAGTATCTGAGAACTGTTTATATGAATACTCAGGACATTTAATCGCTTTCTAGCAATATTTCTTACGAAATTGTTTAAAGAAAATATAGTAAATACAATTCTTATCACTTCCTTTACGTCGCACTTTAATGCGGTACGTTTTGTGAGTTGAAACGGGCATTATTCTGGCGCCATAGATTGGTCCTTAATATTAAAGTGCCTCTTCATCATAATAGTGCCACATAACCAGGACCATGAACGATATTTAGGCCTTAATACTGTCGAGACTTTACTACGAAACCTGTTAAAAATACAGTTCTTACCAATAAAACTTTTACCTTTGAAAACTTTAAAATGATTGCCAGAAAGAAACATACATTTATTTCTAGAGAACCCAGGACCTAGAGATTTAATAAAGTCACACCAATATTGAAGAACTGAAACAAACCAATAATCAGCTTCCACACAAAACGATGTCGGATTTGCTATTTCTAATTTGGAATGTACTTTACATTTTTGTCGCTGTTTTATATCTGTGTAACACAAATGACAGACAGCATTATGGCGCCGAAAGACTGTTACCAGCTTTGCTGCCTGCTTCGTTCATCGCCTAATAAAGCACTCAGCTCAGTATGCAACCTCTCTGGTTTTACTACCGACCGAGCTGTAAACAAGGTTTTATTCAACTATTCTAATTATTATGACCTGACAATTGACCCAAGCCGGAGACTAAATCATGCACCACATGGTTATATTGCTCTATGACGTAATCGCTGTGTCACATTTGGTTAATTTGACTACAAGTCGGGATGAGTGTGGACAAGTGTGAGAGACTATTGGCCACTTGAAATGTCTTCGAGTTTTTTCCCCCATCATAAAGTTTTGTTTGCTTTATTAAATAGCAAGATTTACTACATTGGAAGTTGACTTTAATCTATCAATATGATACTGGTGTAAATGTAAACGATAACCTTGAAGCCATCATAGTAACGAAGCATATAATAAACTTTATAAATTCCCCCACTGAAAATCAGTTCTTGTAACTGAGTAGTAGACTATAAATACAAATGTATTTATTTATTTAATGTTTAATAGCTAACTCACTGTATGTAATATTCATATCAAATATCGCTACCAATTAACCTATCAATAGTTTACGATGTTATAGGTCGTTAGGTTGGCTACATTACAGATTGTTGAATACATTCCACTAACTAGAAGAGTCAAAGTGCTCCCTTCCTTAATCTCTCTGATATTTGTTTGTTCTGTCAACGTTAAATTAATTCATTACACTCTTTTTATAGGAGGAACCAATTGACTATGACGAACCAAATTTAAATATACCAATGACTCCTACTCTAAATTGATGATGTACAACGGCTGTAGACCCGGGTACGTTGTTGTTTATTAGTGTAAGGCACAGTACTAAAGTAATACAACAATTAGTTTAAAAAAATGTGTGACAATGATTGTGATTAATTGCACAATTTACTTATAGAGACTATTTAAACTGATGAATGCTGTAATACACATTTGAATTAATATCACTGATTCAACGTAACGGCAGAGGGAGACCATGTCTTACTACATGGCCGACCATGCAGGGTAGTGGAAACTAACCACACAGGGTCTTAATTTACTCCAGCGCTGTTGAGCAGCGACGTTAATTGGTACTAGACACGTCCGTAGTGACAGACAGATGCGAGAGATCGACTCTCGGTTAGAGTACGAGCGGTCGAGGTCGTTAGCTGGTCTGGAGGAGCCTCGAACAACGGCGGCTTAGTTTGTAATGACAAAAATAAAGGGGGGGGGATAGGGGGCGTTTGACGGAACGGTATTGCTTAATTTCACACATAATTTTGGATAATTTTATAGCGAACAGATCAAAAGTTGTAATTGATATGTAGACAAGAAGAGAGTAATGACTGAGGGACTATTAAACTGTATAAATCGCCCCTCCACCCCCCCCCCCCCCGCTTAAAATATTTTCAGATAACCGAATGGGTGGATGATAAATGATTAAAAGCACAATCTGTAAACTGTTTTGTTTCTGAGAAATTTACATTACATATTGTAAAAAAGTGCATGCATGGGTACTTATGAAAATTATGTTGATTGTATGTTATTATAAAACTGTTTGCTTCAGTTTAAATTCAGTGAGGACCAACACCTTATCTTTATTTACTCGTGTTTGTTTATAAAAGTAGTTAGTTATAGTTGAGAAACTGTAAGAATGACGGCCCCCTCCATATCCCCACCACTGCTACCCGACCCCCCTCAACTCCGTGACAACCAAACAAAATGAAATGCGTGACTGAAAATCAGTTTGTTTCAGTTGTTCAGTTTGTTGTTTCATGTTTCCGTTTGTTGTTTCCGTGACAACCTAACAAAATGAAATGCGTGACTGAAAATCAGTTTATTTCAGTTGTTCAGTTTGTTGTTTCATGGAGTTGAGGGGGGTCGGGTAGCAGTGGTGGGGATAAGGGGGGAAGGCCGTCATTCTTACAGTTTCTAAACTATACTACATAGATTTCAACACAGTCATGTAGTGGCTAACTCCAGTAATGGAGAAAGTGGCCAAGACCGGTGGCGCGCTCTCTCCGCCATTTGTTGCACCCACTGTCTCGATCGCGATATTGTCACAGAAACCAGCTGGGGAACGTTTAAATCGCTCCGCCAACTGAAACAATGAATGAGTGAAGGAACGCACCCTAGCGCTCCGGAGTTAATGAGCGGAACTAATGGATGTCTGTCGCGACATTGCCCTTCGACCTGTTGACCCGGCCCTGGTGATGCGTTAAGAGGGATGTGTACGTAGAGAGTCGGCTGGTGATGCGTTTAGAGGACTGTGTATGCCTTCTTGTTTACGTCACTCGAGCATATATTTAGAGGGTCGGTGTAATAACTGTATGTCAGCAGACAGAGGGTTGAGAGCGGTCCAGCCAACGCAACTTTAACTTTCAACAATATCTAATTTGTTGGTAGAATTCTTTTTAAATTCTTTGGAACCAATCGATAATAAATAGTGCACCGCCTACTCGAAGGGTTTTTGGTGACTTCTGGCAGGCAGTGCTCAGTGGCCGGAACGCTCGCAGCGCTGCAGTGTTTCGCTCACTTCACTCGCGTGCACGAACACGAGACTTTAATTAGAGTCTGCGGAACTAGTGTATTTAGATATTTTGCACCCAAATTGGTTCTTGTTTTATCCTTATCGTTGTAGTGTAGCATTTTTGAAAAGGGTAGTAACATTGAACCTTCTAAATTGGCTTATCCGATCTCCCCATACAAAATATGCTAAAAATATACTTTTCTCCGTTATTTGTGTACTAGTGGAATTTGTATTCTGTTGCAAATAAAGGCCTAATAATAAAATTTGAATTAGATTCCCAAGTGTAGTTTTTTAAGGGCTCTTCAAACATATCTTTAGTTTTAAAATTGTTTGAGAGACCGATCGGTAAGAACGAATTTACGAATGGGAATATTGTGCTAATGGTATCCCGCTCACTTGAAATTTGCTGTAAGATGCGTAAATTTGTACCTGTCGCGTTGTCCCGGCTGCCAGTCCAGCCATGCCCCATTTAGACGGTTCAATGTTCCGTTCAATGTTCCTTGAATTCAAGGACAAAAAAGCATCAAAATATACATAGATAATAAAACACAACAATACGCACTAGAAATCAAGGCGAAAGCAGGCAGCAATCACTTCAAACACGAGCTTGAGAATCTCTTGAATTGTTTACGAGATGAAAGTGACCAAAGAGTTCGTCTGACACGGTCGCTTATGAAGAGAGCTCGCTACTTGTCTACCGAGGCCCCTGGGATTCATTCCGTCGTCTGGCGCGGCGCCTCCGAAACATAAGCGAAGCCGTTTTGCCAGCGATATCCGAGGACACATAAGAGTCGGTCTTCACTCTAGACTTGGTTCAAACAATCGAAAGGTCGTTTGTAATTGTATCGTACATACCAGAACGAGATTAGAGAATTACAATTACCTACTTCCTTAATGAATTAGTAATGAATAATGATGTAATGCAATGAAATGCTTATGTGTAAGGTCTTTAGATGGACTCTGTATTTACATTTATTTATATGTTTATTTATTTATTTATTTGTTTATTTGTTTATTTGTTTATTTATTTATTTATTTATTTATTTATTTATTTATTTATTTATTCATTTATTTATTTATTTATTTATTTATTTATTTATTTATTTATTTATTTATTTATTTATTTATTTATTTATTTATTTATTTATTTATTTATTTATTTATTTATTTATTTATTTATTTATTTATTTATTTATTTATTTATTTATTTATTTATTTATTTTTTTATTTATTTATTTATTTATTTTTTATATATTTATTTATTTATTTATTTATTTATTTATTTATTTATTTATTTATTTATTTATTTATTTATTTATTTATTTATTTATTTATTTACGGTGCTTCAGGGTAATTATGGGACAGTGAAAACTCAGAGCTGAAACAGTACATTTGAAATTTTCTCTAATGAATACATATTTTTAAATTTTATACACGTAGCTATATAACTACATACGTAAGAAGAATCCAAAATACATCGGGTAAAATAAAAAAGTAACAATATATATCCTTCAAACAACTTTTTAAAGGCAAAGGGTTGAAAATAGTCCCGTTTTAGTCCCGGATCCCCACTCTATTTATGTATTTATCAGCAACAGGGCATTGCCCCACAATTGCGATTAGATGCAATAAAAATAATTAATTAGTTATCCCATCACTGATAGAGGTAGCTCAGCGGTGAGACGCGAGACTCCAATTCGGAAGGTCGCCGTTTCGATTCCGGTCTACGGCAATCCTGACCTGAAAATTTTTTCCGATGTTTTTCTCAGCCATAAAGGCGAATGGTGGGTTCGAGTCCTACTAACAACCTTAGGACATTCCTTCCCAAACACCCTAACATATCTTCTGTAGAAGGGCACATCAGGTATTCCTACGAAAAGTTATCATTATTAGTATTATTCTCATCAAAAGAGGTCATACATACAATCCTATGACGTCACACAACCGCAGTAGGTACACCAAACTGAGTTTGTTCGTAGCTTGATAATCCTTTTAGTTTCACTCCACGAGATCTTATCAATGTTTCGGCTTTTGTTTCATTCGATTAGTCGATCGAGATATCGAAGTTGTTGTCGTGCGATCATTATGCAATGTCGCGTGCTAACCGTGACGTGTTTGTGTACATGCACGTACAACTCGTTTGTCAATAACGAACTGTTCCAATCTCATGTTGTGTTTGATACAATAATGCGGAACGTAATAAAAATGAGAAATTAATGTGACACTGTTCAGAGTCGATGGTTGGTGTTATCTCGTATTGTAGGTATATATATACAAACATAAAAATGAATGTGTTTATATAGTTGAATTATGAGTATGACGTCGGTGTAATAATAACTATGGTCAATAAGGCGCCGTGTTTTAGATTTAAACATAGTTGGTAATCTTTATGTTTCACTCATTAACCGTATTCGTTTGTATCGTTGGGAAAATGTGGGACGTTAAGCCGAAATCAGATGGAAATGTTTATGCATTATACTCTCACATTATTATCAGGTAGTGGAGCAACAATATTAACAGCACTTAATAGAAAGGAAATGAGGACAAAGACCTGAGCATGGAGAAATAAATGTAGATAAAAACAACGCGCTTTTTAAAGTATTTAGGAAATGATTCAATTACAAAAATAAATCATTATTTTGCGCATTCAAGAAATTTAAAAAAATGCGTTTTAAATAAAACATTTACTTTTATATATACAATAGGAGAGATATAAAACAAATCGTATTTAAATATATAGGCTACATAGCAATAATTTGTTACAATATCTCATTAAACTGAAAATTTCACTAAATTTTGAACGCATGTGCGTGAAACATTTCTTTGAGACGTGTTAATGTCGTCAAATACGATACTGCGTATTTCCTTTGTAAACATTCTTACAAAGTTTCAAAACTTTCGGCTAAAAATTGAGGACAATAAAATAATCTTGAATGTGTGTCGTAAAAATAGCTGGATTTTGCTGTCAAGAATATGTACATCCATTTAACATTGTAAAAAGTTTCCCCAAATCGCATTCGACAGTCTTATATAAGGTCAAAATCGTCCCGCAAAGGGCAAAATCGTCCCGCAAAGCCTCAACGTATAGATGGATATTTATTCGAATGCGTAACATTTTATTATCACGCGTAATCCAACACGGGCGTTCTACAAAGCCGCCGCCATTTGTAATTGCTTGTTTGAAGCACAGTTATCCAGCGTTGCGTGCTCGCCATAAAAACAAAACAAAACCGCACATACAAAGTCGTAATTGGTCGCGTTTATTTATCCGAACGCGTGTTTTGTTTTTCTCCCCTACGCAATTGGCTTACGCGTATATACGCAACGCAACGCGGCTTACGTTAACGTAACGTATTTACAGGCTATAACGTCGATGTTTACGGTTATGTGAAGTAGTTATCGACATTCCCATGCGAACACATTAAACAAGGTAAAAGTTTTTCGAATCGACACCAAACAATGGTTTATGCGGTAGTTTGAGCTGAATACAATGTATCGTGTGGTACATTCGGTTTGTTGACGTTATGTCGTTAGTTGAGAGTTCATTAGCATTGTTTTAGTGGGCTGTGGTCGATAACGCCCATGTATAATGTTCCCGCGCCCATCACCACTATTAACTATTAGAACGCTCTCGATACTCAGAAACATTGTTGTCAATCAAGGACTTATCTGTTGAATAGTCGGCCGGTGCGTTCGAGGTAATTTATTAGTTGGTACCATTTTGAAAATTGGTGTTGTTAAGTGTATTTTCTTTTTCGGAGGCTTTCACTGTCGTGTCCTCTATACTACTGAGGTTTTCCGGTTGTAAAAGCCTTGTCAAAAGGTGGAGAAATTCGTACGTTTCGCTCATATTATTACAATTTGCAAATATTCCATTTCCATAACAACAATACACGACAATACAAATCTAAAATCAGGGTTAATTGATGATTATTCGTTAAGCCCAAACATCAATCTCTTGTATTGTATCGATTCATTTCAAGACTGTTTTAAATTATTTTACATAGTTTATATTAAAAATTCGGGGGTCCGTGTAAGGTACATGAATAGATAATGGGGTGTGGATAATTTTTAAAATTGCTCATTTCCGAAGCAAAATAACAGTGTTATTACCTAGCGGACAGTGTAGAAAGCATAGATTCGTGGACATTTGCTCAACAGGTGAAGCAGCATTGTGTTGAGTGTTGACTCCCATGTCCAGTATATCACCAAAATGCGCGCTATCTACATATTCATTCTGCTGCATCTCAAATTCGCAAGTTACCCACTTTGTTAAGTATTTTCCACGCTCTACTCAACAGTGTTTATATTTAGCTCCAATCCTTGCACAATGTTACTCCCGCATTGAACCATATGATAATACATTCTCACAAAATGGACAATGTTGTATTGTTTTCACTTTACTCGCCTGCGTCCCCGGGGAGGTCCGCATAATCCTTCTCGAGGTGGCTTTTGATTGGCGCGCTTATACGGTTTAGCTAATTCATAACGAGTGGTTGGCGTGTTCCCCGCTAGGAATGACACCCACAACAGACGGTTCATAGCCGAGATTAAATAAGAATGACACCCACATGAAAATATCAATAATCTACGGTGAAACACGTACGAAACTGATGCGGGGGAGTAATTCGTGTTTGAGGTGATAATGATAATAAAGAGAGGTGGAGAATTTGAATGTTATAATATTGATGTGTTTAGTGAACGGAGAAATGAGATCTGATGTGAATTATTGTGTGACGTGTGTTTGTACCGACTGGGAATCGAACTCGTGTTATATTCTGACACTACCACGCCATGTGATGTAACGAATTTAGTTTTAAACAGGAGGAAATAGTCCATTAAACTGGATGTATAGCTTAAAAACTTGCATCGTTGGACAAATTTAAACATGTGTGCTCTACTACTGTGTACAAACTCAATGCCGGTTTTGAATCCGCTTGTCATTTGTTGTACACCTTGGCTTGGAATAGACTTAACGTGAAAATTATCCATCAACCGCTGAATATTTGATAGAAAATGAATCGAATGCAACAATGTTGTTTTCTATATACCCACCTAGCTTGTTACACCAATTAGCAACGGATACTCTGTGAATTATCCCCAGCACGGAAGTAACCCATTTAGAATTAAAACCCGTGAGCGGATGGCAAATGATTCTTTAATACCCATGGTTGCCAATACAACATTGATGTATATACCTATATAGAATACAATCGGGCAATATCGATTTCTAATCACCCCCCCCCCCCCCCCCCCCTCCTTAACGTGTCAAGTGATTTTCTTTGTCTAATAAGTCTACCTATCTTATATATATCGCGAGACTAGCTATCATCCCGTTATTCCGTTATTGTTCTATAAGCGCGGCGTTGTGGGGGGGGGGGGGGGGAGTTCAGGGGTGTGAGTGACGGGTTATATCTCTCCGGAGCATCTGTTGCTTCTGTAGGGGGGTGGAGAAGGGGGGAAGGGGGGTGAGATGACAGCTTCCCCCCCTCTCCTCGATAGAGACAAATCGAGAAGTTGTGTGTATCGGTATCGGTGGAGCTGTAACCCCCCCCCCCACACACGCGTTGCTGTGTCTAAGTCACGTGACATATTGTTCATTATAGGGGGAACGGGACGGTGTTGACACAATTTTGACAAATACTAGATTTGTAAACGATTTTCATCTGTTTTTTTTTTGCATAACTTGTTTTTCATAACTTGTTTTTCGAGACGTTTATGAATTTCACTCTCTAATTGTATGTTTTTTTTTAATTTTAAAATTTTGAGTAAACATGTAATTTAATATTGTAATGATTTTTTCCTTCGATTTTTTTCAACAAATTTCTCGATTTTTTCGCACTTCTTTCTTGGCAGCTGTAGATTCGTAATTTTAGCATGACAGAGGCCTGCCACAATATAATATATTCGTGGTTGTACCTTGAATGGGTAAACATATCAGCATCGTTGACGTTTAGCCAACAGATACATTATTGTGTCCGGAAGTAGCTACGACCTCAGGCCTTACCTACTTCCGCTCATCGTATTTACATCGATTATCGGTTTCGATTCTTCCCGTGCGGCGCGCATTGTCTCGAATCGAGCCCGCCTCTCATGAATGGGTCCGGCCCTCATTAGTCGGCTCACAGATTGCCAATTACCACTGACGTGTGTACACCGTGCAGTGTCGCCGCCTGGCGGAGTGGAGGTTACACTAATCTCAATGTCAGAGCTTTCCCGTGACGTCACACCGACCATAATCTGTGTAAGACAATTAAAAAATGATCATGGAAATTTCTCAATCTGTAATAACAACAATGCAGAAGAAATGAAAATGTATAATGAAGGTCAATAGATGATAATGTTATATGCATGAATTAACCTTGATGTAACATTTGAATAGTAGTGTTTCTAGATCCAATGCAAGGTCCGTAAATCCACTAGCGGGGATTCGTCGAACTCAGGTTTCTTATCTACCGCCTCTTTGGATCCTTATCTACCGCCCCTTTCATGCACGCTGTTTCAAAGAAAATCAACAGGTTCCTGGCGTTCTTTCCCACATTCATAAACGCAGTCTTCCGCTTAGCAGAGTGAACAGGGCTCATTAGTCACGCCTGCTCTGTTAGGAATGTTCACAGGTATCCAATACAAGATAGTAAATTATCCTTAATGGAACTGTTTCAAGAAGGCGGTAGGAACGAGAGAAACAAAAAATTAAGTTGGTACTATAGGAGTCGGCTAGTTCATAAGCATGAGACCATGGTTACGTTGAACGATGGACATTTGGTGGAAAAGTTTTGGTATTTTAATAATTACGCTCAGGAATTTTAAATAATTTATATCCTGGGAACAGATTGATATTTTCTTCTGGGTTGTTTCGTCATGTCGGTACAGAGTTTTCACTCGACGTTTCGCCACCCATGTTGATGGCTTTTTCAAGACTGTGGTGGGAAAAAAGCCACCAAGATGGGTGGCGAAACGTCGAGTGCAAACTCTGTACCGACACGACGAAACAACCCAGAAGAAAATATCGATCTGTTTCCATCTACGGGTCGTGAAAGCCTCCAACAACTCATCAATTTATATTCTGATTTTTAGTTCTATCTTCACGTATGATGATGTTGCTAAAAAGGTTGACACACGCTATAATGACCGAGACTAATTAATTACAGTGATATACAAAAATATGCGAACCGTGAAAAACACGTTATAGTTAACTGTATCAAATTAAACATCGCATGGCACGGAAAATATGTCTATTTGCGACTTTCATGGCTTGTTTCGTACGTAACCAGCACAAAACAGTTTTTAAGTAATATTGTAGAAATTTTATACCTTACTTGATACCTTCATCTTATTGGAATTTTGTTTCGAATTTTGTGCTTAGTTGAGATTATATTCCCCGATTTCAAGTGAAATTTATGATTTCGATTTTAAATATATATATGTGTGCACTGTGATTTATGAATCAATGATACCGGAAAGTATGTATATCAATGTCGACATTACTTTACTAATAATGGCGGGAAAACACTGATGAAATAATAATAATGAAAGTTAAATAATAAGACCAATCAATAAGTAAGTTACGACTGCAGTCTCACTACAACTGGATGAAGCTGGGTTGTTGTTTTTTCATTTTTGTAATTAGTACATTTACTGTTTTCTGAGATTTAAAACAAAGAGATATTTTGCTGCTTTCACAGCAAAAATAAATGTCACAAAAAAGTGAAGTATGTTGTCTGTACAGAAACAAATTGGAAATTATTTATTTCCACGAAGGTAATAACCTTTCGAAAGGTTATCCACTTCATTAAAGAACAGTAAACACAACTCAATGTATACACAGCCGCTCTATAGCCACAATGGGAGTGAAAAGATGTATACATACAATTTAACGAGTTTTCATTGGCTCTCAAAATGTATGCACAAAGATTCTTGTATAGTTTACTTATGAGATTACCACGCAAGTTTTTCTTCTCCCGGTAACACACGGCCGACTACGCTTCATGTGCTTGAACACGGCGCTCTATGAGCCTTTACTACATTATTAACATGCTCCATACAAATTGTATTACATTCCCCCCCCCCCCCTCCCCCCTCACGTCTCTAGTGGGTCCACCTTATTCTTGCACAATGAGATAAAGTTAGTTTAATTCAATGTTTGAAGTGCTGCCGTAGCCGCGTCCGTATAACGTCTGCTTTATCCAACCCCTACACAATTGGTCTTGGTTTTGTGAGCGCGTTGAGGGTAGGTCACTCATTCCTTGCCATAGAAATACTCTGCTCGGCCGCTAGGTGAATAATGAATTAGTTTTTGACTGTATACCTTTTTTCCCGCACTTCTAGTTTTGCATATACTAATTAGTATACTCGGGTGGAGATCTAGTATTGTGCGTTGCACATTTTGACGTGGATGTTGGTCTTGAGAATTTCGTATTATGCTTCAGTAAAGGTAACTGTAGCATTGATTTCATGAAATAAGAATGTTAGCGAACTAAATATTGATGATATTTGTCTTTATATCTAATATTTTTCAAGACTAATGTTCGAAAGAAATATTCACTAGATAATTTAATAATTCCATAGTGTGGAATACCAATGGCAATATGTATTAAAAGCTTCTCTACAAATTCTAAATTACTTATTTATTGGCATAACAAACATCTGTGTTAAAAAAGTTTTAAAATATTTACTAACTTGCACATAGTAATAAGTAACTAAGTGTGTATTGATACGAAGTGTGTGTTTATAGCTAGTGGTGTTGAATAAGTATAAGAGGGACACATGTTTAGAGCTAGCTTCGTTTACGTAAAATGTCGAGATATAGAAATACATTTACCACTTTACGGTATCAAAACATGAATAACACTTATAAAATATGCAAATTGTAGACTAAGCAATAGTTTTGGGAATGCACGTAAAGAAATATCATTCAACTTGAGAAAATTGTAACACAGCAACTTATATCAAATTTAAATTCACAAAAGTTTTATCATTAAAACCTCGTTTATAGTTTAAGATTTTTTGGTCCATGTCAAAACAAATAATGACGCTCTTTCTACTTATGTGATTTTCGTTTTTCGTTTTGTTATGTCGTTTTAAACTAAGTATTTATTAATGTGTTTTTCTTTGCCTCGTTGCATTGTCCAAGTAGTTGAATTAGTTTTACTCGTTGCAACGAGCAAGATGGTAACAGTGTCGTCATGGATTATGTAATAGTTAAGTGACGTATGTGTGTAACAACTACCAACCTAAATCTAGTTGCATCTCGTTCTCATGTCTGTGGTATTGTAATCATACTATCAGCACGTCTGTTGACAGGCATTGTGAGGGCGCATTACAATCACGTTTGGTGCAGTCCACGCAGTACCGGTAAATCCCGCGACGTATTCCGTTGGAATAGACCGTGTGGACCAACCGTATCTTCTGAGAATATTAAGACCCACCTTGCTGCTTACGGCGTGGCCATTATAGTAATTAATACGCGCGAATGTTTTCCAACGTTGGTACCGCCGAGTGACCAGTGACGTCACCTCTGTCCCGGACGAGTGCGCGCGCACGCAAACACTCTGCCTCGTGCCACCAGGTAATGGATGACGTCACGCGACGGAATGCAACTTTGCCGCAATTAAAGTCTGTAATTATACAATTCGCACGGAATGACTGTTGCCGAAAATTTTAATTACTTCATAATTATTTTAAACACGCCATTGTATTCTGTAGTGAAGTTGGGTTTTGGAGTTAAATGGGTGTACTGTTCCTTTAAAACAGAGGTCTGTGAAAGCTCATTGTAAAATTAGTTGCTCTTAAGCATGATTGTGTATGTAAAAAGTATTGATTTAACCGTATGTTATTAGTGCTACGTCCAATGCAGAAGCCCAGAGCTCGATTCCAGTTACACAATTGTAGTTTTTTCAACTTCTGGTATTGACTTGTTAAACCTATCGGTTGAAACTGAAATACAATCAGGTAAACTGTGAGTGTGTAGCCGTCATCACAACAAGGCGTTGTGTATCTCTCACCCCCCCCCCCCCCTCCCCCTCTAATGTCAATCCCAATAACGCGAGTGTTGCAGACAATAAATGCAGACATACACAGACGTGGCTCAGCGATAACACGAGAGACTCTAATTCGAGAGATCGCTGATAAGATTCCGACCACCGACAATCCTGACTGAAAGTGTTTTAAAATGTTTCAGTTGTAAGAAACACTACAAAATTTGAAAATGGCGTGTTATTCATGTCGATAAAATTGACATTTTCACGTGATAGTGCTAATATAGTATATAATATATAGGCATATCGATAAATTCAACTTTCTCCAGTTCTAATGATTATAATAACTTACGTTACATTATGACTTACGAGTAGTTATGACGCGAGGTCTAGTATGTTCTGTCTTTGAGCAGCGAGTGTACGACTGTACTGAAGGTAGAACGAACGAGGGGGAGGGGGGGGGGGATGAATACTCTCCCCTTAATTAGGTCCACTCATGACTGCAGCTCAAACAGAAACAGAGAAGAAACTTGAGCGAGATCTTTAGTCACGTGCTTGGCCGCCATCTTGAATTATGGAGAGAGTCCATAGAAACCACCCGCAGACGTGTGCAAGGAAACTTGACGGAGTTTGACGAAGAAAGATGTCGAAGGGTTAGTTGAACATGTGCGGGACAATTCTCTGAGGAATTATACTGAATGAATGAAGTTCATTGTCAATTGACCTTTGTTGTATAACTGAGAGTGGACAGGGTGACGTTTGTAAAGTACACCACTTTGATGTTATTATACTGACTTGTTCTGAAACTACCTTGCTGATGCGTGCGTCATATACGATGAGTTGCTCTTGACCAATCGGTGATCGGTATTTGAAACTGGGGTTCTCTGGTTGGCCACGATTTAGTCATCTGTATGAAAGCATCTATCTGTAAGGTTGTTTCGGGACGACCTAAGACGTGAGTATTTGTGGTACAAACGAAACTTTAACACCAATTGAAATTTTGATTTATTACTATCACGATATATACAATTGCTAAATCGATATATTGCAGATATACTCTGCATTTTTTACCATTTAACTGGCGGGGTCACTTTGTAAAATAGAAGACCGCAGAACGCTTGGAATATGCTGATTTTCGTTGAAACAGCGTGCATGATAAGGATAAGGAGATAAGGATCTGCGGTCGGCATGAGACTTGTTAAGTTGGGGCTGGTATTTAACTATTTAATAATAGTAAGATATTTGTAGAGCTGTGTTGGCGTTTGACGAAAGCATCCCTGTTTCCAATGCAGAAGGTCCCGGGTCCAAATCCCGGTTCAGGCAGACGTTTTTTGAACTTCTAATGTGGATTCAATTCCATTACTTCTTGGCTTAGGAATAAGTAAACGGTGACTTTGGAGCCGTCCTAGCAACGAAGCACTCAATAAATTCAAAGTTGTTCTGAATCGGCCTTGTTGATTCTGACATTTGTACGCAGGTGTTCGCACTGTCCAATCACTGATTAATATGTTTCGTATTTAATATATATCGATCTTTGATTGGTTATCGCTCACTCGTCGATGATGTTGGAAGCCTACAGGGTTGGTTTAGTCACTTTAAATTAAAGTCCCCCCTGCAAATCAGTTTAGTTACTGAGTGGGTAGACTCTAAATGTGAATTTATTTATTTTATTTATTTATAACGAGATAACTGACAAAACATAGCTTGTGTGTGCAAGAAGTACTCGGTAACTTGTTTGGAAGAAAAAAGTTGAACAATTGTACGTTTAGCATTGGACATCACTTTCAAGTCCGGCAAATAAACTGGAAACCCGCTACGAGAAAGTTTTGTGGACATGCGAGAAGGTCATGGTTGAAAATAGTAAAGTAGGTACTTGAAGACACGATTGTTGCAAGGAACTTTACACAAAGAGAGAAAATAGAGGTTTGGATGTTTAAGGTATTTGTAGAGTTGGGTTGACGTTGAATCTCTATACTAGATGTGGAACATTCGTACCCTGTTAAAAACACTTGCAATTTGTCCGGTGACGAGCTGTAAGAGCCACATATTGGTTTTATAGAATTACAAGTTTATCTCCAAGTCTTCCAGAAATCAATTTTTAATAAATAATAACAGCTGTCAAAGAAACGATATGAAATATACTTCTTATTAACGTAATGTTGATTTTCATACACATTTTATGATGATTAGTGTTTTGTATCTACAGTCTTGACAACCATGCTACTATTGAGTGATAACGGAGATGGAAACTGCCACAGGACTCAAACTTTCCTCAGTTCAAGAACTCAACCAAATCAGAAATAATTTGGTCAGAAAAATGTAGCAATAGCTAGTTATAATTCATCCTTTTTTGTCACTGAACTCATATCTGACGAAAATATTGAACATTTAGTGAGGGTATTACGCTAAAAATAGATCAAGATGATTGCTGGGTTCGAGGTTGTGATAGTGTCACCATTAGCAATTGCAGACCATGCTTGCTAACGAGACATTCAACTCAGTGTGTCGCACAAGAGACAACCATGACCGTAGTTCTCTATATATAACGTCTAGTTTACAATCAGGACTGCTTGTATTTGCTCTGAACACTACACGGCGAAGTTGGGTAACTGCAGGAGAACTTTCGTTGCAGTTTTTATTTATTTTATGTCTATCTTATTCAGCACTATTATTTACGGAAATAAATACAACTAGACCAAGACAATATGCACCAACACATTAAGAAGAAGAAGAACAAACAAATGAGCAAAACAAACAAACAAACAAACAAACAAACAAACCCATTAAGAAGAAGAAGAACAAACAAACGAGCAAAACAAACAAACAAACAAACAAACAAACAAACAACAAGGATTGAGCCAAACACCAACATTAAACGTAGACGTCTCAAACTCAAACGAACCAAAACGGGCGATGCGAAATTGTCGAAAGTCTGAGATATAAATTTACATTCCCGACGTTTCACATTACGCACGCGCATTAGCAATGCAATAGTGAGACGTACATTGTTAACAGTTAGATGTAGATGTATATCTCTGTGAGGGGGGGGGGGGGGATTGCGGAACCGTTTCAACATGCACACTAACGCTAGAACCGAGAACCGCTCGGGTACGTGACTCCATGCGTAGTTTTAAAGCACGGATTTACAATTCAAATTATTCTTGTATTCAAATTTTGTAACGTGAATATAGTTAAGTCAATATGGAGACCTCTTGAACTGTTTATTTTATTCTATTTATTATTTTATTCTATTTTAAAGGACGTATATTATATGAAGATAACAATGAAGTGGAGTAGAAGCTAGGGAGGAATATCTTTGGATTCGAATAAGTGCTTTGCTACCCAGCAAAAACCATATACACCGACTTCAGATCCTTATCTATTGCCCTTTTTGATGTACTGTGTTTCAGCGAAAGTCAACAGATGCCTGGTGTTCTTTCACTCATTTAACAGTCTTGCCTTCCGCTTACAAAAGTGCGCAAGTGTTATTAGTGTCAAGCCTGCTGTGATAGGAATTGTGATTTATCCAACCCAAGGATGTAAATTATGCATAAAATGGATCTGTTTCAATTAGATGGTATAGGAAATAGGGCCGTAGACAATTTAGGTAGTTATTTCTTAAGCATGATACTACATTACGCTGATGCAACTTTAAATGGTTCTTACGAGGATCCTCGCAGTTTTACCGTGGAATGTCAAACCTGTCATGTGTTCTATAGTCTGCCCTAAACCGACTCCAGCTACACGCGTAGTGCTCTATGTTCTCAGTGCTCAGTTCGTCGAGTATGAAAACTCTACCCCGACCGACCACGTCTGGTCAAGATTCATTTGTATCGGAAATTACGAGATATACATTTTTGTTCGACGTCCATAAAAACGAGATAAACACAATCACAGTAGTTCGATTTGTCATTCCAGTTCGGAAACCTTCCACACTTTTAGAACGGGTGGTTAGTAACCATTCTAAATACATTGGTCGCGTTTGAAATACATGCGTTACGTTCATACTTTACGTTTATGCTTTACGTTCATGCTTTACGTTCATGCTTTATGTTCATGCTCTACGTTCATGCATTGCGTTCATGTTTTACGTTCATGAAACGGGCAGTCAGTGCAGGATTTGAGATTAGCGCGATTATATTTTTACAGTTCGAGAACTATAAAAAAGAGTATTTATAGTAACGAAAGAACTGAAAAAAAGAGAGCTAGGTTACGTTTAATATAAGAAAAATACACATGTACACTTTAAAAACGTGTTTAATTAACGTTAAGCAAGTATCTAATTGGGTTAATCTTTGGCTTGGGATAAATTTAAGTATGGAAGCCTAGGTTTCAAAGCAGAAGAAAATCAAAGTTAAACGTTTCCACCTGAATGGGAAAATTACAGTTTCGCTTTTACAACTTGTGCTCTGGTTTTGTAATCTAGCCAATCACCGTCTGGACTGTAGCAGACTTTACATACGTAGAGGATGCTTTAATCACGCAATTATTAGCTAGATTATTAACATTACGCTCGTGTTGAGACGTGTTCGTTTAGAATCTGGTGGTAAGTGTGAGAACAAACTATGAATGGGTACTTCTAGTAGCTAGCCTGCTTTGATAGGCCACGGCAAAGCTTGACTGCAAGCTGAGCGTGTTTGTGTAAAGCCCTTTACCCACAATTATCGGGATCGCAATCCGGGAATCGTGAAAGTTTGAACCTTTTTGGTTCTTATAGAGTGGTGTACCTACACAACTAAGTTGCAATGTCGCAATGTGGGTTGTAGTCGGGAAATGTTTTTATATTTATACGATTGCGATATCGATAAAAAAAATGGTAAAGGCAAATGAAGCAGTTTGACAGCCTTCTGTATAATGTCAGCCTGATCGTATGGCCAGAACTCAGCCAGACCGTAAAATCGTGACTTTCAAGTATTAAAATGGTTTATACGGGCTATAGCGATAATGAATGACATAAATGGCAACATTACATCAAAATAAAGTGTTATCTTGATTATGTCTGTTCTTGTGACTATTTTACAGCAACCATTAATGTGAGTGTAATGTCCTTGGCAGATGTAATGACACCCGATTATAACATTAATGCAGACAATTGTCCGTAGAATACATGAAAAGTGCGTATCAACAAACGGTAGCTGTTTATGTTTAAAAAATGCCCTGATATACATTAGTTGTAGATACGATTCTATGGTACAATCGCTGTTATACGTAAATTAAGGACCGGACAGAAAATGTTTATAATACTTTCTTATAAAACAAAGCTGTGCCTTTACATTAAGGTTTCCTTAAATAACACAAAATAACAGATGTCCAAAAATGAAATCATGTAAAGGTATGAAATATGAATGCTCCTATTATGACAATTATATTTTATAACAGGGGGGGGGGTGGACATGGGTTGGGAGGCTACCTGAATATCCCTTTTAAATTAATTTTAATCTATCTTTTCACTCTCATCTCAAGCTAAATGCACGTTTCGTTCCATTAAACAATTTCGCATTATTAAACACTCGATTAATTAAACCATTTTTTTTGTTTTTTTTGTTTTTTTTTTTACCGAAAATGATATTACCATTTTATTACTGGCAGTTATTCGTACACGTATCTTGTTTGCAGCCGCCTTTGTCGTTCAATCTAATTGGCCAAGTTTGTGTGTTGTATGACGTGGACGCGTCGAGCTCACACGGACAATACAAGGGGGGGGTGGGGGGGCAACACGTAGAGACAACGCACGTCCCCCCGTAATGGACTACATTTGATGTTTGCCAATCTGCATTTATATTAGGGACAACGTTAAACGTGGCGGGCGTAGGTAAGCGCAATACGACACAACATCCCTGATTGTGAGCCGGCCCTGGCAGTGAGCAGGCCCTGGTGTGAGCCGGCCCAGGTGTGAGCCGGCCCAGGTGTGAGCCGGCCCTGGTTGTGAGCCGGCCCTGGTTGTGAGCCGGCCCTGGTTGTGAGTCGACCCTGGTTGTGAGCCGGCCCTGGTTGTGAGCCGGCCCTGGTTGTGAGTCGACCCTGGTTGTGAGTCAGCCCTGGTTGTGAGCCGGCCCTGCAGGGCGATTCTGTATGGGCGACGATAAATTTATCAGCGGTTTTAGTCGTTACTGAAGGCGAATGCAAGGCGGTGATTGGCTCATCGCCTTCTTCAAACAACTGAAACCGGTGATAAGCGTTTCGTCGCTCATACAGAATCGCCCTGCTGTTCTGGTGGGATGGGGATTCGAGATGGGAGAGAAAACGGGCGCGGGCTACCAACAATAATAAAAAAAACGGCAAATTATCGTTATTTCTGGCCGAGTATCGAATAAATGTGGCATTTTGTAACCTCGTTTGGTGTATCCAGATATTTTATGTGTGAACCATTTTCAAGGGATTTAATTCATTACTAGCATTTTATTTGAGTTTATTTCTCAACATTTGCTTGGATAACAACCAAGCTAAACTATGGTTGATTGAGTTTTGGCCAATTCTGATTTTCTACGACCTGACAACTTTTCTCATTTTTGGCAAAGAAAAGAAATTGTTGTCATATTTTTTATCGGTTTCACTTTTAAAAATAAACTCCCCTGTTTGGCAACAATGGACGAAATGTCTTAGCTCCAACACTACATAGTTCATCGAAGGTGATTGAAATAATTTTATCACTTGTTCAGTTGAGAATCGTTCACCGTGAAAGCGATATTTTCACATTGTTCCGCAGGTCTCGTCTCGCGCGAGAATGTTACCGCCTTTTACGAGAACGGTAGTTTTATGTGAGCGGCTATCTGTCCGCGCCTGTCGTTGAAGGGGGGGGGGGGGGGGCGTGATTTTGGAGAAGTATAAAAATGTGTTGAGTTTTAAGAACAGCGTCGCTTACAGATTTTCGTATCACTTTGTTGGTTTGGTTACATATTTTCAAAGTACCATTTTAAAAATTATGGTTCTAATCACGGTCCTCTAAATCTTCAATGACAACAATGCATAAGAATTAAAAATATAAAATCAATGCTAATAGGCCTAGATGATGCAGTATCGCCATAGCATTTGACAATAGCGTTTAATTGTTGTGCATAGTTGCCATATCAACTCAGTCTAAGAAGAGTCCTACATCATTTACAAAATAGCTCTGTTACTACGTGAAGAGACCGATGTTTTCATCTCTGAGTGTAGCACCAACTACCCCCGCAATGAACGAGCAAAAACTCATCATCTGTATTGCACTGCGATCGGATTCATTCCCGATATACAGATCAATCATCAAGATAACATCTGATTGGTTTAAAATACGCGCGCGTCATATTTAAAAGCAACATCTGAATTATTCATGTCGGCTTATCGGCTGCGCGACAAAGACAGTTTGTTAAATGGAGCCTACCGGGTCATAAAACTCGCTTTGATATCATGTGGCCGAAAATGTCTATTTTTTATTTATTTATTTATTTATTTATTTATTCATTTATGAATCGGCCCCATACAGCATTTTATGACATTTATGGCATAGCCAGTGTACTATGCCATTGACCAGTATAACAACGGATGATTAACAACGATGCATGATGATGAAGAAGGGAGGAGGGGAATCCTGGTACCGGCACGTAGCCTACTCATATCGAAAAGTACCAAGGGGACCATCAGCTTTACGTCCCATCCGAAAGAAAATGTAATACTATTATTAATATAATAAACAAATTGATAGTATTATTATATATTGTATCGTAGGAAGTTCAGCCTTGGAAAACTTAGAACATGTATTCTTAATTCTAATGGCTTTTCTTTGTATGATAGAAAATAGCAGTAATCAAACAATTCCATAGTAAACATAAACAAATTTTACACTTAGCAGACTTTATTCTACATATTTTATATAAAGTTATTTCACACAATGAAAGTTAAGTAAGTTTTCACTTGAAGAACTTCTTTATCGTCAAAGGGAAAACTTTTTGATTTACTCTAATAATAATTTTAGCTATTTGGTGGAGGTGCCGGGTTAGAGAACATTGTGCCGTGTGCCGTTCTTGCACGTAACACTTGGTTAGATTCTCACCAATGATTAATGTATTTTTTATTGGTATTATTTCCATTACTTCACAAGAAAAACTAGGTGTTCTTACATGAAGTTGAGCTAGATATAATAGGTAAACTGAAATATCGAGCTTTGATTGGTTATCGCTCACTCGTCGATATAGTGTTCGAAGCCTACAGGGTTGGTTTAGTCACTTTAAATTAAAGTCCCTCACTGCAAATCAGTTAAGTTACTGAGTGGGTAGACCTAAGTGTGAATTTATTTATTTTATTTATTTATAATATGTTATGTTTTGATTTGGGTAGGATAACCATTGAGTTAACAAGTAGCAGGATGTAATGTTTCAAGCGATCTCTCCAAGGTAAAGAATTTCCCACTCCAATATTACTTTCTTTAATTACTACACTTGTTACATTGTTGTAGCAAATCCCGGTTGGAATGTTAATAATAGAAGCGACTGTGTATATTTACGAAGTGAAAACGACAGATACTGATATTATCAGTTCTGTTAATTCAGAGAATGCACGCATGCGCTCTCTAGGGCATTGCGATTACTTGAGTTAATGATATTAATAATGATCAGATAAGCAATGTTGATAAACAGGTTCCTATCTTACACATGACTTCCTAGAGCTGACAATATGACTTGCAATAAGCTTGCAATATGTATACTTCGAGTAGGAAAATGTTGACTGTTCTAAAATTGATTTTTGTTTTTGCGACATTTCGTCCACACATAACGTCTTCGGATACTAAACTGGTTTTGTATTTATAAATAATATCAGTGCAACATACATTTTACACTGTACTGTACTAGTATGATAACGTACCATACACAACGTGGGGATAACTAAGTAGTATTAAATTATAAACAAGCAGGATTACATACATTCTTAATAAAATTTCCTAAGTGGAAAACTTTTAACATTTTAACATAAAATTCAGACAAAAGCATAAAGGCTGGCAATTCGAAAAGACAATACATATATAACATGAGGAAAAATAGTTGAAAAAAAAACCTCTTCGGAAACTTAGTAGTAGTATACGATACTTGATTATAGGAGTTTGGAATTCGATTCCTGTGACCTTATATCCTGTCCAAAGAGGTTTGAAAAGGATAGGCTATGTTAGATCACAGACCAATAATTGGTTTCTAGCAATGATGCCATTGGTCGGAAAAGCAATTATTGGTTTAAAAGTTGTAGAAAATTCATTGTACAAATTTAAATCCCCCTTAAATAAACGATCATCAATATTTCATTACGCTTGGTTAGACATTAAAATTAAATCGTTTTTTTTTATCATCCCTCCATAACGATGTGTAGGATTGCATGAAATCTGTCTTAATAATCAGAATGTGTTAAATAATTTGGTTACATAGAAACAAAAAGTCAAGAATATTCCCTACCTTATTAAAACTTTCAAGCGCTGATAAGCTGTCACATTGTCTTAACCATTTTACATTCAACAAAGGCTAGAAAATGAAAATATTAATGACAGCTAAACATCTTCGCTTGGTCTTACTACTAGCTTCTATCCTTTCTAAAAAAATCAATTATTGACCGAGAAAAAAGTTCTTACTACACATTCACAAATTATTATGTTTTATTGTTGATACTGTACTATATTTCATCTTATGAGTTTCTTGTGACAGGTGCATGGTTAATATCATTCATATTTGGTAAAATAAGACAAATCAGGAATTTTTTTTAATCAAAGCCCAGCTGTGTATGTTATTTTGTCGACATCGGACTTCATAGTCTCTTTACTGGCGCGTACCCGCCCCTTGTTGCTCTGAACTACCGCGTGTTTCGTTAACCCTCGCACGCGCGTAGGTCCCGCGTAATCCCCCCCCCCCCCCTCTCCATGGAAACACTCGAAACTCGTACAGGTGAATTATACCACTAATGGATTCGGGTATTATTTCAAGTTAATGGATTTACGTGGGTTTGATATGTAAAATAATAAAACAAACAGATTATATGAGCGGGAAAGGTTTGGTTTTAACGTGTGTTAACCGACAATGTTTTGTGGATTCAAATTTTATAATCCCTACTTCGAATAAACATAGAATTTTAATTTGTTTTGAATGTGAGAATAATACAGGACGGGTAATTTTCATTTCGGAGAAGTGGAAATAGGATATTATTTTATATGTGCAGCAATAATTTGCTGTGCCCACCTTCTTATTAATTCGTAGCAAGAATAAAATATCGCATCTTATCAATGCAACAGTTTTTCGGTATTGAGTCTATTTTGTGTCACTTACGGTGGGATTATTTCATTTCTGATCTTTCAAGGATCGAAGATGTGCAAGGAAGCTTTCAGCCTTTTGAACATTATCAGAGGCCGAGCGTGCCTGAATATTCCTATAGTCTCAAATCGAAGTTTTAATTGATAACGTTTTTGTTCACATCGTTAAATTCCTAATTAGGAAATGTTTAATTCTCAAAGGAAATGAGAATCATATAAGTTTCAACGTAATGAAATTATGTCTGCACGTTTTCTTGATCTTTAGTTATTCCCTTCTGTGCTGTTTTCTTTTTCTTTTATTAGACGCTCATTAATAATTAGAAACAAATAAATTTTCTCTGAGTACATTTTTATTTGTATCAATTAAATTTTGAACAGCACGGTAGAAAAATTGAGGTTATTTTGAATTTTAAGATTCATTATAAAATGAAAATGTTTTTAAATTTGTGTTTTGTTTTTCTTTACAAATCGTTATATATTGCTTCACACAGCAATGTACACTTTTTAGTGAAACGGTACTTTAGTCATGAATAAGTATAATTCATTAATGATTACTTTTTGTCTCGTTTCTGAATACTTATAATTTATATGGGAGAACTGGTGCGAGTAGCATGAAGGTATTAAGTACACGTAATTTGTTTGATTTATGAATAGTTTCCATTAGTACCTGCAAACGGATGGCGCCATATTTCTAGCGATGTAGCGACATGGCGCTTATTGTGTAGTTGGCGCATTTTGTGATTGCTCGAGTAAGTAATGTAACGTGGAAATTATTATTTAAATAGATAATTTAAAATCCTTTCAAAACGACAAAACAATTTCGTAAGATGGAGATTTCTGTTTCGCTCAGAACGATACTAAAGGTAGATGCGTTAAAATGATTGAGCACAGTTACGCTCAATGTGTTTCGTAGTTGTATTAAAATAACACGACAAATAAATGTTAATATTGTGAGTTTTCATTGTGGAAATTCACCGCCTCGAATTGTAATCATTAGGCTCGAACATTTGTTAACAAGAAGAAATGTAATTAACGAGAATCTGTTGAAAATTAAAAAGAAAGTAATTAATTTGTAACGTTCAATACAAGCAGATGAAAAATACTTCGAAGTCTATGGTATTTAGTTTCATATGCACAACTTTGAAAACATTGATGTCAAATATGCGATATTCATTAATTACAAATTTTTAACCAAAGTTTTGTAAAAAAAAAAAAAAAAAAAAGTATGACAAGAAAAATACAGCATGATATTATCAAATAATGACGCAGGTTTTTAGAGTAGACTTGTTTTGTCCGGTCATTGATTTACTAATGTCTGCAAGTGTGTACAATCCTTGACAAACAAGATACGTTGTCATAGTTAACTCACTTGCAGTGTGTGTCTATGTTTGTAAAATGCAACTTTGTCTTGATTAGATTGTGAACTTGATTCCGAACATTGGCGTTAACTTGAAAGCTGTGTAAATAGGTCCCTTCCTTTAATGTTGCCAGGCCAATGGTCGTGTTCCGAGTCGTTGGGTTAATCGGTTTGAGTTAAGTGCATTTGCAATGGTAATAGACGTGAGTGCAGTTAAATGCATTAAGCCTTGTTAAGATGTTGTTTTACGATCGGCTGATAAGCGGACTAGGATGTTTTGTCGTTTCCGCTTCCGTTGACGCGGTCGGTGCTAACACGGGATGTCGCTGGTTCGATTCCCGTTGTCGGTAATTAAGACTCTAGCTTTCCTCTATTTAATATTATTTATTAGGCAAATTAACACACATCAGAATTGTATGTTATTCAACATGACCAGAAAAGATAAATTCATTAATATAATGCAGAATAAGCGGCTATAAAAGTATGTGGTCGGGAAAACCATTAAGTAAATAACGGTCATTTAGAATTGAAATATCATAATTTAGATTACTTAAAGCTGTGGTTATTTAAAACTTTTTGATCCAACAATTTCTACAACAAGGATTCACCTACATAATATTTTAAACAGATATACGCATTTGAGATTACAAATTTCTGTCCGTTGTTTTTGTTTTAATCATGTATCTGTAAAAGTGGTAAACTTATTAGTTTGTGGGAATGAAATTCAAAAGCACATCATATAGGCATACAAATATATTTTTTTTCATTCATATTAAATTAGAGTTTTTAATTGAAAGCTTGTTAGGAAATTAATTAATAATCATGGCTTGTCCCATGGGTAAATGAAAAGCCTGGAAATTGAAAGCGCATCAAAATCCAATTTGTGTTACCCTATACAAGAAATTTTGAAACAACTTTATGGCTGGAAAAACTGTGGCTAGACAACTCACCGTTCCTATTTAAAGAAAAGTGTTATATTGCGGATGTACATCTAGAGTATTTTTCAAAAAGAATGATAGACCTATAAACATAACAAACAAAACCAACAAAAACAAATTATTGTGAAAACATTTTTACCAACACATGAAGATATTGAATGTAAAAATACACACGTCTCATTATAATCAAAATTGTCAAGTTTTATTCAATTTCAATCAATTTTTCAATCTTTTACCCCCTTCTTATTCCAAATTTTCATATTGAATGCGATTTTAATTAAAGATATAAACAAAAAACCTTAACTCTTACGCTTTTAGAGCTATTCTATCGAACACTCTAATCAGGATTAGCAGTGACCGGAATCAAACCATTGACCTCCGCAAGTTAACTCTCGTGATTTACCCATGAGCAACTTCAGTGTGTAAATACATCCCAGCCAGTAGATCCGCAACCGCAGTCGTCAACATTTCAGCCAGCGGTCATGAATATTGCCTCATTGTGTACGAGGAGTCAACTTCAACAGAGATTGTAATTCCGTTGGTAATTGTAAATGTTATCACATCGGCAACGTCGCATGTGGCAACATTGTGTTTGCTAAAAGCCAAACCTTCATGTTGTCTGTGGTCAGTCAATGCTCTGGGTACAATCATACGCAAATGTTATGCAACACCATGTGTGGGAAATTAATTGTATTTTGTTATTAGTTAAATAACGTCACTCCCCCAAAATAACGTTTTCGAGTAATGTCTTGAAATTTCTACACAACAGTGAAAAATTCACTTAGTTTTGTAACAAGTACACACTGGATTAAACATGTTTTAAAAAACATTCAATTTCAACGTTGAGTTTATTTCTTTATTCTTCTGTGACAATTAGATCAAATTTCGCATGTATTCTTCTTTCTGGAGGCAGATCATATTCTTTCTAGGATCTTAATTGTCAGCATATATATATATATATTCATACTAATTCTACACTTTATGCTACAAGCGCACAACCTTTGCTTTCATACTTAATTAAATGTGTTTAAACTTTAAGCTTGTCTTAGAAGTAACGAACACAAGAGCACAACACCCGACTGTTGTCTAAACTAAGCTATTCTAGTCTTGAATAAGATACTCCTCGTCTGCCGGTGTTGTTAGTGAACTGTTGACTCGACATTCAAGTCGTTATCACCGCGACAACATCTCAACGACAGTCATTTGCATAGAGATCGGCGCAATACTTATAAACCACTTGTTGCATTGGGAATAACACTGGGCGGCGATGAAAGAAATCATACCCGAGGGGGAAGCGGCAGCGCCCAACAGTGGTGTTACACAATTAACACGTTTTGCATGTTTTTAAGCTGGTTAAATAGAGTTTTGTCTCGTGGTTAATATATATGTGCAGTGACATATCAATCATGGGTAGAATATGAACATTCTTTCTCCTTTTGTTTCTTGTGCACTCTTGTCTAATATTTTTCCCATCACTACGATCTAATAAATATGGTATAATTAAGTATATATATTCCAAATAGCTGACAAAAGAAGTAACTTAACTTAAATTTATTTATCATGGATAAATTTTCTCAAGACTGAATAATTTGAAACCAATAACAAGTAATTTATAAACAAACATTCATATTTAATAACCAATTTATAAGCTACTGTATAGACCATTATCGATAGGATTTTGTCCGTATCTTGTACCTTACATTTGTATTTTTTGTTTACATCTCAGTTGTGTGATTGAGTTGAAGTGGGTGGGGATGTGTAGGGGAGGGGGGGGGGGGGGGGCATTAAATAAAAATAAGTGCAGTCTACTGAAGTGTTATTATCGTTGATGAACACGAGCATCATGATAGGCAGACAAGAAAACAAAAGTAAAAAATCCAATTGTGCAGCAAAGTGTTTTGAAACAAATCTCAACGAAACAAATGAATGGCAGAGAGTGGCACAAATAGTATCTTAAAAAAAAAAACAAGAATAAGAAATCGCATTGCTGCAAATGGACTGGAGTGTGCGCGCTCGTCTTCTGCGTAATACAGGACATTTCGTCTCGTTAGAAACTATCTTTTTAGACGACGCATTATGTGGCTAACATGTAACAAAAGTAATGTCAATTTAGAATGTGTCAGCGTAGTGCAGGCTAAAAAAATGCATTAACAGAAAACAAGGCACAAAAGAACAATAATTCCGATAGTTCTACTGCAATGTGTGAAATGCAAAATGCTATTATATACAAGTAAATTTATACCCCGGTAATATAGAAGCTGAAATAGGCCTGACCCGGAATTAATTGGTACAGAATTTGTTTTTATCAAAAGTTGTTTGCTATATATACCTCCATACACCGAAGAAAGTTTACCACCGTCCGACCCCCTTAATTAATTTTATTAATTAAATTGCTAAAATTAATTAATGCTTAAATAATCGTTATTTACAAAGATTTTTCTGAAATTGTATATTAAATACATAAGGTAAGGACTTGTGTAATAAGAACAACATTGAAAACCGGTATGAAGATATTTCGGCAAGCATTAATTAATTAATATCAATATAATAACATTTTTAATAAAATGGTTCCCGTGTATAATTGCCAATTGGTATAATGGAATATATTGTTGATAGTTTTAAAGACATAAGTAATAACATATGAAACTACTGTAGAAAGTTTACCGAAATAAAAGTAATATTCGTATGATAAATCAGCATAATTAATTAATACATTAATTACCGATTGTTTAAAAGGAATACATATTTGAATGTATGCATCATGGGTATCAAAAGAAAGCTGACCATATGTAGGTTTTAATGTCGGTATCTCCGGGTGAAGTAAAACAAAAATATCTACATTTTCCTTTTGGGGGGGGGGGGGGGGGGGGATGCAGGTATTTCGTCAAACGTATCAAATAAAAGCTATAATACCTTGCTTTTAGGAAAAGTTTAACAGGGCGATTAAAAGATTTAAAAAATGTACCCTTGTGCTTGGCTTATATATTGGGAAGAAGGGCGGTTGGTGGTGGCGGCGGCGGGGGGGACGGGGGACGGGGGGGGTAAATAAAAAAGGCGCTTTCGCAGCGCCGTACTGGTACTTATTTGAATACCAGAGCTAACTTACTTTTTATGTATATACATCAAATTCTAGCAATAACTCATTTGTTTCGTATGTTTTAAAATACCAGACATAAATAACATTTCAAAATATAGTCAAATAGACCCGATGTGAAATAAACTCAAATTTAGCTAAACGAACAAGTATCACTGACACACTTCAACAACAGAATAGTAATTTCACTACCTTCAGATTATTTTACTATTTGAGTGTTCCAAGGCAAGATCAAAATTCTTCTCTTGTGCATACTGTTTGGAATATAAAGCCCCAACCACAATTGTCGGTATCGGGATTGCAATTGCAATTAAGAAATCATAGAAGAGTTAACCTACATGGTTCTTATGACGCTGTTCACAATACAATCTTAATGTCGTAATGATTTAGTATGAGAAAATGTACGGTAACGATCCATCCCGACCCCGATTATGAACACGAATATGAATATGAATACGAGAATATGGAATATGAAAAAATAAATAACAATTGCTTTGTATTTTATGGAGGGATTGACTGCATCGTTTATTTTTTGGCCTAGAGACAAATCTTATGAAGAGCTGCTATGCAATATGCATGCTTAGTACATCAAAAGAAAATTCTAAAATACCACTGTAGTAGTTGATGGCGACTATAATAGGCTATCAACAATAGCAAAATAAAAAAAAATACATTTTAAACGGAGTGGCATGGTAATAAATGCACTACAATCCAGTTGAGCCAAACATGACTGTTTGCTTGTTGTTTTTGCTTGAGCAGCAAACAAAATTTTCTCACCAACCCAATCAAGTGGCCATATTATTGGTGTGTAATTAACAAATCAAGATTCACTAAGCTTCCTACATCGGGTCAAGACAATAACCTATCATAATAGTACTTCAAGCACAAGATGATGCCGCACGTAGAGTCAGCTAACTATGAGAATTCTACCCTCATTGCATAGTGGATCACTGCAAAGTGAATCTTGGTAGACGGGTCTAAAATTTTGTATCGGATTATATTATTGGAGGTGTTAAACGACGTACTCGACAGCTTAGGCCATATGACGTCTTCCGAATCAGGTCCATCTACATCGCGAGGTCGTCAATCGTCATAAAGGGAGTCCAGCAAGGGAGGGCAGGGACAAGTGGGAGAATAAACCATCAGTGGGATAGTGGAGGTGGAGGAATATCACTGGGTCTCCTTTCGTCACCTCTTCCGACCAGCAGGGTCACTCTGGGCTTATTCTAACCCAGGCCGTGACGGGTCTTTTGTATCGGAGTAATCGAACCTCATATCTATGAACTCACATCAATTAAATTGGGTAAACATAAAAATTGAGTTTATAAGGCGCTCTTTTACTTAACCTCCCTCCCCCCTCTACAATATTATATTAGCCAAGTACTAGGGTACATTTTCTTTTATCGCCCTGTTGAAGTATTTTTCCTAAAAACGACGTATTAATATCTTTCGATTGATACGTTTAAAGAAACATCAGCATTCCCCCCCCCCCCCCCCCCCCCCCCCCCTAGGAGTTTTTTTTTTACTTCACCTAGAGATACCGATATTAAAACCCACGTATCGGCAGCTTTCTTTTGATACCCGTGATGCATACATTCAAATATGTATTCCTTTTAAACATCGGTAATTAATGTATAATTAATTATGCTGATTTAGCATACGAATATTACTTTTATTTCGATAAACTTTTTACAGTAGTTTCATATGTTACTACTTATGTATTTACAACTTTTAACCATATATTTCATTATACGAATTATACACGGGAACCATTTTATTGAAAATGTTATTATATTGATATTAATTCATTAATGCTTGCCGAAATATCCATACACAGGTTTTCAATGTTCTTCTTATTACAAAAGGCTTTACTTAATGTATTCATTATACAATATCAGACAAATCTTTGAAAATAACGATTATACAAGCATTAATTAATTAAAGCATTTTAATTAATTACGTTAATTAGGGGGTCGGACGGCGGTAAACTTTCTTCGGCATATGTAAGTATATATAGCAAACACCTTCTGATAAAAAAAAATTCTGTACCAATTAATTCCGGGTAAAATTGCTATTTGACCGGGGTATTAAGTATGGGTTGGTTGTCACCTCTTGTGTTAAGAACAGTCCTCTATTCTGCTAAACCCACATTCATTTATAAATGTATATAAATTAATAACACACTTTTGCTTCGCTAACCTTTCAAATACACTTGTTCATATTATATGATATTTCTGTACCACATTCAATAGTTGAATATTTTTTGCAATCGAAAAGATTAAAACATATGATAACGCATTGTTTCAACAAGGTAAGATGATGTATGAAACGAGACAACTTGTCTAGATATCCGTATGGATGTCGCAACACTAAGTATAGGAGCTTAACGTATTGGGGAGGTGATGTGCCAACTAACGTGTGTTCGTGATAACATGTTGTGAGTAGGGTCGAGGTTAGACAGTTGCTTGGGATTATTATGTACCCAAAGGATAATGACTGGCCTTGACTTAAGGGAGGACCCTGTTTGATTGTCCTCGTGGATCAACGGCTGGTATAGCTTGATTTTGGAAGGTGGTAGCTTGAAATTAAAGGGGGTCTTCTCACATGGGGTATACCGGGAGGATAATTGTAAATGCCACAATTTTTTGTAACTTATATTAATAATGTGTGTTTTGTGATAATTTAATTAAATTTTACAACTGATCGAGATATTATTTGAGACATTATTGAAATAAATTTAATCTGATATATTTTGTGAGATATTTTGGTTTGAGACATAGATTGGTATCATCTACAAAAATTACTTATATACATTTTCTCTCAAAGTTTTTATTAAAAAGAAATAGTTTCTTACGTAGTCGTCTAACCAAAACATTGAATGTTGATATTATTACATAACATCCTTATTA
Source organism: Isoperla grammatica (assembly GCA_945910005.1). Taxonomy (NCBI): domain Eukaryota; kingdom Metazoa; phylum Arthropoda; class Insecta; order Plecoptera; family Perlodidae; genus Isoperla; species Isoperla grammatica. The sequence goes on along the minus strand of OX246742.1, from coordinate 44,411,390 downwards.
GTAAACCTATTTGATGTATTACATTCAACGTGTGTTGTTACCGACACTGTATAACCTAAAGGCGGATTCACAATTGAAATAAGAGTTGAAATAGTGAAATAGCAATAAGGTTTAAGCGAATTGGAACATGCAATATCAATGCTGTGGTTCACAATTGTCACAGTGGATTGAAATAGTCATAAGAAAGATTCAATTCCATTTCTTATTTCAACCTTATTTCAACTTCTTATGACGAACCAATCAGAGCTCGAGAAGAGAAGGCCTTCTCCAGTCGAACCGGATATTGTCGTTGTTGTTGTTGTTGTATTGTTGTTGTTGTTGTGGTTGTTGTTAATGTCGTCGTCGTAGGCTTCTTGTTAGCTTGCTTTACAACAATGAAACAAATGAAATGAATCGATGGATAAACATCAAGCTGTCAAACAATAAAATATTCTGATTTTGAAAACAAATCTTCAAAACAAACAAGAAACATACAAAACGTCCACAACTTGGTTGCCCATCATTAAACGTTTTAACTGGTGAGCAGCTACTATCGCCATACCTCGTTTTCTTCATAATGTTGCAATTTTATTATTTTGACAGCTCGTTGTTTGTCGGTGCTGGCGCTGCGAGTGGAAAAAAGTCGCAGTGCAAGGCCCCATTTGGCCACGGCCTGCTATAGGTTTGGACAGTTTGGAGAAGGCCGTGACTATGGCGTCAGATCCGGTGGAAAAGTGCTCGATTGAAACGCTCTCCTATGTTGAAATAAGGTACTACGAAACTGTTGTGAACCAGCTGCTTGTTATTTCACTATTTCACGGATTCTTATTTCAACCCTTATTTCAATTGTGGATCGGCCTTAATGTGATATATTGCGTCTTTAAACATCTAAAATATAAACATTCGTGCGTTGTCTTGACAACTGTGATTAAAATAAGAAGCTCATTTCAATTTCCTTTAGGATCTTACTTCTCCTTCTCATCTCACAACCTTTCTTATCTTAACTTTCAAATTGCTTTACTCATGGTATTTTAATTTAAACTCATTCCAATACGGCCTCTTTGTAGGTAGGGGTTGCATGTTTCGTTTATAAATTATTCTACTGTTTTTCATACAACGTAATGAGTTTTTCTTCCGTTTTCCCCTGTGCGACGCAACCGTTTACTCAACATCTCAAAGAAAATGAACCAACTCCAAGCATAAGGACACAAAGGACAAAACTCTTTGCTAAACTTTCGAGAAGTAATTCTATTTCTACCTTAAATCTGCATTTGTCAGTTTAACTAACCTACTAAATCAGTTTGAAATTAAAAGCGATGTTTTTTGAATAGGCTTTAGCGTCTACAAAGATGTCGTTTAAAATATACGTTCATTATTCTATGATTTCTTGTATTGTAAAGTAAGGTGTGATGGGATATGGGGTGAGGCAGACATAGACAGGTGTATGTTCAGTTAACTTATACCATTAAACACAAAAATCATACACCAAGCGGAGAAATATGTTCGATACTTTTTGTAAGCTGTCAGATTATATTCTCCATTTATTATTTACGGGTCAATCAATTTCCAATCATGAACCCGTCGCCAGTCTGACAGAGAACTCGAAACAGTCGAGAGCAACGCAAAGAGTTTGAAGAGGCAGAGTACCGAGTGCTCTCTCAGCCTCGACGTCACAGCTGGTCGGCCAGCGCGCCAAGCGGACGAACGCACAACTTTATAATGAGTTATTGGATTCTCTCGATTCAGATGGACAATATTAATGGTTTCTGTAATACCTACCATTTGCCATTTTAATTAGCAGAACTGCGACTCTAGGTTAATGTATTGATCCACCTTGGGTTCTCTCTTCATTAAATGTCCTGACTACTCAAAGAAAAACTTATGAGACATCTGAAAAAGTACACTACGATGAAAAATGTATTTGTAATAGGTAATGGCTTTACAGAGTTACGTTACACACAATTGAATTTCAACGGGAAAGAAACAAATGTGGAATTTAGTTGTTAAAGGAAGCAATTGAACGATTTACGTTAGAAAATATAAAAATGTTTCTGAGATTTTTATATACTAGTACCAATATAGGAATTAAGTACAGTTTATTATTATACTTGCCCCGAAACAACTTTACAAGATGCTCTCGTCAAAGACGAGTGATTGGCGCTCAACCAGGGAGTATCGGTTATAAATACCGTCCACTGATTGGTCACAACACAGTCTCATCTATGACGAACCCATCGGTAAGGTTGTGTCGGGACAAGTAAAACAACAAGCCATAATTACAAACAAATGGCCACTCACTCCTTCACGGAAGTATCCAGAAGGGACGCGAATGATCAGGAACCCAGGAACTGCGAGAGAGAACGAGTTAAGCAACAGGCACAAGCTTACTTCTTCTGTATTGTGTCGGGACGCGAATGATCAGGAAACCAGGAAGTGCGAGAGTGTTTGTACGAGTAAAGCAACATACATAAGCTTCTCTTTTTGTATTGTCGGGACGCGAATGATCAGGAAACCAGGAAGTGCGAGAGTGTACGAAAAAAGCAATATACCAAAGCCTACTTCGTCTGTATTGTGTGGGAACGCGAACGATCAGGAACGTAGGAAATGCGAGAGAGAACTAGTTGAGCAACACAGACACAAGCTTACTTCTTCTGTTTTGTTCAGCGACGCGAATGATCAGGAACCCAGAAAGTGCGAGCGAGAACGAGTAAATCAACAGACATAAGCCAGCTAGCCACGTTTTTCTGTATTTTCAATATTTTTCCTTGCGGTCGGCGTGTTGACCTGTGAGGCGGTTTATCTTGAGCTTCCAATCGATGGACGCGAGGAGCGCTGGAAGCGTAATAGGATTTGATTCGTGGCCTGTTCACTCGATAATCGTTTTAAAACATCCCGGCGACCTTCTTTGCAGACGAACGAGGCGAGCGTATGAGGAGTGGATTTAGAGCAACGTTGCTACAGTCACGCACACAGGCTCACGCGCTATTGCACTCTTGCGCTGAATTGGCCAATGCACTCGACAAACGCACTGTGCTTTTGTAAAAATTAAAGTGTTATATTTTAGGTCTCCTCTAGAGCCTTTGAAAACAAACAAATCAAGAAGAAAACAGGAATCATAGAAACAAACAAAAGAGAAACATCAAAAGGATCAAAAGTATTTGATATTTGCCTTGTTCCTATGATTCTTATTGTTTTTATTTTAGAATGTCTTCTGTTTGAGAAACGCTCCAGACTGATGGTGGTGAAATATTGCACTTCGATTTTTATAAAACATCAACGCTTTTGTCCAGTTATTGTCTTTTAACTTATTTAGCAGGTGCTTCTTTGGTAACTCAGATTATTCCTAATGCACCTGTTTCAAGTGAATAGTATAGAAACTAGAGAGATAGAAAATTAAGTTGATTTACTATTGGACCTAACTATTTCGTAAGCTTGAGCTTAACTTTAATAATCGTCGCCTCTATCGGTAATTAGTCATCGAACAAGTAGTTCCGCGAGTTAATCTCTTAGTAGTGTTTAGTACACTTGGCTTATTAATTTGCCCGGTAAGTTGTTGTTTGCTGGTGAAGTACTTCCTGGAAGTAGCTCCGATACTTAGTCAATTTGGCGACAGTCTCGGTTGCGTTGTCAGCAAGGAGGCAATTTACGACGGTGGCGCTGAAGGGGGTGGGGGGGGGGGGGGAGCGGGGCGGGGGGGTGATAGCGATCTTAATCAATGGACGCACCACAACACGGGAAGACTCGCTATGGACTAAACTTTGTCCATCCAGGTTACTGTTTATGTTTTACTCGTTACTTTTTATGTAACGTCCATCCATATTGAAAATTAATAGTAGCTGATGGAACCGAAGCTACAGCGAAACCAATGGGACTGACCCAAACGTTAATTTTTCTTTTAGCTTCTGTTACCGTTAATTGACAATGTGGATAAAACTGCTCACCAGTTAAGATTTCAAATCATCGACAACAACGTTGTGAAGGTAATGTCATAACTTTTGAATTTTTTTTTGACAGGTTTATTGTTTGTTCATCAGTTGAATTAAATTGTTTCGTTATTGTATTCTGTTGTTACTAGTAGTCTTAGACCGTGGAATTGTCGTTGTTGTTGTTGTTCTGGCTTGGCGAATTGGAAAGTGACGAAGAACGCGCGTCTTACGGGCTCGCTCTAGTTCAACTATCGGCCCAACCAACGAAGTCTGCAACCGATATAGAAACGTAGCCGATATAATTTTGCACACCTGCAATCCGCCGAGAGGCAGTCTCCCCTCGTACGAGATCGATGCAGCCCGCCACACACTCGTTTCAACCCCCAACCCAACCAACCCCCACTAAGCCAACATTCTGCGAGTTATATAACCTACACCCCCGACTTGTCAGCGGGGAATTTACGAGAGGCGTAATTAGCACGGGTACACATATGAGACGTATCAGGGTAACATGACATGCGGAGAGGTAATTCGTTACCTTTAAATGTGCGCGCGGCGGTGGACGGAGGAACTAAACTGGGGTTGTAACGGTGTATGTAGACCGCGTTGATACTTGTGACTTGTTATGTTGTTAATTATCCACCGGACCATGACAAGAATTGATCATCCGTATTTTTTCCCCAACAACTTTTCGTAGTAATATGATACTGAACTACCCTGTCAGGATAACCTTGTTAGGGGTAAATAATCATTTTTCATAGCGATGCCTCAACATAACCTTTCTGATATCATCCGTTTCAGAAAACCAAGTCCATGTGTATATATTTCGGAAGGATTGTACACTATCTGACATGTTTAAATCAAGGGTAGTAAAGAAACATTCTTTATCAACTCGTTCGTTATCAACATCGGAGTAGTTTGTGAATTTCTCGTTGTGAGTAATTGCAATACTATAGTACGATCTTTCCATCTCACGCTCGTAATATTACTGTTTTCGATGTCTCTATCATTAATCATAAAACACGATTAATTAACCATAATAACACACTGAACTATTGTTTTATGGTATTGTAATTATATATTATTATATACAAGCTACCCCGTTGTAAATGGAGCGCAATATATCTCTCTATTTACACGCAAATTGAATTAAATGCCCATGCACGTAATACTATAGATAAATGTGTTTCATATTACTGCGTCCATGTGGCTAACGGCTCCTCTGCTACAACAAGTGCATGTTTTTCTTAAAACTACTTTCTGACGGTGCTAAAATCCACCCCAGGTGATATCAGGACGGAAGTCGAAGCACTCACTACTGTGACTTCAACCCTCGGAAACTCACAGTCACCTTGAAAATGTCTGCGAACGCTTTTTCACCATCGCGACACGGTCCTTTATATATCCTAGGGTAAACAGTGCGGGGTAGCGATGTCATTTTGTAAAAGGTTCTAGGTTACAGTTTTCCCTATAGCAGGGACTCATATACTAAGGGCCGGTCTTACAATCTCCTAATAAGAAAGCTATTTGTAGCAATTAAGCTATTTTGAGGAGTTCAAGGGTTTTGATTGGTGGTTGCCATGGAGAAAACCAGCTATTCGACGAATAAATAGTTATTGGGATATTGTAAGCCTGTACCTAAAATAACCTTGTTAATACAAGTCTCGTTTAGGTCAATACTATAGGTACTAAACCGTCTATATCGGTCTATCAGCGACATATGCAGGGAAGATTTCGGTCATTCCTATAGGGTTACGAATTCATAATCCTCCCTCCCTTAGGGCCAACATCATACGACGCATCGAAGTGAGAGTTTTGGCATAATATTCCACCGCTTGGTTTGTGTTACCATGACGACCACGACTATTATACATAAAGACACTCTGCAATTCAGCAACACTTTTGGCACCGGTGGATCAGCGTGCTGATCCGTTTCACCATCCGTAAAGTATGGACACAGTTGGTGCAGACACGTGTGAGTATCAAGATGTGCGGACGAGAAACTGTGAAGAGATGATTTTTTCATGATTTTCCTTTTCGAAAGTACCTAATTGTACAGCACTTATAATGTATATTACGGTATCGGTTCGTTCTACCTTTGAAGGATTATAACTCCTCATTCGTATAAGTTTGAATATAAGTGAGGAAGTTTAAAGGAAAACTTCCAGGATTATGACGACGACGAAGATTTAAGTCCTCTTACAAGTTAATTATTTCAAGCTTCTTTGTGGTATCGCTCTACTAATGCTAATATGCAAAAACTTCATATTATTGGAGTAAAGTGCCGTTCAAAATCAAATAAATTTCGGTGGTTTATTTGTGCATTATTATAATACGTGAAAATCGTGTTTTAGTTTGTTTTGTGTGTTGAACTAGTGTATAATTCAATCAAGCACGGTCTGAAGAGATCGTGTATCGTGTAGCATCTGCAGCGTGATGTGTTGCAGAGGAACTATGTATGCATTCTGTTGATCAACAATAAGAACTAGAGCAATGATGATGTTGAGTTGTCAGATGTTACAGTACTGCTTAGCACTTATCGCGAGAGACAATTGGGTGAGAAGCTAAGAAGATTGTACGATGTCCCGCAAGGTGGTATATCTGTAGTTCATTCGTAACGCAAAAAGTTTATTGTGTTGGTAACTCTTACTGTTATGTTCCATTTCCATGGTAATATTTACCGAGTATGAAATCAACAACAATAATATCCGTCCTAATTTGCCACCTAGGAACATGGATTCGAATCGCACATCAATCAATGGTCTTTGGTATGATTGTCCTTCATGTTCATCCCTAATTAATCCCTCATCGTCTCGAATAGTATGATTGCAATGGTATGGAGTCAAAATATATGAACAACAATAATATGCTACTCAATTCTCACACGTTTCATACAATCAGCCTAGTTCATCAGAATCTCTGTAACTACTGTATATTTCTACTATTTACTTGACATTTTGTTGGTAATATAGTATTTTGCCTGAATCGATTCTTTATATTCGAACAAACTTCGAAATCGAGTTGTTTTAAAATCGAAAAATAAATTATCTTTACATAATAATTTCCATTGGGAACCACGTAAAACAATTCCAATATTGCTTTCCGTCCAGTTGACAGTAACATTAAATTGTATTCTGATTTCATGTTGCATAAGTTTCAATGTTTCAAATCGTCTATGCGGTAGTTTGAGTGAAAGAAGAGCATAAATAAATACAGTATCTAAAGTTAGTACGCGGTGAATTGTTGAGGAGGATTCGTGGCCGTCGGGTTCAAGCTATTGAATTATGGATATCGTACACGACATGCACCGAGGATAAGTCGAAAGGGTTCTGTGTACACGTACAATTCTAGGCTCGAAAACAGTTCTGCTTTTCGCTTGACTTTGTAAAGTTCTTGAAGAATAGTGTTTATGATATTCTAACATCATAAACCAGACCATTGAGGCATCTTAAACAATATTTGTACTAAGTTGTTTGTGGTTTTCACGGCTTGTAGATGGGAACAGATTATTTTCTTCTGGGTTGTTTCGTCGTGTCGGTACAGAGTTTTCACTCGACGTTTCGCCACCCATGTTGGTGGCTTTTTCAAGACTGAAGACCAGTCTCCATCAGTCAAGTCACCAACATGGGTGGCGAAACGTCGAGTGAAAACTCTGTACCGACACGACGAAACATCCCAGAAGAAAATAATCTGTTCCCAATATTTTTTTACTATATATTTTGTTGGATAATCCACGTTTGTTACCGGGTACAACGTTTCGACGTTTTTTTTTCAAAACTACCTCAGTCAGTTACAATAATCTTCCGCCAGGAGGTGTCTTGTGCTTCACGCTGCCGAATACAGCACAGCAAGTCATTGCCTCGCTAAGTTTATTCATTCGTACGCTGGGGGCCGCGACCTGTCACATTATTTAGCCGCCAAGTTACAAGTACTTGTATATTAAGGGGGATACCTTTGCTTTCGTTCGTCGGGAAGTGGATTCAGCTCGCGTCATACGTCAGAGGGGGGGGGGATTTAAATCTAATTAAAGCGGGTTCAGCTCGGGACATTGTATATGCTGATGCAGAAACCTACGAGGCCCTCAATGTCCCCTAGCGGGGGCTCGTCGCACTCCAAATCAACTGAATTGATCTGTCAAAACAAATTATTTACAAAAATACAAAATAACAACCTGTTGGGAAGTTTTGTCTTAGAATTCTATTCACTAGTGATTTCAACTCAACGAGACTGGCTCGTCAATATAGCTGAACTCAAGTGGCATTTAATAGAAGTAGGCTACGTGCCTGAGCGAAATTTGATTTCTTCACAATGAATATTCATAGAAAAACGATTGACGCTATTTTTACGATGTTCTCTTGAGAGTTTTGAAACTATTCGTCAAAAAATATGGATATCCAGTGATCGTCACGATAACCGTCGATGCACCACACACACACACGTGTTGTAGTTCACAAGATGAACACGTGACGCGCAGTTTGTCACTTCTTGTGATTCAATTCTGTTTGAAACTTCCCAGACTCCCCTGAGTTCTACTATTTGCCCGGGTTGCTTTGCCTAGTGCAGGAAACGACAGTGGATTTGTTGGTATTTGCATTTGTCTATCTTCTGTGCAGTTTCACGGTCCTGATTCGCTGGAGACGTCTCCCCTCCCCCCCCCCCCCTCCTCATCGCACTTGGGAGGGGGGGGGGGGGCGAGGAAAGTAGATTCGGTAGTCGTTGGGGTCAATATTTTGTAATCAGAATTATTACGGTACGTTTACAAAAATAATTTTTTGACTTTGTTTTCAGAAAAAAGTTTACTAGGGAGACAGATGAAATAGGCGTGATAATATGACTCCATTTACCATAATACAGTGTGAATATATAAAACTGATGTTACTGAACTTTCAAAGAAACTCTAAATCACAATATTAAAAATCTTGTGTCAAGACACACAATATGTTTTACGCCCTTGTCGATGATTACAAAAGTTATTAAATTAGCTTAACCTTTCCACGCTCTACATTTAAATTTCTTTGAACCACTTTTAAAAAGTTATCCTTTCGTTTACGCAACAAAAACATTCTATAAACACGGGATTTACATCTTTCAAAACATCAACGCGAAGTCACCCCCCCCCTTCCCACCACCTACACCCCCTCCACCCCTGTTATCAGCGGTCGTAAAGTTTTCTACTTTTATACTCCAGTTCAGATAGAAGAGCTCTTTCAAACAGAAAGTTTTCCTCTGAATATATATGCGTTATCGTTATAAAGTGTATCAACATAAAATAGTTATACACAGTTGGCGTACTTTATACGACTGTACGGAAACACATAACAGAGCTCACTAAATCCAGTTGAAAATGATTTAGCTATAAATTTGGTAACAATAAATTTAATGGTAGTTGAGAAAACAAGAAAGTTCTAGAGAAAATAGGATTGATGATTCCAACAGATGTTGAACAAGCGTTAAATTCGACAAATGAGATATTTGTTGGTCGCTCACTGAAGACTCCATAGAGTATAGACCACCCCACATACAAAGAAGACATTTTGTCAGGATGTAATGGGAGATCGTTTGTCATGTGACCCCTCCCCCTCAAAATGGGGTAAAAGTTGCAAATGTATGTTTGTGTTGTTTGTGTCATATGACCTATTACAATTTTGCTCAATTTAAAATGCTTTTTGACAAATATCTATTACGGATTCCTTTTCCTAATCAGCGCCAACCAACAAATAGGGTAACATTCAATTATTGTTATATTGTTCGTAGTATTGGATCGTTCGAAATTTTACTAATTAAATCATACGCTTTTAATGAGTACACATGCAGTCCTTTGTCTTTCAGATAATAATGAAATTATTGAAATTATTCATAGTCGACGTTTTGATGTATATCAGAGCACATTGTTGCTAGATATTCTTTATTTATTTTTAATCGTAAATAACGTGCGTAAAACCATTGGTGAGCCACCATTGATTTCCGTTGGGCAATGCGGCGGCTATGAATGCGAGCCATGGTGTAAACATGAGTTTTGTAGTTAAAATTGCGCATGCCATACATATTATATTTAAAATGTAAACAGAACACTTGAAAATGAAGTGTGATTATAAACAAATTACTTTTATACAGTAAAAAGCCACGTATTTATTACATTAAATTCAACATTTACCTTTAGCAACGTTTTAAAAGGTTCCACCTATCTTTGCCAAGAGAAAAACTGTACGACAGCATTCGTCTTTAAATGGTTATTTTCAATTCTAATTCCCTTAAGTTGTATGTGTTCTTTATTATATTATCAATCTATTATGTCTGTTGGACGCAACTTTAAAACAACTGTATATTTGTGTCTCATTTCCAGTCATTTCATTTCTTCATACCATTATAAGGCAAATTTTTAGATAATTTGGAAATATTACATTCTTAGTCTATCCCTACAATTTCCCTCTTCCAACATCCCTTAAATAGTATTTTTCCCTATTCCTCCAGGCTTCAAAATAAGTCCAATTTAACGATTCATTCGTTTCATAAAACTTTATCTTAACCTTCTTAACTTTGTTTAATCTTTCAAGTAATTCCTGTAATCTGTCTGGATCAACAACATTACCTGGTTTACTACACCTGAAAAGAGGCTATAGTTTGTTTTCATGTTAATTTGAGTTTGATACTATGTATTGGAGTGAGTAGTAGTGAGGGTGGGGTTTGAGGGAGAGGCAATTGTTGGGAGGGGGAGGGGGGGGATAAGTCCCATAGGACGCCACGTTCGTTGGATATAAGGTCAGAGGGTGAATTGCTACCTTATGTAAAATACACCGACAGCTAATGGGTCAAATTGGGGGAAAGTCAGAAATTACCACCGTCCAAGTCAATTTAGCCGGGATGGTTAATTTTTAATTTGTGTCTCGCCTCAAAATGCGAAAGTGTTTTCACATTAACTATTTAGTCGCGCGAACGAACTCGCCGCAGCACTTAAATCAAAATGTAGCCATGTATCCACAATGCGGTAAAATCCTGCTTTATGCTCGTGTTGGTAGCGGGAATGATATTTCGTAAAACGGGTAATAAATTTTCGTAAAATTATCACTGGACCGTTTGTGAGATTTTAATTTTAGTGTGTATACACATTGTTTGACTTATTTGGTGGGTAAAATACACGATTTAATTTTGGCTAAAACACTTTTTTATTCCATTTTCTACTTTAGAAAAAGGCAAAAGTTGTCTTTATACAAAAAAATCCTCTGTTTACGCTAAGAGTCAAAACCATTTACAGTTTTATTACTCTTTACAATAATGCGCAACTCTCAACTATATACTCGCCAAGAAATATAAATTACTTCTCTTATATGCGTGTATCATTGTCTAAAAATAAATCTCTTAATGTACAAATATGAATCTCTCGCCTTAAATACCATATTCCCGACTAAGTAATTGACCTAAGTGTATTTGCATTGTTTTAGTAATTAGTTACAGCATACTCTTTCAATTTTTGAACCTGTATCATCAGCCATAGCCTTGCCCTTATATTTCAATTATCTAAACTTGTGGATACTGAGCTAAAAGGGATCATTTAGACTCTTAAAAAGTGGCTCATACATTCGACTAATGAACGTCCTCATGGAAGGAAGACTGTTATTAATTTTGAATTATTTTCTGTTTTCAGAACTGGAACGTTTACAAAATGGTGGCCGACCATTCAGTGGCGGGAACAAACTACCGAGTGAAGAACGTCGGTTCGCCGACATTATCAAGGACAAACCCATCAAGGTCACGGTTCGGGTTCTAGTCCCGGCTAAAGAACATCCCAAGGTAAGACAAGACTGAATAACTTATTTATAATAAATTAAACTGTCATTCATTTTCAATGTTGCAGATATTTTCCGCGAACTACGTTTTGTTTGAAGTATTGTTCTGTAATGACCTAGATAAACGTATTAAATACAAATTAGTACGCCTGATTCTACTGTATTGTTTATTATTTTAAATTAACTGGAAACTCGTATATACGAGTTTTCCATTTAACAGGAATGCACTTACTTGCCGCTCTTTATCTCATATTCATGGCCAGTTTTTCTTGAAACTCTTAAAGAATCCCTCATCCAAGCAATAAGGACGGTAGTCTCAAGAGTACACTACGTTTCACTTAAACTAGACCTTTCTTCCGTTCTTGATCTCGTTTTAATCATCAGCTCATCGTCTCGCATCTCGCCTTCCATGTACATAAGAAAGCTCTAAGCCGAACAACCACCGTGTTATTCCCAAACATGGGTCTTAAAACCTTTCAACCTTCCAAACACCTTGTGTGCTTTTCCCTTTAAATCTCACCAGCCTCACACACAAACACGCGAGAGGAAAAAAAACACACACGATGCTCTGTAAAAGGTTAGTATTTTTTTAAATAAGCTGAGTTGGGGTTTCAGCAATTGTCTGGGCGTTAGGGGAGTTTCGTTAGCGGGGCGGATTTCGGTTGATTAGCCGGAATGAACGAGGTTGGTGGCAGCGGCGGGATTCGGACGTTCGTTCCGACTTTGAAGGTGGCGGTGGAATATTCTAGGCAGGCGCTTGAAGCGATCACAGGGATGACCAGTGGGATCCAATTGGTTGCATTACGGTCCAATGAAAGCTGTCGTTTCGAGTTCGTGATCTGGGGAATTGTTGCTTAATTTTTTCGAACCACGCAGTGTGCGTTGTATAATTTAGTTTCACCCCGTGTTAGATTAATTGAGAGAGGTCATGATTCACAAATTGTAGAGTCAGGATCGTGGTTTTCAATTAAAGGCTGTAGCCCTATCACACCGTTTACTTGGTATGTGCTAAACAAGTTGGGGTTGTAATTTTGTCATGCAGAAATGGTAGACCGAGTTTTACTGGTCATGCTGGAAGTTGTACGTAACAATAGGTATGTGCGTGCACTAAGTGTCAACTCTGAATTTCCAGTACCAAGTTTAATGTTGTTTTTTTTTACATTATTCTCAATGGTTATTCAGTGAAGAATCTGATTGATTTTATAGTACATTATTTTTGGGCAATTCGATTTAACTTAATTTGAAATTAAATTAAATATGAAGTCTAATTCCTGGATGTATATTATGTCTACTTCACAAACTAGTATTTTAAATTGTACAATTATTAACCAGTGAATATTTTATCTGTCATTACTCATTACAAATATGTCAAATGTTTGTCATTTAATCACAAATATCGCTGTCTGCTACTCTACTAAAGTATAACGTCAATAGCTTCAGTTTAACTCAGCAAAAATCCACGAAATGCGAGATACTGCTTTAATAATTTGCTAACCACTAAACATTACGTTGAGTGTATTACAAATAACAGCGAACATGTGTTTGACATGTTACATACTAACTTGGTATGTGGAGTGGGAAGGTTCTTGCTGTTTCCTCGGCCCAACGCTGAATAATAAAAAGCGAAGTGTACAACCCTGGGTGTGATGCTAATAGGGCTGCGGTATCCAGGGGGCTCAGGGATTACCGAGGCCACGAACCAAATGTTTCATGAGTTTAAAATACGTGGATGACACCGACAACGCTCGCTTTAAGCTTTCACACGTCGTAGAAAAGAAAAGAAAAATGTTTTAATAATAAAAACAAGCTTGTAAAAATTTCATCCATAGTCGCGGCAAAACTTGGAGAGAGTGTTGATACGTGTTGACGTTTTGTAGTTTATAAACGTGATGTTTGTTAAACGTTCAAAGGGGTAGAAAGTGTGAATGTGAACCATCTAGACTGTGAATTTAAACCTAGGTTTCCGTCTTCTATGGCGGTCATAATAATATTTTCCCTTTTTCTTCAAGTGTCGTGTAATTTTGTGACTACATTGATGTCATAAAACAGCTGTTAAAATTGTATCTTGATAATTCACTCTACATTTTATTTTTCATCCCTCACAATGTACTTGTGTGGCCCACATTGTTCACACTTACATTTTTGAATTTTATTTAATATTTAAACATTAAACCAGCACCGATTTTTAGTATGCAGTAATTTTAGAATTAGCTTTCATTTGTGTATGTTCACAATTTACTTTTTTGTACTGGCGGGTTTACGGTTTAGTTGATGTTTTATCATTATGATTTATCATGTTAATCCATTAACTTTTCCAGGATCATTACCTTCAAATATTGTTAGTAACACATGTTCGAAACAAATCATCAGAAAAAACATACAATAATCAAGTGTCTGTTTAGAAATTTCTTTTTTTTTGTAAATCTGTTGTGTATTTAATACACAAAACATTTCATTGTCCATAGTAATCTTAGTTGTAAATGTAAATGTATGTGTAAAGAGAGCAAATCGTTTTGAATATTTTTCATAATGGTAACGTCTATTGTTGTGAAATCACTTACACAACCATCACAATCGCCCGACACTCAGACAAGGTAGAGAGAGGCTAAAGTAAGTTAGTCTGAGTATATCTATAATACCTAGAGCCCTTGAGTCGTGTCCGCAGATCTGACAACACTGTCACCTATAGTCGAGCCCGATTCATAATGCAACCAAGCCTGGATCTCAAGCCACGACAGATCGCTTCATAAGTCAGTTAGTTATAAACCACTCGAGACTTCAGCCACTCACAGGGACTCGGAGGGGCTGTAGGGTTATTTCATTCCGCCCAATTGATATACACGCGTTCTAGAAGATATAGTAGTCCTAACGTAGCTTTCCTACCAATCTTTTCATGCACTCTGTTTCCACGAACATCAAGAGATTCATGGGTTCTTTGACACACGCTCGTAAAGACAGTCTTCCGCTTAGTAGAGTGAACAAGCCTCATTAGTTATGGTTACGCTGTTTAAATTTACAGATATCCAACCAAAGGAAGTAAATTATGTTGTAAGTATAGACGGTAGGAACTAGTGAAGTCAAAAATTAATAATTATGTTGGTACTTTGGACTCTACCATTTCGTAAGCGTGACATTACTTCACTTCGGGAGAACTTTAGGCTAACGTCTTTATCTATTCAGGAGGGAATAAGATCTTTTTTATTACATCAGACCTTAATATAAGAATATTATAGCCAAATATAATATACTATATGTTTTACAGTATCTAATAGATATGGAGATATTGTGTTTAAAATTTAAATACAGAAAGCCAAACAACAGTGCTATGTTCACACAGCTAGGAACTCACGAATAATCCCGAAGTGTTTATTAGAGAAGACATGTTGACTACCCTTGATATATATAATATGTCTGCGAGTGAACATTTCAATGTTGCGCCCAATTTACCGTTGAGCAGGCTGTGTTTATGTGACTCGGTCTCTCTCATTAATATAAGTACAAGTAGGCTTACAGGTGCACAAATATCCACAGCTGCATGGGCAACCATTCAAACGTGGAAATTAAGCCGGAAAACTCAGACGAGACGCAATTTAGAGTTTCTATGGAAAATTTACCCCAATCTTCTACCTGTGAATCGTCTGTGTGTGTGTTTGTTTGTAAATGTTGTTTACTTCAAACATTGCGGAGTCAAGATTAATTAATTCTCGTCTGGTAGTATTTTGTCTTGAATGAGTTGGTTTTCACTTTCCAAGGACCCGCCTCCCTTTCCCCTTTCCCCTCTTACCACTACCTTCCACCATTGCCACACAATATTGTATGAGAAGATGAAACAAAGCTAATTCTAGGAAAATATCTTGTATACAAAACTGCTCATGAAACTTATTATTGAATATTATGAAATGACTGAAAATGATAGCTCAGTAGTCAGTGATAGTGCAAGATACTCTCATTCGAAAGGTCCACCGGTAATAGATGATTTTCAGAATTGATCTAGAAAGCCGTGATTTGCTCTATCTAAGGGTCCTTTATAATTATGTTAAGGTTCATTTTTCATTGTTCTGCATTGTTGTCATTGCAGATCTAGAGCGCCGTGATTAGCTCTATCTTAGGGTCCTAGATGAATTCTGAAAATGTTCAAACGAGAACAAACGCAGTAACAACACAATTTCGGTAACGTCGAGAGGAATATCTTCTCCGAGCTCTTTGTCTGTAATCTCATTGCTATAGAACGCGTCGTAATCAATGCTTTCGTGTTTTACTCCGCAATCTCGATGCAGTTTTTACTCCTCCAATAAATCTTTGCGATTGTTACGCCCGAACGCTGGAGCTTACAATGGTGTGAGTGAGTCTCTCACAATCAGAAGTACAATGAACTGTGTAATACTGCATTCGATAAGAAGTAAATCATTTCTACTCCGAAGTAAATCTAACGTTCTTATACGAACCACGTGAGAAATGTTTTTAGTTGTCTGCACTTTATTAAAGGAGAGCATTGATAATGTCAAACACGTGTTTTATTAAAACACTAGAACACATTTGATGAACCATTGTGGTTTCAAAATAAATATGTAACCATCCGCACAAGAACTGTGAGCGTTTAATTGTGAAGCGTGCGAGCAAAGTTGGCATTTCAAGTGATTTATTGTTCTTAAAAAATTAGCATTAAAAAACGTAAATGATTAAAATATTAGACCCCCCCCCACAAAACCCCATTTCGCCTTATCAAAACAACTTTACTACTCATCCAACTTGATTCTAGCTTGTTTGAGAGTAAAACAGTGATTATACCAATGAACCACCTCCCCCCTTCCACAGCCCAATGTTAGCGGATAGAATGCTTACTTAAGTCAACGAAAGCGGTAATCTGCTAAGCTTTTCAACTATGAGTATTAATTAAGCTTTGAACGTCAGACTCGTAAGTACTAAAACTTTTAAGAATACCAAGGGGGTTGGTGGTGTGGGGAGGGGGATGGGGGAGGGGTGCTATTGAGCGCTCGAAAGTGGTTAATTGTCGCCAGAAATATTGTCGACACTTCCCCTGTAATATATAAGCGAATATATTTATCGGGGTGCCTTAACAGTAACACCGTCAGTATCGACGAACGGCTTATGTGCTTTAAGGTGATATCTCAGTCAGAAGAAGCGATATCGAACCGCTGTCAATATTGATGTCAACTGTATGTCTACTTGATCTCAACCTAGCGGAGATCAAGATGATTTAGAGCACTTAAGATTGATTCATATTGCTTTTAATTTGTTACACGTAAACAAAAGTGTATTTCAATTGATAATTTAATGCTATATTTTATGATTATTGTCAACAATGTTTGTGTTTTAAGTGATAAATTTAACATTTAAAATGTACTCCATAAAATAAAGCTCAAATGTTCGATATTATTATGACCTCCAATTAAATATGTGGGTGTCAGATTACTTATTATCAAAACAAATTTCAAAGGGGTAACTTAAGAGAACACAAGTTAGCAGACACTTAAATATTTAATTGAAAGTCATTGTTATGTGACGATCTATGTAGGATGTTAAGCATTAAAAGAAAATTATGAAATGTATATATTATTTGTTCTGTTTTGCACTCTAAAATGGGAGATGTGTTTGAAAAAGCCCTCATAATAAATTACGATTCGGACGATTTAACACATTACAGAAGAACAGTAGAAATATACGGCATTGAAATGTTTTCACTAAAACATTCCGATATATTATCCTCAAATATCTAATGTGGAAATATAACAAACTCGTGCAATGTAGTTGGCAATTCGGGCCGCATTGTTTAAAACTAATTAGCTCGTCTGCGTTTGAAAACAACACGAAACGAATAATTGTTCATTCATGTTCATTCATTTTAAATGAACGGCCGGTGTTGTTTGTGTTTGAAAACATAGCGAGCGTGGAATCTAGTGGGCCGCGCTGTGAGCGTTGCCCGCAGTGGACGTGGCGCTATCTAGCGACCACAGCGGTAAACGTATGCAGCAACGCGGCCTTAATCTGTTTAAAAAAATGCATGCGAATTGATTAATGTGGATAACTATTGTTATGTTTCATTTTGCATAGTTACTTTGTTTGTATTGAAACATTTACTTATTCAATTTTACAACTGATTTAAAAAGGATGATAGATACAATAATGCAACGTATAAAATAATTAATAGAATACTAAAAACAGGGTGAAGTACAAAGGAAGTAACATTACGCTTTTGAACAAGTGGACAATAATGGAGAGAGAACCTATCATTAAACATTAAAATAAGTATGAATACAAAAAAGGAATGAAATAATTAGAAGATTTTTTTTAAAGATATTACTTACATAATTTCAAAAGTTTGAAGGTACTGGTAGATGTAAATTTAAAAATACAAAAACAAATTCAAGCTTTTTGAGTCAACATAATATTGAGTACTCTTCTATTTCTTCCCGGAGAATTTCTGTGTAGCCTTAATTAAGTCGCGTTTACCAAAACACTAAACCATTCATCACTTCTCGCTCTCATTCCAAAGCTAATTTGTAAATACCGAAAAGAACAATTTAATGAAATCGCCTCGCGGCAACAGAATGCGACTAATCGACTCTCGTAACTCTTTTCGATTAGAAGATGGAGCAAAACATCTAAACAATGGCGACATAATATGACGTCATAGATGTAGGACCCTCGTTCGCACAGACAATAGACCGCGCCGAGTTAATTAAGACCGTCTCGTGATGTTCTATTCTCTGAACGAGTCTGAACGAGTTATAAGAGTCTCTAGTTTTGTTTTCGATTGTTATTTTCAAGTTAATTGGAAGAGCAACGATTTCCGATAAGTTGTTTTGTTTATTTATTTATTGTCTCTCGAGGGGAAATGATGAAGACGGTCTTGTTTTACGAGTGACTCCAATGATATCGTTCGTGTTGTGTTGTACGCTGAGGGGTTTATTCCCGTTCATTATTATCAGAGATCCACGGTTTGAATTGTTGTTTTGTCTACATGACTTTATTGTAAAACACATACAGGGAAAGTAAAGTGAAATTGAATCAAATACACAGTCTTTATTATTTCACAAGTTTGCCGAGGTCTATTAAGCGTTGGTCTAGTAAACCGCGGTCTGTGCGTTCCGGGTTTGAATCCTAGCTTTGGCATGGATGTCATGTGGCGTTTTTCATCTTCATAATTACCCAATTAGCCAAAATGTGAGACGTAAAGCCCAAATAACAAAGCACTCAATAAATTCAAAGTTGTTCTGAATCGGCCTTGTTGATCCTGGCATTTGTCCGCAGGTGTCCGCACTGTCCAATCACTGATTCCTTTGTTTCGTATTTAAAATATCGATCTTTGATTGGTTATCGCTCACTTGTCGATGGTGTTTGAAGCCTACAGAGTTGGTTTAGTCACTTTAAATTAAGTCTTCCACTGCAAATCAGTTTAGTTACTGAGTGGGTAGACTCTACATGTGAATTTATTTATTTTTTATTTAACAACCCTATGAGCGAACAATCAAACGGAGCATGACAATAAATTGAATCGAAATAAAATATAACATTAAATGTGCACAGTAAATTTATATTATGAGCACAGTCGG
The DNA here is from genome assembly GCA_945910005.1 of Isoperla grammatica. NCBI lineage: Eukaryota > Metazoa > Arthropoda > Insecta > Plecoptera > Perlodidae > Isoperla > Isoperla grammatica. The sequence goes on along the minus strand of OX246742.1, from coordinate 44,392,127 downwards.
ATACACAAATTGCTGCTCAGTGAAACATTACGGCCCTGGAATACATCTAAACGGTGACTTTGCATGTTTTAAGTGTACAATCGGTTCCTTTCTCTAGACCAAAACTCGAATAGGAAATGTACTGTAGATTTAAAGAATGTATTTTGCTAAAAGAAAGAGCACTCGAGATGTCAACCTTTGTTCTAAGAAGAGTTATACCGGCAAGCGTCGACTCACTTCACTCACAAATGTGTACACTAGAAGTAGCGATCATTTACTGCGCATATTTAAATAAAGTAGAGAAGGTTAGAGGTGGAAAAGTTTGCTTCGAAGAAAATGTTTTTACATTTTGTATATGTTCATGGAAAGAATTTACCGCGATGTGCTTTTCAGACTCTTGCAAACAATAATAGAGTAATTCAAAGTTGCAGGGCCAAATATAGATGATTTTAAAGTACACCAAATAATTAGTTGTAAATTTATTTATAGTTTGAATGCTTATAGTTTGATCATAGGCCTATATTATTTATTTCGAAACCAATGAAAGGCTATAGCCGACAACTCAAAAATGACTTTCTATAGTAGGTACGTTCGTAAATTGTATCGTAATGTTGTATTCATATTCATATGCGATTCAATAACTTGTAAACATTATTAAAACAACAGCGACATTTTGTTTTTATATTCTATTTTTCTATCCTAGTATTTTTCTTGATGCTTACCACGAAACAATAGATAAATCTTTAATAATATACAATACATTCATACAATGGTATACACGTATTAATTACTAAACGTCACTTTATATCAAATATAAATACGTTCTCAAGTCACATAAAAATTGCAAACAAGCAGGTATATAAAATATATAAGTACAAAATGTAATGTATGCAAATTAAATTTAAAATAACGAAATATTAATAATTATTAATGATGAATATTACTGCTTTATGACAACCCGGCACCTCCACCAAAAACATAATTCCTTGTTTGACAAACGATAACTTCTATATCGGCCGTAATTTCAATCCAAGGTAGATCAGTCAGGTAAGAAATCAACATGCTTCTCGTGAATAATCGAATGCTACTTGTCAAATTGTAATTCTAACCGTGGAAATGGTAAAATAGCCGAATAGAAAGGTTATATTACAAACCGAATATTATACTCACATACCACTCTGAAAATGTTGAGTTAATTACGTTACCGAATGTTTGCGGTGTATGACAATGGCTATGTAAATAGGGGATGAATACAGCAATCAACAGGAACTAAAATCTTCCCTCTCACAGCATCCCGTGCCAACAAAATACCCTACTAATTACTATTCACTGAACCATATTAATTTCCACCATTTTGTTCACTGCCCTGGAGGTATTTATTTCATGGCCACCGCAATTGACAACCAATCAGTGAATAAATTTGATGACGTTTGGTTGCTCGACGTGACTGAAAGTGCTGGTTGCAATCTGTGACAGTTACAATCTGGTGGGTGATGAAGACCGTGAAAAGTAACTAGCAGCATCCCACGAAAATACATTTAATTGTCAATTTTTTCAATTTTAATCTCCATTGTCATTTATAACGTTCGCAATAATATGTTTCTGAATTTAATGTGTGACAAGACGTCTTTTGGGCTGTCAGGAATTTAATAATTGAAGGGACAATCTGTGAAAAAGAACTGGAGTATCTGAGAATGGTTCGTTTTGTTTTCTGTTAATTTTAATGAGTTTGACATTAATTATAAACGTGCCCTGTTTTTTTTTATTGTAATGAGATATCTTATTTTCTTAAATCCTAGTTTTTTTTTTTTTTTTAGCTATTGGTATATCTTGTTACGCAAAGTGAACGTATACAATATACACGAATCTCTCTTCATTTCATTCAAATTTTATTTTAAATTCTATCAGAGCCGATCTCAGAAATGTTTTAATGTTTGTGTATTCAAATTTTATAATTTGACCAAGATTGTATTGGTAGATAAGTTGTTTACATGAAAAAATCAGGAGTCTTAATTATTCTTTGTGTCTTTTAACATGGTTGTTTCAAAAATGGATTTGGCGAAAAATAGATACATGTGTAAATAAGATAAATTGTTTCCACGTTACGATTAATAATGTCAGTTGTCTCGTGAAAGAAAATGCAACGAATGGATGATGTGTTAATCGGTTAATACCCCTAGCAACCAGTAGATTGTTTACTTTCCTAATTGACAGGTTTACACCTCACTTTTATTTTCACTCAACACTTGTTGACACAACCCGTCGTGCTACTATCGAGGTGTTTACACAACATGTTCTCGCATGCGATGTTTCGTCACTTAACACAGACGACACTTTGTGTAAGTGAACACTGAAACAATATAACAACAGATAACACACTCCTTTCCTTTTGATCAGGACATCTGCAGTTATTGCTACCGTTTTTATTGATACTCATTATAATTATATTATTTATTGTTATATTGTGTTATAATTTTAAATTCAATAACTATGAAACATAATTTAATCAAACAGGAAGAAAATAACAGTATATCAAACACGACTCGGGAATTATTTCAACGGTAGTTCACTATGAAAGGATATTTTCCACCAATATGACTAAAATTCCTCAACGAAGGACAATCCTTATGACCGACTTCCGTGTCAAATACTTCTACAACGTCACCGTGAATACCACGATAGTTTTTGCTGTACGTCGTTTGATTGAACCAATTGCGCTCGCAATTCCCTAGACTAGAGATCGTCCAGCCTCGAACCCCAAAGACCTAAGCGTCCGCAGCATTCCTGGTGGTCATCTGGGCGACATTCCTAGCGGTCGTCGAGCTATTGGTTTGTAATGAGATCGTCGCTAGGACTAGCTGGACAATTGTCTGTCTGTCTGTCTGTCTGTCTGTCTGTCTGTCTGTCTGTCTGTCTGTCTGTCTGTCTGTCTGTCTATCTGGAGGGCGCAGAGATATTTGTAATCAGTCCCTTTTACCACTCGCCGAGGAGACCAAAAACCCTAATTTAACAGTATTTTTATAATTTGATTTTAATAAGGATTTATTAATTTTACAGCGTTTTCAAATATACATATTCGTATATTTTGGTTCCGTTACTTTTTTTCAAATTGCAAAAAAATGCGTCAATTTTAATCATATAAAGATATAATTTACCATATGTAGTCTACTCAATCCTGTTAATAACATGTTTAATTTAATTTTACCATCAAATAATCCATCTTCGTTGGAAATCTTAATTCTCTGTTTTATATGAACCACTAACCTAAATCACAAATTCTTAATGATCTATGTAGCTCAGTCTTAAAGTGTGGACATGAATTTAAAATTAGTTTTGCAAAGAAACCTCCCTCTCGAGCATAATACGGGTAGGGTGTTGTTCCCCAGACCACATCCATAACATAGATTATTACCCTTTGGGCTCTCAACTCCCTTAACTATGCGTTCCGCCGACCACTGGTGCTTAATAACACGATATACCTAAACAAGAACTCTTTTACTCTGGGAATTAAAATACGCGCTTGTTGCAAAGAGCTTTAATTCTCCGGCTAAACGACGTCATAACTCGTGTTTATCCCAAGGAGCTTAGAGATTCTTACCGCTGTGTGTTTTACCGTCTGCCCACTGGAGAGCAGGTTTTACTTTACGACTGGGCTGCGCTTACACAGGCCAAACGTTCAACAAGACATGATGTAAACATTGTGGTTTATCAACATGGAGACGTGTAAATATACACTCTTGGAAATATGGGGCTGTTGTTTACCTTGACAGTTGTTGAAACTTTGACTGGGACAAAAGCTTCTGCAACGTTCTGTATTGGACTTTTTCACTATAACGTACTGACAGTTAATTTGATTTTATATTGTTGTTAATTGATTAATTTATATAATTTGGTGTGAATTAATATACTCAACAATATAAATTCAAATTAACCGTCAGTACTTCACAATACAAGAATGGAGAAATAAAACATCCAATACACAACGTTGCAGAGGCTTATGTCCCCAGTCGAAGTTTCAACTTTTAAAGTAAATAACACCCATATTGAATTTTGACTTTTCATAAAACGTTCTATTTGAAATGAAGATATTTGGAACCATTTTGAGATACTGAAGAATACCAGTTTGTATATTCAATTGTCATTTGGTCTGAAATGTTTACAAAGAAGCAGAAACAATTTTGTGTAAATATCTACAAATATTCAAAAAGAAAACTAGATTAGAAATGGGGTATGTGTACTTGAAGTCGTAATTACGTTTTTAAATCAACATCCGAAGCCTTGCGGACTATCTAGTCAAATGAGATAGAATATAAATTGGCATTTCGCTAAAATACGTTTCTTTAAAACGGTTTTTGTCTGAATTGTAGACGCAAAGAAGCAAACAAAACTAATGCTACGTAGAATAAATACAAAAGTAGTCAAACTATTTTTAACGAGTCAAAACTCATTAGGAAGGAAGATGAACATAAAAATAACGTATTTGATTGGTTCTTGTCGTCTGCGGTTTTTCGCATTTCTCGATGAAAATAAAAACAAAACGGTGGCGTTTAGTTGCCTCAGTCAGATGTCTCCGTACTAAATTATAGAACTATACTATAAGGCCCGGTATTAAAACCCCCGGCTAAATGTTTTATACCACCGCTAACTTGTTTTCTCCTTTGAAACCACGCTTCTGATTGGCGGTTGCCATGGAGAAAACAAGTTAGCGGTGGTCTGAATATTTAGCCGGGCGTTGTAATACCGGGCCTAAGACTTATATACAAAATTATGGGTGGATATATTCTTAACTACGAGTATTATTATAAATTAATCATTGTTTCATTTCGTTGAAAACTTTAAATAATGAAACTTTAAAGAAACTTGAACGAATGTCTAAAATCTTCAGTGTCATTTCATAGAACTGGTTGCACATTTCAATACTACTACTCTTATTGATTAGCATCGTTGCCAAAATATTTGACGTTGAGTGTAAATATTATCACCGTACAATACTCTACTAAAACATTGGTACAATCCGAGACGGGTAGTCTTAATCTGATGGGCATGTTTGTATCTAGGCAGACTATTTTATGAAGAAAAAACTATTCTATTCGATATAATGGTGGTATTGTTATTAAATACAGCCGACGTTTTCAGGACAGTTAGTAAATAAATGAATAGCCTGCGTTCATAAGGGTAAACGGATATGACTTACTGCCCCCCTCACCCCCCCCCCTCCCTACATCCCCCTCATATTAATACCTGTCTCATAATTCGGGGGCTTTTGTTTAATATCTCTGAGCGTTAATTTGCGCGGTAATATTATTTTCTACGCCAAGTTGAAGATTTTACAACATCTTGGGCGTGAGACGCTCGTAAAGCTAAATGTAATCGTTATGAGAAGTAATTTGAGTCGAAATTTTGATGTGGATATTCCCGAGATAAGATAACGGGTCTAGACTCGTTTGGGGAGAAATAAAATGTGGTTGTATGGTTGTCGTGCTGGTTCCTGAAGGTGCGTATAAGATGTGAATACGTTAAATTAAAGAGTACACCCCGTGGGGGGGGGGGGGGGGGGCAAGAAACCCCCTTGTTTTACGGAGAGTTGTGAAGAACACTTACCTTGTGTGAGACGATTTATTTTCCGTTTCAATTTGATAATAAAGAATTCAAATAACAACTTTATATCACTAGTTTGAACTATAGATAATATACTTGAAGTAACCGGAGTTGAATTACGAAGCATCACTGTAATTTTAATTGAATCGTAAAGATTTTAGTCTTTTTCTCTGCGAGAAGACACCCACTTAAAATTCCGTTTCATCTTTCAAAACAAAAGACTTTCTAGTTTTCTGTCTTGATCTCCGTACAAAGTATTCTTTTACAAGACACCGAATCTTTGTTCATTCTATTAAAACATCACTCTTTTTGAGAGTTTTTGCTTCAAAAGAAAAATTGGAATAATTCCTTCATCGCACAACAACATAAATGAATGGTTAAACAAATTTATGCTTCAAACAATAAAGAAAAAGAGCAAACTTCACTTAATATTTGTAAAGGGACGAATCTTGAGATCTGAGCGATGGTGAACGATCTTGTGGATGAATTATTGAATAAGAATATCCGTTGTACTGAGCAATCTAAACAAATACATACTTCCTTTTGTTCGTGTTTCCAACCTGTGGATTGTTTTCAAACATCTCCCCATTACTCCCTTTCTCCCACCAATCTTTCCACTTCGTTATATTCTTTATACAACGCATACCTTGTACAGTTACTTACACTGTACGCCAGACTACGAATGGATAATGAAAACGAATTCAGTTCAATTTCCATTCATCACAAACTTCTATGTTTTAAGGTTGTTTACAACTGTGTTATGAAAGTAGCATTTGTCAGGTGATGTACCATACCACATAAAAACATTTGTTAGTCAACTTCAAACGGATTGGTTTCTTGAAAACGACATATTACATTCTGGTTGACTGAGCCAAAAGCTACTGTCAGAAGATAAACGTTATTCTTGGTTTAGGAATAAGTAAACGGTGACTTTAAAGCCGTCCTAGCAACGAAGCACTCAATTAATTCAAAGTTGTTCTGAATCGGCCTGGTTGATTCTGGCATTTGTCCGCAGGTGTTCGCACTGTCCGATCACTGATTCATATGTTTCGTATTTGAAATATTGATATTTGATTGGTTATCGCTCACTCGTCGATGGTGTTCGAAGCCTACAGGGTTGGTTTAGTCACTTTAAATTAAATTCCCCGACTGTAAATCAGTTTAGTTACTGAGTGGATAGACTCTAAATGTGAATTTATTTACTTTTATTTTTATTTATCATTTCTTATCCATAGCACGTCATTACTGGGCAAAATCTGTGTGAAGTCTTAACACACTATTCCATATGGTTCTTCTAGCCTTAATCCACAGAAAAGTGTGTATAAACCGGGCTTAATTAGTGGTCAGTCCAGTTGTGGAAGATGTATCACTTGTCTCTCCTTGTTCCAGTTCAACTTCGTGGGTAAGCTGCTGGGTCCCAAGGGGAACTCTCTCAAGCGGCTACAGGAAGATACCATGACCAAGATGGCGATATTAGGTCGGGGCTCCATGAGGGACAAACACAAGGTGAGCGCATGCGCAAGTGTATTTAGTGTTTGCTTTGAGATATTATGCCCCTTCTACACTCAGACAGTGATAATCATATACAGTTAACTGGAGGTTGATGATCGTCGTGCACTTCTACACTGCACCGATAATATCGATTATGCGACCTCTAATAGTAACTTTTGTAACTACGAAAGTAAACAAATTCTCGTAGAAGCTTCATCATTTGGATATTTCAAACCCAATGGTTTCATATTGTACTTCACAGACCTTTCTTATCAGGTGTTAAAGTAATGTTAACTCTACAGGTAAAGGTCTCTAGTGTACGAAAGTTACTGTTATTGAACCTGAAAGTTGTAACATAACCTCAACTACGAATTTGGTGGGAAATCGCCTTGAGGACGCAACGAGTAATACATGTTTGAAAGGCAGTGCATCACTTAACTTGGGGTCCTACCCTGTAATTAGATTATCGTTGGTGGATGACTTCTACACTGAGAGTTAACTGGATATTGTAATTAGTAATTACTACATGCGATAATCACTTAGTTTAGAAGAGGCATTAGAAGATATATGTCTAATAGTGACGGTAACGTATGTGACAAGTACCAACTTAAATTTAGTTTTCTCTTACTACTCTCCTGCCCTCATACTATTATTTGTTAGCTTAATCTCTTAAATAAATCAATGATCAACATATATTGATGAGGATAACGATTAGTAACCATACAAAATGATTGCAAAAGAGCTGTTTTAAGTGTTTTTACTTATAACCTTGATATACTAATGTCGCATAACATACATGAGTGTGTGTGCGTGAATTCTGGTAAAGTTAATCCCCTTTTCTCAAGCATAACGGCCATTGTAGAAAACTAGACCGATCAAAATAATAACTTAAAAAAAAGATAAGAAAAAGATGATACGATTCAACAAAAGACGAAATCGAATCTATCATGAGTTTGAAATTGAAAAACGGCTCCCTTTGAAAGTGTGTGGAACGTCCAGTGTTCAACTTGGAAAGGTTAATAAACGCCAACGTAATCTTCTCGAGACACAAGTAAGTCTGCCATTTTGTCCGCGCGAAACAACGATACAAAAGAACATTTACGTCGAAACGAGTGTTAAGACGGCTGTCGAAGTGATGACATTCCAACATCGGTGTCATTTCATTCTATACAGCGAGAAGGTATCACCGCTGACAATGACAAAATCGCTATCATACACCATTCCGAACTGAATTCTTCAAGTCGTTTTTTGTAAAATAAAAAAAATGAAAATAAAGAAACGTCCCCTAGATGTTCGTGTTCGGCCAAGTGTTGCAAAGTCGCCCTCGTCTCTTGTCAAACTAACGAGACGTAACGAATTGAATATCTGTTTTAAAATAAATGAAATGTTCTCTTCCGCTTTTTCGCTCTGCTCTGTCATCACTAACATCAACTACCTTGGTCTGCATTTATTTATAGGAGGAACGAATTGATTAAATTGAAGATCAAACGATTTGAAAATGTTTTACATGAATGAATCGAGTTTTTGAGAAAGTTTAACTTTTTATGTTTGAGAGCTAGATACAAATAAACATGAAGTGTTGTACAATCTTACAAGTGTCAGAGTGAATTGAGTCGCTTGTCTTTTTACCCCTGGGGACGGAGATGTGAGATGTGGTGCTCTAGCGGTCACATGTTATCGTGTCTTAGGAAACCATAGATAGGTGATAACACAGCTTTCAGCGTTCCGACCGTCAGACACAGTAGTGGCCTTTAACGCCTTAACATTTCAAGGCTTCCTTCACCTTATGCGCCGAGCCTTTACCCCGCCTAAATAAAATAGATACATGAAAAATCCAACACCGATTGTTGGTAATTTTTCAGAGCAAAAAGCATATTATTTAATGAGGATTAAAAATCTATCGTACTCTTTTCCTTCTACCTCTTTTCTCTCTCTCTCTCTCTCTTGTGTATTTTGTATTATGTATTTTGTATTTTGTATTTACCTTTTGTATTCTTCATTATGAATTTTGTTTCTTGTATTTTTATAACTATAGCATGGTTTGATGGAAGATAAGGCCTCACTGGCCTTAATCCCGCCATAAATAAAAAGACCTTAATCAATCAATCAATCAATCTCTCTCTCTCTCTCTCTCCTCTCTCTTCATTTATGTTTTGTTTTATTGTTTTGCAAGCATCAGCTCTTCCAATAACTAATTTGTAGTTATTGTGCCTCCAACTAAAGGTGTTCTTATTCTTCTTCCCCCAGGAGGAAGAACTCCGACTCTCCGGCGACCACAAGTTCTCCCCTTATGACGAATCTTGTGCCTCCAACTAAAGGTGTTCTTATTCTTCTTCCCCCAGGAGGAAGAACTCCGACTCTCCGGCGACCACAAGTTCTCCCCTAATGACCAATCTTGTGCCTCCAACTAAAGGTGTTCTTATTCTTCTTCCCCCAGGAGGAAGAACTCCGACTCTCCGGCGACCACAAGTTCTCCCACCTCAACGACGACCTCCACGTGGAAGTGACCGCCTTCGCTCCCCCCGCTGAGGCGCACGCGCGCATCGCCTACGCGCTGGCGGAAGTCAGGCGATTCCTAGTTCCGGTGAGTACATTGATATTTGGCTCCAGAACTTGTGGTAACATTGTTCCTTGCAAGCGGCAAGGGTGATAGTAAAAAGAGGAACGTTTTGATCGGGGCACGCTTTGGTGACTCTCATCACCCCTTTACATTTTCTGACATTGCCATGTCTCATTTACCTAGTTGCTCTTGTAATTCCAAGCAATGACTCTTGCTGTTTAGGTTTCTATCTTATCTAATTTGAGCAATAATCTTTATGAAGTAAATTGTGAATTGAAAGTAATTTGGCCTTAACATAATTTTGAACAGATTTGCTATGATATTGACGCATGATATAGCTCTGTTTAACTATCATTGAACATTCCATTGGATATCGTGGGCAGTTCGCCGATTCCACCGCGGGCCCAGCTTTATTATTACTCTTCAAAAATCTCAAAAATATAATAAAACGACCTCCTTTTATTTTATCTTTCATGTTGGTCCTCAACTCTATACTTTCCTTTCATTTTATTACTTTTCACTTAACGAAATTAAATTTTGATATCGATTTCTCGAATGTCCGATGTTCGATATGTTTCGATTCGATAAATGACTCTCGGCGATAGAGATCCTGTCTGCACACAAAGGCAGCGAGGTTGTAGAGCAGCGAAACGCAACATTTTCATTTTGTGAAAAGGCGGTAAAGACCAGCTATAGCAAGACTGAATGCGAGTAAAGGGTTTTGGTATAGATTGCGCTAAATGGGATTGCATTCGTGTGCACCACATAGGTACTAGAAAGTTGTGTAGTACCAAACCATGTATCCAAAGTCATCACAGATTCCATATCCATCGCATTCCTCTTCAGGCAAACGTTGTTTAGTTTTTAGTTTGTTCTTTTTTACAACCTATTTATCGGCATTGGGTTGGGATTGCCATCGTAATCGTAATCGTAGAAAACTAGCTCTTACAATTGGTACCAATCTCAGCCTATTGTATGTAATGCAATGCTTGTATGCATAGTAGTCTCGTAGCTTATTGTAAATCAAAGGTTGCTAGCTGATTGTTTTGTAATGAATATTTTCATAAAAAAAAAACGAAATCTTTATCAACAATGTGTGCTCATATACAAATATTTTAGTCAGTTGATCGAGTTCGATTTACTTTGTTTGTAAGAGCTGAACCAATGTTATGATTTAAAGTCCCGAAATCAATATTATCAATTCATAAAATAAATTTGTTTCTATTGCGATGATTTTCTATTTAAAAGATAACCAGCTTGTAGAACTTGGTACCCAAATAATTACAACGTTTGCGATGAGAAAGCGAAAAGGAAAGCGAGTGGAAAATGGAGCAACGAGAAGGAAAGCCGAGTGGAAAATATTTTCTTGTTCAGTACAACATCGTATACTTCATATATGAGATAATCTCTCTTTTGAATCCGTAGGTCCCGAATGGGAATAAACTTTCGTCTTTTGTTTGCGACTATGGGGTGAAATTATCTCATACAAGCGCAGGATATTTCTGTTGCCGCATTTCTAGCTATCTGCGAGTTTGTTCTGTTTTGTTCTTTTTTTATTTATTTATTTAATGTTTTTTCGTTTGGTCAGTTTAAAACGTTCTATTTTCTGTTTTATGTATTCATAAAGTCTACTTATTTTATAGGGCGTAGAATGTATTCACATAATGCGCGTTGCAGCTATATTGTGGACACGTTTGTTTATTTTCTACCCTCATTCATGCAGGTACAGCAAGAGTTTCCAATAGTCGCAAACTTCTGCTATACATTATTGCTACATTATAGCTGCGGTTTTCTATCGTCGGTAAGTATTTCTGCGCTTTAACGAACGAATTATTAAACTTACTTTTGTTTCCACAATGACCACCAGGCTTCCCATTGGTTGTTGCCATGGTGAAAACAAGTTAGTAGCTTTCTAAATGTTTATTCGAAGTTTGTAATACCGGGCATAACTAGTGTAATAGACCTCTCAATTTAAAAGATCTATTTTTAGGAGTGAAACAAGGTTGCAAATACAACAATATTATACTGTTTAAAACTAATTTATTATGAAATACAAAATATGAAATATAAAGTTATAGTTGGTTATTGGCAGTTTGACTTTCTTTATTGAGTTGGCCTTGGCCCTTGCGTTCTTTAGTTCTTAAATTCTTTGTATAGTTCTTTTACATTTTTATATTTGTTATATGTTTTTAAGTTTTAATCATAGCTCGTTTCACTTTCACGCACACGTTTTATAGTTCATAATTCTTTGTTCGTAAAATCTTTATTTATAAGTTTTAAGTTTTAGATCATGATCGGTACGTTACGGTTTGTTGTAGTTCTAGTTGTAGTTGTAGTAGATGTAGATGTAGATGTAGATGAAGATGAAGATGAAGATGAAGATGAAGATGAATATGAATGCCTAGGCTTGAGGCATGTTGATTGTTGAACCGGACCAGTGGACTAGGCTCCTGCCTGGTCCTGGAGACGACTTGTCGCTACTCCTGACACACACGTCTGTCCTCGGATGGCACTGTTGGCCGACTGTCTTTGTGTCTTTGCCCGTTCTGGAAGCTTTGGTGTGAAGGGGTGTGGGGGGGGGGGGGGTAACTGCTTTTCGTTGGTTTGTGGCGTTGTTGCTATCCAAAGTTGCGTAATGCGTTCGCACACGCGTGAGCTGGCTACGCTCTTGGTGCACTTGATATTTCCCGTTTCACAATCTTTAGGGTTTAATTACTTGTGTGGTCACTGTTCGATTTGAGGGTTCTTTTGTTTGAACACATACGCATCGGCACACTGCACTGTCCGTATAGTCCATTCGAAAAACATGTGTCATAATTGGTTATATCATTTATAAAAACATTAGTCAAAACTGCCGTAATGTGAAAGTCAAACTTACTAATTTAATTACTAATAATATGAATAACTAATGTCATGGAATGTCAGGTTGGCACACTGTACTGCCACACTAGTTGTATTTGAGTGACGTTGGACAGTTGAGAAGGAATATCCGAGAGTTATCTTATATACGACTCAAACCCAGCATTCGTTCGCCTTGTGACTGACTAAGCACAAAGAACCTCGGGGAACATTTCAGTCAGAATTGCTCGAACCGGCGACCTCCCGATTAAGACTCTCGCATCTTATTTCTAAGACCTGAATTGGAACTCTAGACCCCAGTAGAAGACACGTTCATTCTTCCCGATTAAAGGTACAACACGGTGCATCTAGAAAACACGTCTCCATTGTATACAAGCGCAAAGGTATTGAACAGTACGGGATAAAGTATTTAAGCACGCCGTAGCGCCGAGTCACCGTTGCAAGGAAAGTTCTTCCAGACCAAAGTGTATCTCGCAAACATCTCTTTTCTTCACTCGCTTTGTGTCTTTATGTAAACCCAAAGCTACCGAGTCGGAGTGAAAGAATCTATGTACTGTTTTTCTATGACTTTATACCATTGTGAGCTGAGTCCGCATTTCAAGACATGTCCTTCTGGATTGGTACAAATTACACTTGAGTGTATCCTGAAAACACTTCTTAACCTGCTTAGAAGGTGAATCCTACCCCCTCACCCCGTCTTCCCCCCCCCCCCCCAACAGGTAAACAAATCCAACGGGCAAAGTGGAATTCCGTAAATTTCAGCAGCGACGTTTCTCTCCCCTACTTGTTGTTCCCACTCTGGGGAATCCCCTTGAATCTCGCCCCCCCTCCCCCCCGACTGATGTAAAAGATTTTCGAACGTTTTTGAACAGATTCAATCTGTGTTCGCTCCTTCATTGGAGTTTGCGCAACGTTAGATGGTTAAATCACGTACACTCTCGAACATATGTAAATATAGGGTTGTACAGACACCTTCTTTGTTTGACACAAACTGTAAGCTTAACTGGAGTAAAGAGATAATTTGGTACATATCTTAAAAATGTTGTTTTATTCAAAGTAACTGTAAGTTCACAAATGTTAAAAGTGTGTCTGTTGTCGCTTAAATATTTTCACACATGGTTGTCAATTATACATTGAATTTGAACTATTCAATAAATTATTAACCTTCCCGACTGGGTTCTGGGGGAGTGCACCCACAGTCCACGTTCTTGGGAGGTGTAGTACGTGCGGGAGTAGGAGGTTGTGGGGGAGTAGGAGGTTGTGCGGAGGGTTGTGGAGGAGGGAAGCAATTGCAGTCTGGGGGAGGGGGGCAGCTGCAGGAGAAGGGCAGCGGGGGACATTCACATGGCGGGGGAGGGGGACACGCGCACTGGAGTTGAGGGGTGGGTGCAGGGGCAGGTGGAGGGGTACTCTTGGTACTCTTGGTGACCTTGACCGGGGTCTTCTTCTTCGTCTTCTTCTTCTTGTCGTCGTGTTTGGGCCGGAACTTGTCCCGGTAGCGGTAGTGTTGGTCGCCCGGGATGGGTCGGGCCCCGTACTCGTCAACCAGGGGCCCTGGGACGAGGCTGAGGGGGGCCCGGCAGTAGCCCAGGACCTCATTGGGCGGCTTGTAGCGGGCCACCTGGTTTATGAAGCGGTCACCCCTGTAGGCAAGACCACAATGTGAAGGAACTTATAATAATCACTAGATTTATTTTCATTTATCACATAAAATAATTGTTAACTTTAATATTTCTTTAATGGTATTATGATTATCATATTTTTTCATGTTAGCCTATAATTTTATTGGATGTAACGGACAAAAGGGACAAATATACAGTCCACGTCCTACACTATCTCTTTTCCTCTCCTTTGGTGCCTAAAATAAATATAAACAATACCAATAATACTAATAATCATTTTTGTAAGAATACCTGTTACAAAGGTTGCCCCTCTTCAGATGACTAACTATAGGTAATATGTTCGGGTGTTTATATAGTTGGGTAGGAATGTCCGAGGACTGTGAGTAGGTCTCAATCCCAACATTTGCCTTTACGACTGAGAAAAACCACGTAAAAACCTTCAATCAGGACGGAATCCAACCTACCGAATTTATTATTTTTACAATGACCGGTCAAGAGCCTACAGAGAATATCTTACCTCGTTGTTGGGAAGATGAGACTCTTCTCCATGGACGGATCACAGCTGAACTTCTTCCACTTGTCTCTGAGATACTCGTTCTCTAGCAGTGAGTACCCTCGCTGTATCTTGTAGTAGTACCAATCGTTGTTGTACATGGGGAGGATGTCGAAGCCCCTGGGCGGCTGGAAGGGGGGGTAGTACTGGTTGAATAGTCGCAAGGGGAAGTCCTCCGCTGAAACACCGAACACTTTAATAAAATCACTACATAAAACACGAAGAATCGTGGTTATAAATTCGGACATAATATTATTTTAGGTCTTATATTTTTTTTAATGATTCTCGTCTAAAAATATTTATCGTATATGAATGGGTAATGCGGTTTTTTACTTGGTATTTGCTTCTCAATAAATACATCTTGGTACTACTGGCTTCTTAGATTTTAAAGTATTTCCAGAAAACTGTTGTTTCTCCCACGTTGGCCGTAGCGCTGGTTGTCCAAACCTGCGACACGTGAGAGGTTGCTTGTTTCCTATAGTCGTTCGCTTCTCTACTTCTCATAACCTCTATTATATGTGTTTTAACGTAGGCTAGTGGAAATTCAAACACTAATGATTATGATGTAAAAATGTATAATTACAATTAGATCAAACCCGCATTACGAGTGACAACGTTTTCTTTTGCCATTACTGTAGTTATTTGAGATCAGCCATAATTGGTGGAAAGTGTGCTTAAAAACAATGAACATTGAGTTGAACGTATTATGAAATTAACAAATTATTGTTTTCATAGCGCCGAAAGAATTTTCTTTGAACATTTGTGTGAACAGCGTTTACGAACGAAATCGTATCCCGAAAACTGTGTTCTTTCTATTTTACTCTCCTATGTTATTACAGTTTCAGCAAGAAATGAAAAGTAAATTGAGCATCAAAAAAATATGCTTCTCTCTCTCTTTTGTCTCTCGTCCTTATGGAGTTGATGTTGGCTCTCGTAATAAAACATTTGACATCTCAATAACGTTGTTAGAACTATACTGACTTCCATGCACAATCAATATAGTTTTTATTTTGAAATTTAAATGAATGCTCACCCAAACCGCGTGGCTTCCCATCTTCCATGTCCTCCATGACAGACTCACAACTCAAGGAATCCGGCTTCAGAATAAACTACCAATAGGTTGATATTATGTATAACTATTACTCTATTTACAGCTTTGCTTTGGCGCCGCTGTTTCACAAACTCTGTATTTAGCTTAGAAAGATGATGTATGTTGCCATAGATAAACCAACACAAACCCACAACAAAGGATTACCATTACCTTTGAAAGTAATAAGTACTGTTGTGCGACAATTCAGTTTATTTTTATATTGTATTTACACTGTCGTATCGGATTGATAAAATACAATAAATGCAATATATCGTCTCACAACTCTGGGGGGAAGATATGTCTTGTGAGTTAGCCCCTACTTTGCTTGATTCTGGGGATTTTTAACACTTGAGTTTTTTAACTTAGAAATAACCTAAAATCTATCTGTATGGTACTGGTATGCATATTATCTAAACGGTTACTTTGAAGTCGTCATATTGTCGAAGCACATAATGAACAGTAAATTGTCTCCAACTGGGAATCAGTTTTTAGAACTGAGTGGTTAGAAAACACAGATATGTATTTTTGTTTATTTAACTTAAACCATATTAATAATTGTATTTTATTATTGGAATAAAGTAATGAAAATGCAATAAAAATAAAAATATGGTAGATAAGTTGTTTCGGGTTTTGCAAAACACTAGTCAAAACGTTTGGTATTAGTTGGTTATTTTCGTGGAAATAATCGAGATAGGACGTAAATTTGTCATGTAATAGACAATTCTTCAAACATATTTTAAACATTTCGTAAAAACTTCCCCTGATGTTTTCAATCCCTAAACCTGTTAAATACTCTCCACAAACCAGCGATGATTTTAAACGGACACCTACACACTCATAATCGTGTAGTCCCGCTATAGAAATCCTTTGAGTTGTCAATGTGCAGACAACCGTACTTAACCCGCTCAACGTTATATTACGCGATATTCATACTGAACTAGGGCACGTCAATATAGACAACCTCACCTTTATGTTTGTCCGTGCATTATTGCACTGATTATTGTTATTATGATACTGATGGATATCGTATTAGTATTGGGTGAGTGGAAACACCCATCAATAATTGTAATGATCAACATTGATGTATAGATTGGTGGCTAATGTTTGCGTTATGTGGTTTGTTGCACACGAGTCTGTAACGTCACAACATGATCTAAATATGTGTTTGCTTTACGGTTGAGCTGACAATAGAAGACGAATCTACTTGTGTATTGAAATATTCACGAGTATGGATGTAGATCGATCAAGTTAATGGGAATGATTATGTGTGTCGATGTAAATCACAAAATGAAGAGGGGTCGAGACAAGGTAGATTTTTTAAAAAAGTTAATGTAAAGCGATGTTGGGGGAGAGTTAAATTGCCAATCAAACGACGTTTGACATATTTTCAGGATGAAATGCCGATTGAAAGTGAACAAACAGGACCCTCAATATGGCCCGCAATATGCATACAACCTTTGTAGTACTGAAGTGAGTGATCTATAGTGATTTTATAACAATTAATGGTAGTATTTAGAGAAAAAAGCGTTTATTTACGTTGAAACTTAAAACAACAGAAGAACATAAACATTTATCTTATGATTCAATGAATATTCGTGTGTTTATCCTAAATAATCTTACAATAAAAAAAGGTTATTTAAATACCTGTTTTCTAAAATAAACTTCAAATCAAGGGAAATCAATGGTAATTTAAAATCATGAGGAAAATTAATTAATGACACCAGTCTAACATGAAAACGTACAGAACGGCTGTGGTTTGGGTTAGATCATTTATTTTATTTCTTCCAAAACATCGGCCATGAATGCGGTTAGATAAACATGAGTCCGTCATCGAGATCCATCAAGAGTCCGATGATGCAGTGTGCCCAACACTGATAGTAGGATGTTAATTCTTCGCTTTGATTGATAGGTTTAGTGGCCGTTATGATAGTGTTAACTAGACGGACAGGGTTGTGATTATACACGAGCAGAACGGGTCTACAACCAGTCCCATGGCAACAAGTTGTCGTCTCGTCTAGATCAAATCGTTACTTGATTATCTACTTTCAATCCCTTCCTAGTTCGGACATTATAATTTTCCAATTTTATTTGTGCGCATTTAGCTCAGTCAATAATATATGCCAAATTTATTTTAATATCTTCTGCACCTAGATATAACCGAGTATTTGTAAATTTCAATAGGCAATGCGATGTCCAAATCAAATCAAATCAAAAATCCATTTTATTCTCATATCTTAAATATGTACATAAGAATAATAAGTTTATACACAACATAAAATGGTAGCATAGATAAAGGTACTAATCGTATACACTTTTAAATAGGAAAAAAACAGCAGACATTTTGAACTTGTTTGTATTGCTAGATTCACACAACGAGCAACTCACGAACTAGCCCGAAGAGGTGTCGATAAAGAAGGTTTCTGTGCTACCGTTGATTTATATAAGTCGGCAAGCATACATATAATCTATAAGTTGGTTTATGTTAGGAGAAGAGAGGCCTAAATAACACATGACATCCGTGGCCAAGCCGGGATTTGAACCTAGGACGCAGAGACCATGGTTTATAACACCTTTCGACCATGAACTCTTTATCTGAAGTTAGTGCACAGAGGAATCTAAATTGTGGCATGATATATTTTTGTTTTTCATTTTAATTTTTTCTATAAAGTCTTAAATAAACATAAGTTGTGTACCAATGGAGAATAATTCTACTTTTTCGTTTAAGACCGTTCGTAAAGATGGAATGGGTGTCTCGTTACAAACAGTCCATTCTGTTTGCGTTGTACTTGGTCGTACTTTGATCGATGTGGAGCCATTTTGAAAACGTGGCCGTTTTTATATTCCCATTTTCCCAGACGGTGATGTCAGTTAGTTTGTTAGTTTCTGACAGTATACATAGCGGAAATGTCAGTTAGATTATGACAGTACACACAGCGGTGATGTCAGTTAGATCCTGACAGTACACACAGCGGTGATGTCAGTTAGTTTCTTACAGTATACAAAGCGGTGTAGGCAGTTAGTTTCTGACAGTACACACAGCGGTAATGTCAGTTAGTTTCTGACAGTACACACAGCAGACCCAGAGAGTCTTCCATGAAATTAGAACAAGTGATCCATCAACTCTCTTGGAAACCAATTTTTATTTCATTTCTTGTGACGTTGCATTATCTATTCTTGACAACCGGATGTTGAATGGATTTACATAAATCCTCTCTAAAAGCAGTGTTTCCTGTTTGAAATAACTAATGTATTTTCAGTTTTTATTTATAAAGGCATATTTAAAGGCCTTTACGAATTAATGAAAGGACTCCAAGAATCTGTTGACTGTCGATGAGTAACAGATTTCTTAGGCTAGATACGAATGTACGGTCAGTGTGAGAAACGTTAAGAGTGGATGAATTATATTAATTGGTCACAATCAGTGAACGTAGACCCATTTACACTACAGTAAAGAGATATAGTAACAGTTTTTTAGCTTCTATGTTTGTTCTTTTAATAGTATCAAGTCATGGATAGATTTGATAGACAGTTCATCTCCATTTTACATTGTTTTCATCCGTCTGTTCATTTCTATACATATCCATTTCAATCCATACTCTGCATTTTCCGTTACATATCTATCAATCTTGGTCTGTCTCTAATAATTTTCCATTTGACATGGCCTTAATTAGTACATTCATAGATTTTAATTCTTCGTTCTATGCGCAATTTTCTTAATGATAATATAATCTAATTGATTATATAAATAAGGAATTGAATAGTGAAGTGAAGCGATAAAAACAATTCACTCCAAGTCATCCACATGAATGATTGCCAGCTCTCGGTTATGACTTCATAACTAACTTCATTAAATACCACTATACCTCGATGTGAAGTATATCAACTTCCTGTTTTTCACTCCGTCATTTTACATATCCTGTTGCACTGTCAAGTAATCTGATCTGAGTTTGTCCCAGTTGTTTCAGAGTTCATTTCTTAAGCAATAACTTAGTCGTTGGTCGTTTTATGAGAGGTTGTCAAAACGACATACTTATTTCCTCTGCCACAGTTTATATTATTTAATGCAATTTTCTGTGTCGTTACTCTTTAGCTGTCATTCAAGGAAAAATTTCAATCTTACATATAGCGTCTCTCTTAGAAACTCATATACTAGAGTTTATACAAGGAGAATAAAAAATTAACCACTGAAATTGCGGTTACTACTCAAAGTAATGAAACACTTTATTCTTACTTAAATGGATCACGCATTTATAGGCAGAAAGATAATGGTGGTTCTATCCACAATTTTACATTTTTTTAAATTTGAATTATGCACAAGATATAAAGTAAAGTATTTTTTGAAAACACAAAACCAATTTTCAAGACCATTTTGGTGGAGCCGTATTCAACTCACAACGGGTTTCATGACAAATACGGCAAACACTACGAGTAAGCCACACATATTGATACCTCATTATTTATTTTCTTTACACCATGTCCTTACTATAATCCATTGGCACTGTGTGTTTGGAAGTAATCTCCTTCACCTTCATTGTCTGAAAGTGTACAATTTTGTAATACCACCGGTGTAAATACATTTCCCGTACCGGCAATGAAAACAAATCAAAGTCAACGAAGCACTGTAAAAAAGGCGCAGGGTGGCGCGACTTTTGAAATATTACCTCTTCGCCCCGCACGATCCACGCAGGGGTATATAAAGCACGGTGGACGGAACCTCACAATCACACTACTGAAAATCTCTGACGTAGCTAAAGCCATGTGTATTTTGTGTATACACGTCATGAATACAGTCCATGGTTTTATGTTCTTGTCTTCGGAATAAGTAAAGGCTGGTCCACACAGATTTTTTAAGCATAAGATTAAAGGTTTTAAGACGTTGTTTTAAGAACAACAATGAAAACAATGTCTTAAAACTAAAACTTTGTGTGAACGCCAGTACGTGTTTCCTATGATCCAACTTTACGACTACGCGTTAAACCTTAAATCTTATGCTTAAAAAATCTGTGTGGACCATCCTTAAACGGTAAATTTGGAGCCGTCCTAGCAACGAAGCACTCAATAAATTAAAAGTTGTTCTGAATCGGCCTTGTTGATTCTGCCATTTGTCCGCAGGTGTTCGCACTGTCCAATCACTGATTCATATGTTTCGTATTTGAAATATAGATCTTTGATTGGTTATTGCTCACTCGTCGATGGTGTTCGGAGCCTACAGGGTTGGTTTAGTCGCTTTCAATTAAAGTCCTCCACTGAAAATCTGTTTTGTTTCTGAGTGGCTAGACTCGGAATGTGAATTTATTTATTTATGTTTCTCCTTCTCTTGTTTCCAGGATTACAACGACGATATACGCCAAGGGCAGATGCGCGAGATGCAACTGCTAAACACGTCGACACTAACGCTCTCCTCGCCGACGGAGATCCTGGAAACTTCGTCACAGGTGAGCCCCGCGACATCGCCGGCTCCGTCGCTGATGACGCCGGGGGGCGTGGCCAAGCCACAGAATGGACGACCAATCGCGTACAGCAACCAGCAGAACGGCCGGGGCTGTTTCCCGCTCTACAATCAACAGTTACTGCTGCACCCCGCGTTCAGGGGGTTAACTCCAAGGCCACACGAACTACAACTACCAAACGCAACAGGTAAATGCAGTCACGTGACACTCCCAATACAGCACAGTGTAAGAATGTATCCGGTAACGAAGGCCCATTGCAAACGGGTGCTTCCCTGCGACACTAGCGCGGCGTAGCGGTAACCTATTGGATATGTACGTTGGTTACAAACTACCCCAGGTTGTAGTAGTACTACTACTTTATTGACTGTTCACGTAGATCCACAGCACATAGGCAAGGTTTCTGCGCGCGCATGTGCTTTCAAATGCCGATAGTGAATACATTCCTTAAACTGTAGTGTAAGGGTGTTCCTTTAGCTTTCGCTTATAGGATAATAAAGAACATGCATAAAATACAATAAAGTAAAACAGAATTTGATCAATAGGAATGTAAATGCCTATAGATTTAAATCCATGTATAACATAAGAGAAAGAGATTGGAATACGAGTTGTGTTACAAATTGATGGTAAGGGTAGTTTTACTTCATAAAATGTACACAGCAAGGCTTTACGTATTGAATGATTAAAGGCCAAGTCATAAGCAGTCATAACTGCTTCTTGAATGTTGAATAATACACTGATAATATTCACAGGTTCTTAACCAATCATTCTGAACGTAGACATGTATTTTTTTGACGATTCTTCTCATCTCCATTTTCTCGTGAAATCTGAGATAAAAACTTATTCTTATATAAAACTGTACTAATTGGCTACGAAAAAACCGGGAACTCTGTGTGCTAATAATAGACTGAAGCCAATGAACCTTTTACGGAAGCGCTTCCATTTTTCTCCCGGGACTTTTAATTGTGTTCGCGAGCTTTCTGACGGGACAAATACATCACGACTGACTGACTTGAATCAAGCGATGATTCTGAAAAATAATGTTTCAATTCTATTGGCCACTCAAAGTAGACTAGATACATCTGGTGGCAAGATAATTAACTATTATGAAGAGGGGTTGAGCTGTCGATTGTTTATTGTTGTTTTATTCTTAAATCATTAATGGCGCAGATAAGGATGTTGCTTAGCAGTGCTATCTCTTTGTAAGTTTGAGTTTCCAATTCAAGATCCATCCTCGTTGATGATTGTGAGACCTCTGAGTTGAGCCGTTGTCCTTTGATGAGTCTGTTATCTGTTAGGATGTATTTTGAAACACACAATGGTTTCTAATAACTGGTGAAGTCAAGGGGTGTCCCTCTCCCTCCCCCCCCCCCTCCCCGTGGTGACCGGTGCTCGCAAAGTAGGCTCTCATGCATATCTTGAATCATCCTTATGCTTATTCATTGTAGTTTTCCTCTCTTGATAAACTTTCCGTCTTATTCCCATTCATGTCGATGCTCTCTGCGACCTGAATACAACCCAACCCCCTAACTAGACCTCCTCTTGTGACGACAACAGATATGTGTGTGATAGATATGATTCGGTCGACGTCATATTGACCTAGAACTTCAGTTCGCCGTAAAGCATTAAAGAAAAAAGTAAAAGGTCTATGTTAATTTATGCTGACGTACTCAAAGATCGACAGATACGCGGTAGGTTGACTAGAAGAACGTGGGTTGTTGTTGCAAGTTGGCCCTTGAATGGTAATATACCGTACATGTAAACGAGAGTGCTGGACAAAACTCCAAACAGCTTTCTTTGAGCGGGGCGGAATATTTTCGAGTAAACACCATTACAATTATTTGCCCATCCACGACGAACGCGCAATTCAATTGGAGTGCAGATCAAAACAGAATCTAACCAAGAGGAAAGTTTAGAATCCTAAATGAGGTACGGGATGTTTTTAAAATAGTCTTTGATCTTCGTTTAACATCCTCCAATCGTATCGAACGGAGTATAACTTCGTTTATTGAGACATAAAACGCAAAGTCGATATCATATTTCGTGCTTGCATAATTTCCTCCCTGCGATAGTGGTCTGGTGAATGGTACATTCACCCCTGTAATATTTAGGTCTTTGCTGTAATCTAGTATAATTTAGCCACGCCCCCTCGAGACACAGCTGACAGACAGTTTTGATGAGTTACGTCACATGCACTTCAAGATGGATGGCAACCTCGTCTATCATAGGCACGTCGCTCCTTACGAGACACAGAGTATAATATAACAGTTTTTGAAATTTGAGAAGGTTCTTCTACATTGGCATGTACGAATCTTACTTATATATGTACACTTAGCAATATTATAATATTCTTCTCTCCGATAGTGTGGTATATAAAGGTCAAAAGAAGTTTCACTATGTTGCTATCATACTAGTTTGTACGAGAGTACGATGTTTACATCTCGTTTTGTCTCCTTGTTTCAGTATTCCGCAGTAACGGCTCCATCTTGAATCGGCTGCGACCGCACCCCCATCTAGCAGCGACGGCGAGCATCAACAACAACCGCGTGTCGCCGCCTGCCGTGAAACAGCGGAACCACAACAGTAGCATCCTCTCGTTGTTGGCGGGAGTACCGCGGTCGATGTTTGTAGGCGGTGCCGAGTGCGGGGCGGCGGACAACGTGCTATTGTGCGGGGGGGACGGGGGGATGCCGGGCACCGAGGATGACGTCATGGGGTCGGTCGGTGCTGCCGCGGGGGTCTTCGGAGGATATGAGAACTACGCGGCCGCCGTCAACGGGAATGGACACGGGTGAGTCTCGTCGTCTTTACTGCATTCACACTATACATTTGTTCCCTTGACTCCACTCAGTTCACGATTAACTGCAAAAGTTCTTTTGTACCATAATGTATATATTTCCTTATACGTTTCCAAAATAAATCGGGTCAGGGGGCTGTTAGCCACCCATATACTTCGGCATATAGAGTTTGTTAACTTCGACTTGCATGTCCTCTTCTTCCACTCCTTCTTCTTCTTCATTTTTGTCTTTCCTACTTCTTCCAACTAGTCCACACCATTTTCCTCGGTTCTCCCACAGTCTTCGTGCTTCGATGTCTTCCCACAGCTCGCTTCTCTCTTTTAAATCATTTTCAGTTGCTCCTCCAACTTTTCTCTTGGTCTACCAGATCTTCTAATGTTTATGTCTCATCTTTCAAATTCTTTCTTTGGTATTTTTTGATTGCCCATTGTTTTCACATGTCCATGCCATCTCAGTCTTTCTCTCTTTCTCTATTTTGAACAAAAGCTTTTCGACTCCAACTTCCCTTCTTATTTCTTCGTCTATAATTTTGTTAAGCTTTGATCTACCACCTGTATTTTTTAGAAATTTCATGTTCGCATATAAAATTACAATGTTTTTCTATTAAAATATGTTACTTGTCATGCTAATTTTCATAGTCAGCTTCTCTTTAATGAGGGTATTATTTAAAGATCTATTCAATTGAAATGATTCACTAGTAACGTGCGAAGTGACAAATGGTCGTTATTAGTACCCCGAAAGGTATTAACACCCCTACAACAATGGCCCGTTGATCCCGGGTTTTACGATGAGTGCGGTGGTTTTACGAGATCAAACAAAGGGTTTTATTGTCCGGTCTGGTCGCGCTGAGACCGGATGTTGTTCGGTTTATTACACGGACACGGGTGTGAGTGGTTTGTGAGACCTGTTGACGTAGCTTAGCACGATCGCCGTGTTGCGAGTATAGGGATGATCGGCGGTCTGGATCCATCCAGTGGTGGCTCCTGAGATACACGTATTGTGCGGGGACTGGAAAATACATTAGTCCCTTGCCAGTTCACTCGAAACGTTTTAATTTATTAATTTTACAATGTATTTATTTATATGTTAAAACACACACACACAATTATAAAACGGTACCAAGGTCACTTACTTTAAACACCGGTGAATTTTCGGAGAAACACGTTCCTACCCTCTGAGGAAGGAGTAGGAAAGTGTTACTCTAAAAATTCACCGGTTTTTAAAGTAAGTGACCTTGGTACCGTTTTATAATTGTGAGTGTGTGTGTTGTACATTTATTCCGGGTCAATAAGTTTCTGCGTGTGACACATATATTTATATTTCAGTTGCCCTTCCCTTGTCAAGTACGACTCAACTCAGTCGTACTTAAGAATGGCTGCAAATAAGGCAGTCGAAATATTGTATTGACGTGAAAAAAGCGCCAGGAATTTTGAACCGCCTGAAATAAAAGTATTTTAGCTATTATATTGAGAATGCTACACAATATAAAAAAGTAATTATGGTTTCGTTAGCATTAAGAAACGATCCAAATCATTTAAAATATTTTCACTTTACTATGCTTTACTATACTATTCTATGCTTGACTAAGCTTGACGTCACTGTGCATCTGTCAAGTACCAACCAGTGTACAGAGTGTGGTCATGCCTGATGGACCATCAAACAGCCTGTTTCATTTGATGTCTGATCGCCGTCACTCAACTTCAAGCAACCCAGACAAGAAAGAGGTTTGAGCGACAAACTACGCCCGAGTGTTTGGAGAGAGATAGACGCATTTCATATAAACCAATAACCATCATCAATATTGGGTAGCGAGCTTTCAAACACTTAAATTAGCGTGATCCGATTGGTACAATAACTCGCTTGGTTGTGTTCTAAAACTCTTAGATGTAAACATCTGTGCGCTAAATGTAAACAATTGAAATATTCTTTCAATCATTTTTAAAAGAACCATTGTTAGCATCGTGTAAATGTTTATATTTATCATCTGGATATGTTTTCGGTCGTGTATGACAGACAGGATTTATTTTAAGAGACGAATTTAATCAAAACATAACTTTACTGTTCATAAATACAACTTTGTTCCCTTGAGCGTTGAGTTTGGTTAACTTTATTTCTAAGTGAGTTCAAGTTATCATCCTACTGTGCTCTCAAAGGATAACGGTGATTAAATTGTATTCATATGGTTGGTGAAACAACAGCTCTCAGAATTTGTTAAGTACTTTCATGCAAGAACACGAATTGACGAGGGGAAAACTGTAAGCCACACCTCACTTCTGAGATAGTTCGGTTTAAAATTTGAAACTTAAATTAGCCTACATTTACTTACTGTATGGCGTTTTTATAATGGCTTGTATTGATATATAAACCAATATGTTTGTATATTTTATAAGTTCCCACTTACAACTGAATCACTATTTGGGGCGGACGGTTATTTGTAACTGTGCCTTTTGTGCCATAATTTAATGTTTAAGTTTGATGTGTGACAATATTTGCTACAGCGCAAGAGCTCACTAAAAGACATGTGACGATAATACCTACAATCATCATCTACGTTCTGAAACTTATACATATCATCACTACAATTACAATGTGGTACTGATTTTCACTGACTTGAATACACGTTTTGTCATTTAAAAACACTGGCATAACGCGTGTTTAACTAAGCAAATAAACAGCTTGGAACGTTTGAAACTGTTCTCTGTGAAAGTGGGTTTCGTTTCGTAAATAGCAATTGGTATTTTATAAAAAAAATACTACAAGAAACTAAGTAAGTTATTAACTAAGTGGATGGTATACGTATCGTAAATTGTATATATTTCTCTGTATTGTATGATTCAATTTTGACGTTTAAAAAAAACAATTTGAAAAAATCACAGAAACAAAATACATTAATATGAATATAATAAAGGAATACAATATTATTGATTGGGCTTGAAGCTTATGAATCAAATACAGTAAATGCAGAGTCTTCTGATTGAACAGCTCTTGTGTTGTGTGGCCCTAGCGGAAGTAATTTAAACCTCTCAGGCTGGACAAGGGAAGGACAGGCGAGAGTCTTCAAAGAGAGGGGGGGGGGGGGAGGGGAAGTGGATTAGAAAGGTTCTGGAGTGGACTAGACTACCTGGACGAGTCTTCTTGGAGACAATGGCCGATTATGTGGTCGGTTGATGTGTGATGGCCGTCTTCGGACCGGGAGGTATTAGACTTAGACCCTATGATTGATTTTACTCAAGTCTAGAACGAAGGAGGAAAGGTAGAACTGTAGAGAGTATAGACTATCTTCGTCAAAGATTTCGCTGTACGATATTTATTTTGACATCACATAGTCTGCCGTTCTTTTTGTATTCTTAATATTTTTCTATATTTAAAATTCCTTAGCTTTGTTTAGTATAACTTCTGTAGTAATTACATGAATTAATTACATGTTTGAATGAACGATACATTATTTTCTACTCACCATTGAGAACCACTAGTGATGTGCTAGCTATGCAGGCAGTGTCTGCGTTTAGGAGTTCCCCTATAAAGACGAGCGTACGTCCCACATTTCGTATGCGGCCGCTTTACACCCTTATGAATCTTCCCTGTATGCATGACATGGTAATGTTTCGTTATTTTTGTATATTTGCTCCAATAATTTATTTTCCTGTCTCCCCGGCCGAGTTTGTTCGTATTCAAACGAGTCGGTTTCTTCTGTTGCGTGGTTCACGTTTATACCGAAACCAGACGAGAAGGGGGGTGAAGTTAAAACACTACGAACATGTTTGGGCATCAAGCTGTTTGTTGTGATGTATTAGACAACGTGGTTTCATTAATTTTATTCAACCAAATTAATCCATTCAGACATAACTTATATACATAACATTTATGTTTCGAAAATGTTTTAAAAACATCGATTTTCTAATAATTTCATGACGGAACATATTTTCAAAATCTTCACATTTTGGGAGTGCAATTAAACTGAAATTTTAATTTTAAAACATTTTTTTTATATTGTTTTTAACAAAAGATATTTTCTTATTTTTTTTAAGTTCTTTTAAATTTAATACGTAACTTCAATGTTGTATGCCTGAGACAACTAGGAAATAACGGAACTTGTTTGGAAATTCACAATGTCACTATAATTGTACAAGTTGAGACGTGGGTATGTCAGTAAAAAGATATCAAGATAAAGTCCACTGTACACACTCTCACCCATGGTGCGGCTCTTTCTATCCCCCTCCCCCCCCCCCCCCCTCCCCCCCTCTATGCCAGGCCGTGCCTGTATGAGGGCGGTCGCCTTCCAGGGCTATCCCCCCTGGGAAACGAAGAACGTATCTCTATAGTTTAGCAATTTATGTTTTATCGAATCCCAGATTTATTGAGAGAATTTCATTTCCAATATCGGCGATGTCACCGGTAGAGTGCAGCGCCGTCGCCTATCTGTGCATTCCGTGGCGGCTCATCGCTTCCACGGACCACAGACACACTGCAACAGCTTCCACAATAAACAATTAATAATTACATCGAAAGTAATTATTAAATAAACGTTCCGATTTTTCCAAAAATTTACAATACCTTTTTTTGTTTCGTGAAACTTAAATTACCAATATTGAGATTTTTGTTTAGTATCTAATATACAGTGACACAAAACACAGACATATTTATAACATTGATTTCTATGGGAAAACTACGGTATCGTTCTGTTGTAACGTTAAATGCGGGTAAAATGAAGGATATAGTTTGTAATTCCGGCACACACAATCACAATACTATTTACAAAAAGCGTAAACACGTATGCGTGTGGGAATGAGTTTTTTTTTTTGTTAACTCCATACTTTAGTTAGGTTTATAAGATAATTACAGTTTTTGTTTTTCTTACTATACGAATTCACATAACTATATTTATGTATATTTTTTTGTCACATGGAAAAATAACTTATTAAGGATTATGTAGCCACTGTTCGGTGATGTGTTCAGATAAAGAGGGCGTTTGTTAAAATATAGTAAATTGGTTTTTCAAATTGCGATTCAAAGTAAATGTACCAACCATATGTCGAGTTGTAAAGTTTAATGAAGGTTCAAATATCATATTTTTGTATTTTAGTACTAAACTATGCAATAGAACGAGGTATTCTACGATTATTTGTATAAATAAACTCACTGAAAATTTTCATTTTAATGAGATTGTCAAACACAGTCATAACATTACCCGAAAGCTGTAAAACTACCATAACAAAACATAATGGCAAGCAACCAAATCTTGCATTCATAAAACTTTATTGTGTTAGCCTGGTTTTCGACAACTTGTCCAATTCAAACTGTTTGAAAGTTCGGTTTATATTGATATAGCTGATTTCATGAACTCTTAAATCATCCTACAGAGTCTCTAGAATGGTCAATCTTTTTCCGAACAATAACTTCAGTCTTATTTACGTCTACAGTAACTAATGTTTAACAAAGAAACTAACGGAACCGGTAAATAAGTTGAAACAAACAAATAATTGGACAAAAACGCAGTTCTTTTGTGAAAATCAAATCGTTATATTTCAACTTGACTCGAGAGCTTTTAACAAAATGTCCGTTAAAAATAACACAAAACAAGAACTATAGTAACAAACCAAAACATCAGTAGCAACACGTACATTTTTATTTTTATTTTATATTGAAATGTTGATAAAAAATGTTTTCATAACATGTTGCTCTTGATGTTTTTGTTTGTTTCTATCACAAAGGTTGCAGAGTGGAGTGGAAGTGTTACTTTTTTATTTTTATACTAGAGTTTTTGTTCAGTTATTGTCTGTTTGTTTCAATATACAGTAACATAGCATGTTACTTTTTATAAATCCATCTACGATAAAATGAAATGCCTCCATTTTAGGGCCACAGCAGGCCGAGATTAGAGCCTCACCGCTAGGGTCGCCACCCAAAACATGGGGATTCCTTTCTTAACCGTACTAAGATCTTTGGTGAGACTACCATTTGCCTTTCACGGCTATCTCGGGCCGAAACGTTAGGTTGGTATCAAAGTAGGTTATGATCACATCCACGTATAGGAAACCCGCAACTGACTTCCCATCCGGACTACAACAATGGAACAAATGAATTGAACTGATGGACACACAATCAGTTGTCAAAATAATACAATTGCAACCCTACAAATAAAAACAAGTGAAGCAATAGTAACTGCTCGCCATTCAAAACTTTTAATGATGGACAACGATTAAGTGAAATTTTTGTATAATATGTATTTGTTTGTTTTTTGTTTTGTCTTCCAAAATCAAAATAAATTATTTCTTGACAGCTTGTTTTTTGTCCACCGATTCAATTCATTTGTTTCATTGTTGTCTTTTGGTGTTGCTAGTAGCCTATACTACCTCGGGCAAAGTATCCGCGTCCAGTGACTCTGTGGCCTCGCCGGCTCGGGGACAGATAAATGTCCGTATCCCACCTTTAGAAAGGTGGTGGGGATCACCTCCTGAAAGTTTGATCGTACCGCAGAGCGAGTTAAATTATTTATCAAGTTTCGTAGTCGCCGTCGGACGCTAGTGTGTGTTTTACAAGCGACGCAAATACCGAGAGCTATAGTGGTTGTCGCACCATGTGTTCAAACTGTTTAACTACCGTCCAAGTGTCTTTATGGGTGGGGGAGAGAGTGCTAGTTTACGTGGTAGCTTTCATGCTTGGGTCTAGTGCATTGTTGGATCTTTATTTGTATAAATACGCTGTACAATTAACTTGAATACAATTTCTTGGACGTGGTAATTTGTCTTTCAAACTGTTATTAAAAAACCCTCAATTATTGACCGGAATTAAGTAGATAAACCACTGTTAAAAGATTCTTAATGCTTTCAGTATCAGGTCAGTAGGCCTACAATACTTCAACAGTATCTTATCTGCTGCCGTCCTGTTAACGAAAGATTAATAAGCATGCGTATAAGTTGATCAACACAAAAATAAGGAACTGTCATTAATTTTGATTATGCGTACAGTGACAGCCGTACAACAGCAATAAAGCAAATGAATTGAACTGATAGACAAGCAACAAGCTGTCAAAATAATTAAACTGGATATAATTAAGGAAAACAAGTGGAGAGATAGTAACTTTTAAATCAGTTAAGATTTACTATCAACAAATGTTGCTCCCCGTCTGGGCCCGGGGTAGGCTTAGCTCAGATAGGGTTACTCTACCAGTCTTGAAGGCGACAAAATGAGGTCGTCTTCTTTACCTCCCCTTCACCCCTTGAACATGAGTCCTTCTACTTGTCACTTCCCTCCAATCAACCCCCTGACGTCATATGACCTAACAGTTGAGTACGTCTTTCAACACCAAATAGTCGAGAATACACTGGCCTCACGGGTCACAATATTTATTGGACATCGTTTGTCCAGTGACGATCTGTCTTATGTTCGAGAAAGATGATAAAACAAATAGGAGAAATACACTGTGTGCATCATAATGCAACTTGCTATTGTGTGTCACTGTTTTTGCTCGGACTGTCTTAAAGTGCCGCCCACAGTTTTCCAATGTAGAGGCTTAAAAGCACTCTGTTGCTTTGTTGGTAGTGTTGACTACCGCCGCTAGCCATACAAACAGCGCCACCTTGCACTTTCTCACGCCAAGTACGACTCTCTTCTATGACACTCCCCTCCCCCCCCCGACCCGCATTCAAGAGTGATACTTTTATGTGTAGTACTACCACGCTTGCTTACGAAGATTAACTCACTATCATAAGCTTAACACGGCTTAGTATAACTGGCGATGTGCTAAACAATTAGTTTCAATCGTTGTGTGTGTACTATCGAAAATGAAACCATTAGTCTGTGAAAACGTACGTTCTTTTAGTTGAGATGTGCCATGAGGAAAAAAACAACAATTATTAAATGTTCACATAAAACGAAAATAAACCTCTACGAAATTAATGAATGTTGTAGTTTATACAACGAAACAAATTAAATTAACCGATGAACAAGCACATGGCTGTCAAAACATTAAATGAACTCACTTTGGCAAACAAAGGTTTAAAACGTTTACAAACTTTCACAACAATTTTGTCCATAATTAAAAAATTTAACTAGTGAACAGTTGCTATCGCTTCACTTGTTTTCCTTCATTATTTGCATTTTTATTATTTTGTCTTTTGTTTGTGCCCTTAACTCAATTAATTACATTTTTGTAGTGTGTATGTGACCTCAGGTGCGGCTTCCGATCGATATCAGTTACAACAAATAAGTTAACAAGAATATTAGTCTCTCTCGCAAGTCTCTCCAAGTTCTTTGGTTACAATTAAACCGCGAGTGATCCGTCTTGGCCTAGTTTCCACCGAGACGTGACTGATGCTCGTCTCACGTGTCTTGTCTTCCGCGCAAAGTGCTTTGGATAATAACAAGAGACACCGCACCGTGGGGTTTAACTTCCGCAAAGCACTCGAACGCGTCTCGTGCAAAGACGTTGCAGATGCAACCTGGCACGTCATGCACTAACGTACGGATGCAACTTGGTTAATATTTAACGGTGATTTGTGTCACATATATTTCCGTCGTTAAGCTTCTGTGTTGTAAGTGTGCTCATATGTGACGCTATAAAACGTGTATGGTTGTTGTGCTGCTTGACATATTACAGCGTTGTACTTATATTGTCGATATAAAGATAGACATGCTTGAGATTGCAGTTTGGATTTTGCAATGTAGGTTGCAGCTATAAAAGTTTCAAGATGATTGCGTTAGAAAACAGCATTGCATGATTAAATTGTTATATTGAATTTATTTAATAGTTTTAAGTTAGTAAATTAATAAACAAAAATACTTTACTGATTTAATTAATATTTCTCTTATGTCATTTGAGTCAGTGTCAAATTTATAAGCTGTCTTCTAATTGATTTTGTTCTATCCCTTCGTTGTGGCCGTTGAAGTGTATTCAAATATTATTGTTTTAATGGAAATTATTGGTACACACATAGAGAGATACAGAGATATTAAAAAGTGGGGGAGAGGGGGAGAGACATACAGAAAGACATGATACATAGATACGAATAGAGAGCCAAAATAAGAGAGGAGAGAGACTGGATGATTGATTGGTTGATTGATTGAGGTATTTATTCAAGGCGGGATTAAGGCCAGTGAGGTCTCATCATCCATCCAACCATTAATTATAAACAATCTGGAAATACAAGAAATAAAATACAAAATGCAAAATACATAATACAGAATACAAAATGCGATCCAAAATACATGTTCATAAGTTAAAACTTTGTCAGAATATTATATACTTGTCCACTGTCACGAAATAAGGAATTGGTTTACATTTTGATAGATTATTATTTAAACTCATTCATGCATTATCAAATAAAAAAGAGAGAGGCATGAAGAAGAAGGGAGGGATGGAGAGAGAAAGGCTGAGATATCGCAACGTGTAGCACGGAGTCTGCCTCGTACGCGTTGCCATAGGCTACCCTACGGACACTCTGACCCAATTTAAAACTAACCGTATCAGAATGAGCCGACTCAAAAACCCTCGTCCGTGGTCGAAAAGCCATTCAGTCAGCTTTCTATTGAAAGCTAAAGCTTGTATCGAAATATCAGTCTATTGAGTTTAGCGGACACATGGTATGGTTGAATACCTATGGCTCTATAGAGACGCTCGTTTTGTGCTGCCAGGGTTGGTTATATTCAATATACTAAACTCGAAACTCGTGGATAGGAAAGTTGATGCAAATTGCGACGAAGCAAGACTTGATCTTAACATGCACTTTAGTTAATGATAGACAAGTAGTCTGAGGGTTTTGCAACATGTGCATGCAAATGTAATTGTGCCTTCCGGTTGATGAACTTTGCTTGTTACCACTAATGAAGGTTGCTCGCTGCATTTCTCTCACCAATGACATACATTAGAAACT
The DNA here is from genome assembly GCA_945910005.1 of Isoperla grammatica. Taxonomy (NCBI): domain Eukaryota; kingdom Metazoa; phylum Arthropoda; class Insecta; order Plecoptera; family Perlodidae; genus Isoperla; species Isoperla grammatica. The sequence continues at coordinate 44,358,258 of OX246742.1, read as the reverse complement.
TGTATTTATTTGTGAACGTTTGTCTTAGCTTGTTTCAACTATACACTGCTGATAAATTATAATAATTCATTTAAAATAATTAAATTTCTTGCAATAACACCGATGATAAATTAAGTTCACACGTCTTTGTGAAATAATCTAATCGATGTTGGTGTATACACAACATAACACGACTGATAGGACTTTATTGAAGATAAAACACGTTTTATGAAATTAAAATTCGATGTCATAGTTCCTTTTTTATAATTTACGATTGATTTGTCCTTTTTGTTGTATATTTTGTTGTTTAATTGTATAATATTAGGTGATGTAACACCTTAGATATGAGATAATTGTCTGGTGTTGGATAGTTTCTTCATACTTGTAAATGTACTGGTGTGTCCCGTGCAAATAATTAATAATAATAATGATTGTTTTCCAACTGTACTCGGCACCTCCACCAAATCTGTATATTATTTTTTTGTTTATGATCGTAGCTGTTAGGCAGCCATAAATACTCACACATAATTTATATATCTAGTCTTTATATGAGAGTGTCTGTCTTTCTAGGATCGTGTCGGCCGAGAACGTCATAAAACACAAAATAAGTAGTTTTGGTGGAGGTGCCGGGTAGATTAGAAAACGCCTTTGGCTCGTCGAGTTGACGATTATTTTAAAGTTTTGTACCGTTCATTTATTAAAAACAAATATCCATACGTAAATTACATGGAACAATAATTTTATTTCAACGTTTTACATTTAAAATTTCGTTTTATTGCACATTGAACTTCAAATTGAATTCAAACGGGACTTGTAAGCATAAACACACATTGCGTTTTGTTATTTTTTAAGCTATCACTAGATATATGTAATAATTAGCAATAAAAATAAAACATTATATCAATTATTGGTAAAAATGAACTTCAATCGCATAGCAAAGCTTTGTTGAAATTCGAAGAAATTAATCAATGTACACATACTTAGATTTGATAGCTTTTGATCTAGTTTTAAGATTCTCAAGCATGTTCAATCGTATCCAGATTCCAGCGTGCAGGAAAACAAATCTTATTACTATCGATAACCATTCATAGATTGGAATGAAATATATTTGTCGATTCTAAATTGATACGTTGTTAGAAGGACCTGCAATCGACGCTTTAAACATTTCTACTACTACCATCTAATTTAAAAAGTTAAAAATAAAATTGTTATACGTTACTTTAGAATACGTGAATACCCAAAGGCAAATCAATCGGTACCAATATAAAAACTCCCGCCAGGTTTCACCCTCACGTCTTAACTATCAATTGCCACGACGGGGTGGATACCAAGTGAGTCCTCAATTGGTCCGCCGCGTAGAATGAGATAACGGTGACCCAGATAACGTGGGCATGCTCCCACTAACGATATCCGGTGATATAAAATACATTAATCCTAGTTCTCGAGGACTAGACACTAAAGTGCAACGAAGGAAAAACGGCGCGTCTTCAGTTTTATTACTAGGGCGAAGTTTAGAATGCAAGACGGAAAGTTTTAGCGGTGTAGTTTTCGACGTTAATTCATGTTAATGTGTTCAGGAGAGTTTTCAGATTCGTTTCTAATATTCTGCACGTATCTCCTTGTCCCCAATGCGTTTTAAAATGTATTGGAAAACTCTACCAAAACTCTAGTTAAAGAGGGATGCAATATTCAAGGGGTACATATTAAATAGTAAGTATTTGTGTGATGTATCCATGGAAGTACCACTTGCAATTGGTAAATAAATCAATTATTGCTATTTATAGATTGAGGTAATTTTAATATATGTAGAGTTGTTGTAGTTGGTTGTGAGGTACCTCCTAGTTTACGAACCTTAGGTTGAGGGGATTGTAGTGGTTCATAGCAATAACAAAAGTCGTGGCCACTAAAGTCCTGCTGAATCGTACTATAGTTATGACGGTCATCCATCGGGTCATAGAGGATCTAGGTTTACGATTGGTACTCAAACAGAACACTGGAGGCCACCCCGTGCTAGGACTGTCACGTTGAACTCTAAACGGTTATGGGTGGTCTCTTATCACTCAAGAACGATATGAAAATTACATTAAAAGTTATATTGAAGTCGACCGGTTGTAAAATGAATTGTGAAAATCGTATCCGAGATAAATCTTGATTATATTTGAAATTTAGCTTTGAATTTAACTAACTTTGTTAATTCCAGATTTGTCAATTTTGGTATGCCAATAAAAACTACATAGCTTATTGTCTTCGTATTTTGAGTACACGGAAAAATTTAAATAGTCTGTCTGTCGGTTGGAGCGCTGAAAGCGGTGTTGTCACATATCTATGGTTTAGTGTATTATATATAGATCATTGGTGAAATCATTAAAAACATCGAAAATTGAAGCTGAAAAAAAAAACTCGTTGTTTCTCGCGACGCAAACCGTTACAACCACCAGTTGCTTTCGACGTGACTGTCCATGCGACTGGAGGTCATATGTTTTGTTTGTGTCCACCCTCGAGGATTCAGACAAAACAACACTTCTGTCACTGAAGAGAGTTTGTGACGCAGTTTCCGGGTTCACGTGGTGTCCATACTGAGGACAGCTGGTCGTGTTTGTTATAAGCTTCGTCCAAGACGCATTGCTACATTATTATTATTAAATTTGTAATCCAGATCATAAATACAATATACTGTTGAATATAAAACTAAAGACAATAGTAACTAATACGAGTTAAACATTAATAAACAAATATTTAAGTGTTCATTTATTGGTTCTATTATGTTCACATACCCTGCAGATCACCCTATTGCGGTCGTAAAGTGATTTGATTTAAAATGTTTTTTATACTGACCCAAAAGAAAATCAAAATATGCCATCTTCCAGAGATTTTTTTTTTTTTTATGAATGTTTTTTTGTTCCAATCAATATTGTTCCAATCAACGTTCTTTATTATTATATATGATTCTCGTTGAAACGGTGTGCATGAAAGCGGCAGTAGATAATAATCAGAGGTCGCTGTGACACTAGTTACTTTGGGGACAGCAGAGGACCTAACCGCACGCCACTGTTGCACATGTCACATTAATTGAATTGTGAACATAGCTCGACAGTCTCATTTAGTTACATCTTAGACTCGCGTGTAAGAGTCTAATGTTGTTATCTATAAGAGACAACGAAGGGTGGTATTTGCGATGCAATACATGAGTCAGCTTTGCATGCTGAATATTAATATTGTAAGAGAAGCACATTGAATGTCGCGTTGATATATTTTATACATGTGAATGGGTATTGAAATATTTGCATCCCGCTGTTCCGTGATCTATTTATTAAACATGATTCTAAGTCTACGAATTGTTTTCAATTTGAAATTGCGCAATATGCATTTCATATGAGCGTAGTCATTCTTATGCAAATCCTCTAGCAGAAGATATTCATACTACCAGCCTATGCACACTTAGCGGAGACAGTAAACCTTGATTGATGAGTTATGGTTCTCATAACAAAACGTTTAAGCTTTAAAATATTACATTAAATATAAGGATATCTTTGCAGCGGGCATAAAACGTTAGATACGATTAATAGTGACGGATGAATATGAAGAATTATTACAAAAACACACATGTCTTATGCGGGATTTGAACCCACGTATACCTAGGTGGCGTAAGCTTGGGCCTGAAAATAGGCGTTGTTTATATAAATAATGATTTATAGATTTAAATATATTTTGTTGAAAATCGTTTATCAAGTTGTGTTTTCTGTCTTTTACAGGTACGCACTACTGGAAGGATACGGGAACGGAACAACGCTGATGCCAAGCGAACCAACAGAAGAACTGACCTTAGCGCAAGAGGCCATCACCAACTCAGGTAGGGTTCGACGATCTTACCACATTGTAGCATGTTTCACACATGTTACAGCTTTCTACTTTGTCTTGCCATGCCTGCTCACGGCTGCTCTGAAACCAATAGCGTTGGCAGTACTAGAAGTACACGAGAGATAGCGCCAAACATTGGCGGGCCAAACATAAGGGTGGCGCATTCTATGAGTTTACGGTAGAACTGCCAAAGCTATTAGAACGAGATTATCGCAGTCTTGCAAGATTTCAGCATGTTTCAGCATGTCTTTACAGTTACACACTACATGTATTTCAGCATTGCAGCATGTTTCACACGTGTGCATGAACGCTCGCACGAACCATTGGGTTCAACAATAACACCCGCTTGAAGCATGCTTCACACCTATAACAATCCAGGAGAACTACCCAGATACGAGTGTTGTTTTAAGGCGCAAAACACCGCAGTTTCAGTGCCTCATGCAGATAGAATACGAATCTATATCATCATTACATTATTCTTAAACTGCATTGCTTCTTTTCAATGTGTTTTGGGCGCCATTTAAAGGAACATCCGGTGTAAGAGTATTGGCACGATCTTTCTCGCGTTTCACGAACTACAACACAAAATTGAAGTTAAAACATGTTTTAATGAAAATATAGATTTTTTCTCTACGTCTTATAATTCATAGCATACTCAGGTCGAAGAGAACCAAAAGGGGAGCGTTGGCTTTACGTCCCATGTGAGAAAACCGTGTTAGCCTAACTTTGACCAGTTGTATAGGTTTCTCCACTTTAACCTGGATTGCCAAGGAGTTTACGAGAAGCTCAAGCTTTCGAACCCTCCAATCTTCTCTTAATCATAACATTATCATGAGATTGGAGTAAGTGTGAGTATAGAGAAAGGAGTGACATATTTTCAGGACATAAGTGTCTGGAGTCGATACTAAAACGACACAAAGAGTCTTGTATTGCGGTAAATACGCTACGGAACCTGATACGGTAAACGTAAATAAATAAATAATCTTTTTGTCGTTTCGATTGAAGTTGTTCATGTTGGGGTATAAAACACGATTTACTCGACCTGTCAGTCGGAAAGAACTTCTCGGTTTTTACTCGCCTGTTCAGAAAACGTCTCCCGTTTAAACTCGACATGTTTTCTTTTGAGACGTTGAAAATAATTCCTCTAGTTTCACTTCTCGAGGTTGGCAACTCCGTCAACTTCCATGTGGTAGACGTTGTTTACTGTGCGTGGGTCCACGTAGCAGAAGGTAGACTGATTAATAGTGTGCGGCAACTTGCTGCGGAGGGGGGGGGGGGGGGGGGCGACAGACTTAAAGGGGCCCAACTGTTTGTGTACTGCACGAGTAAAGACACGTGGCAATGGATTTACTCTATGTGTTTAGAAATGGCGACATAAATACAAGAAATCTGAAAAGGATCTGTTTATCTTTGAAAATGAAAATTCTGTAAAGCAAATTGCTTTTGTAAATACTTTAAGCTCTCATTAAAAGCGTCAAATTACTCAGCGCGACGAACTCAACCACAATTTTCTTACACCACTTAAAAATTTGTCGTTAAAAAAGTTATTTTTTGTAACACTTGAGCAAACTTTCTTTTGGTAATTCATTGAGGTAAAAATCCACGTTTCGGAACATTGACTCTTCCGTCGCACACATTAAATACTACACACTTTGGTTATTATTTCTATGAACATTAATTCACCCGACTCTGCCGAGTAATTCATGAACTAGTTAAAATGTTTAACACTCGTCCGTTTGTAAATGCTTATTCTGCACATTCCGTTTTGGAGTTAAAATCATTTAGCTTTGATTCTTTATGTACCGGTAAATCATACACACAGGCGCGTCCGCGAGTTGAGCTTATACAGCTCGAAAGTTTTTCACACGGAAAGTGTCAATCCTGGTTTAAATCCTTTATAGCCGAGGTAAAATGTTGTTGATAATTTAAATATAATTACCAGAATGTAAAGTGGTGTGATAATCTACAGTTCATAAGTGTATGCTCGCGAATTTGTTGCTTTCTGTCGTGTTACGTTTTACTGGGGACAGTAAAGCCAGCACATGACTGTCTTGAACTCTTTAATTTTAAATTAATATGCGTCTGTGATTTTATACACAGGCAACATCACTAATTAGTTGATACAATGTGAGGTTAAGTTTTTTAATACCAGCAACTGAATTGGCGACGTATGGGTAGAAGTTATTTTTCTACTTAATATTCTGAAATATTGTAAAGTCATAGAGAAATGTCTGTGATATAGATGTAAAATTTCCAAAATCTGACTTTTATAAATATTTAGACCTACTGAATACAACTAAGCTTTTATATGAAAATCAGCTAATAGTTTCAAGCGGTACTTGTCTTACTACATTTGCGTCTATTGCGGTGTAGGTGTCATCCATGGTATGAAAACCTCTTAGCAAGTGTTTGTAGGTGTAGGGGAAGGGAAAGTGGTGGAGTGGGGGGGGGGAGGAGGAAAACGAGAAAGCCAGACATTCAAAATCCTGTCAATGTAGATTTAATTTCACATCTCAATTTCTTGCTTTCATGAAATATTCAAAGCGGAACGTATTTCGTAACGTTTACAACTTGTAACTTAGTTTGAAACGTAAACTTAGAGGTTTATGTGTTCACCCCAGTCGTAACATTGAGACCCGGAACCGTCTCCCGTACAGAAGTTTAAGTGGAAATATCAAAGTAAGACTTTCTAAGATGTTTGGCTCTTGAAGGCAAAGCTGAACTAATCACTTCGTAGGTAGGTCGGTCTGTTTCCACGCGACAGAGATGACGCAAACAAAACGTTCAGCTTCCGTTTCGTTATTTTCAATGTTGACGTCACAGAGACCCATTCATGCTGTCGTCTCGTTGACCTGGTACTGATACTGTCATGATACTGATCTGTCTCGGTACTGAATTGAATGCACCGAGTTTGTGGTGTCACATTGCCAACTATTTTCAGTATCTTGCTGTAAAGTTTACCCATTGTCACTTGTCTCATGATTAAGAAATATCTGAGTCCAGTGGTACCAACTTATAAGTTCAAATTCTCTAGTTCTCCAATCTTGGGTTGAAGACTTGGAAATTACTAACGCAGCGCGCGGGATAAAAGAGGCAAGTGAACTCTGCTAATCAAAAGACCTCGTGAAAAACGCTGGAAATCGGTTTATTTTTGTTGAAACATCTTGCATGAAAGGAGAGTTGGATAACGATCTGAGGGTGGCATGTGTATGCACACAACAATATAGTTTTTTTTTTGCAAAAGTTTTCGTAAACTGAGAGTTTAAACATTGTTGCTGAAGTGGTGTAAATAATATGTTCTATCGAGGGTTTGTATAAGCTAATACGTTACTTGCACCCCCCACCCTACCCTCCCACACTGCCACCAATATAAATTACATTTTGTGCGTAAAACTGTTACTAATTTTAGTTTTTGTCCATACACTACATTACCTCACAAGGATATAAAACGTTACTCAATTCCGCTCCTATAAAAGCATACAGTCTATTTACTACGCTTTTCTGATAAACTACAACACTGGATAACATCAATGCAAATACAATTTAGACGTGAATTGTTCAATTCAGTTTAATATTCACACTTGGTGGAACCCAGTTAATTTCGCCCGCTTTTATTATATAGTGGACTAATTTCATTTTGAATGGCTATCGTTATGTTTTTGTGTTTTTCGTAACGTTCATTAACCACAGCTCACAGCATTCGGTCTGTATCTGCGTTACTAAATAGGAATTAATGTATATGTGAATGAATAAAAACTATTCCATTTGTAGGCGCTCGAAATGCGTGTAAATTATGCTATCAGTATTTTAAAACAATAACTGGACTCGACAATTGGGAGGATGTTATAGAGAGAGTTAATATAGAAAAAACAGATCCTATGAAATGTTAGTCATGAATTCAAAAACCTTGTTCATTTATTTGTGCAAATGATAGTCCACCGAAAATGGATTCAAATATAAAAGTCAACGCTGCAGTCAGCAGATTCACAAATTGAAAATAATTTTACAAACAAATTGGGCAATACTGAATTATTTTACAGAGTGCTTCTCTACCAGAAGTACGTATTGTTTTTAAACTTCCCCCCTTCCTCACCTTTCTGGCACAACTTCTTTATAATATCCTTTTTATATCATCTTGCCACGCGTTTCACATTTGTTTGAATTCTCAAAAAAAAAGAACTATAAAAGGAAATGAACAAATTGTAAATGATTGATTAATTGATGGATTCATTAATTCAATAGTTAATTAATTTACTCGTTTATGCGTTCGTCGTTAGTAAATTCACTCATTCATTCATATGAATAATTTTTTTCTATTGTCTATCCTATTCATTGATAAAAGTGGTTACAATGGAGGAACTTAATAGCAACTATTCATTGATAAAAGTGGTTACAAAGGAGGAACTTAATAGCAACTATTCAGTGGTAAAAGTTGTTACAAAGGAGGAACTTATTAGCAACTATTCAGTGGTAAAAGTGGTTACAAAGGAGAAACTTAATAGCAACTATTCATTGATAAAAGTGGTTACAAAGGAGGAACTTAATAGCAACTATTCATTGATAAAAGTGGTTACAAAGGAGGAACTTAATAGCAACAATTCAGTGGTAAAAGTGGTTACAAAGGAGGAACTTAATAGCAACAATTCAGTGGTAAAAGTGGTTACAAAGGAGGAACTTAATAGCAACTATACAATATGCACAAGCAAAACTACTAGTTGCTGAAAACGTCTTAAAAATCTCGTCGTTGTTTCCAAAGATCACTTAGTTTCGTGTCACCCCAACTCACCCGACACAAACGTCAGACAATACAGAACGTTTGTCAACTGGTAGAGACGCAATTGGGACAATTGGAACTCACGAAGACAACAAAACTCGGCTGCAGACGAAGCTTCCGGCCTCGCGACGATGACAAACGACGGTGATGACTTCGGAAGTGTTCGGATCTCTGCCGATGAGGCACGAAGTCGCGCAAGAAACCGACTAGACGGAATTAATAATAGAGACGCCCCAGAGTATTTCGTTGTAAAGAGGTGCCGATACTTCTTAGTCCAATGGACTCACAAAAACTGTTACCTTCATTTTCATTACTGAATGAATGATTGGATTGGAGATTTGAAATTGGACATCAAATATAAATGTAATCCATAATTTCTATTTTATAAATGACGTTCAAGACATTTTCTAATTTCGTACAGTATTAATATTAATTACCAATCTTTGTATCAAATCGGTACAAAGCAACTACTAGCTCAGATGATCTTATTCCAACTGGGTTTTTTTTAACACATACTAGATGTAACTTTCAAAATCAATATATACATTCAACTCCTGTATTTATTACTATACTGCTTATACTTAATCAGGATTTTGGTACATAGTCTTTTTCTCATTCTATAATTTCTCAATATGTCAACTTTTCTATTTTTTAAATTTTTTTTATTACGAGTAAACACAATATTGTCTTCAAATAATTCTTCTTTAAATGCTTAATAGCCAAAATCACATAAACTTACAAGCTTACAAAACAAAACATTTACAAAATTCGATCCCATCTTAAAAGTTCGACTGCAAATAGAATTATAATTTCCATCAGCGATTATCGAAAACGGCATCGAACGCTAACCCCTACCGTTTCTCCCTCGTACCGTAGTGGCTCTCTGGGTCACAATATACGTGACACGTGATATATATATATATATATCACGTCCCTCCGGCAGATAGCGCCTCGATCACGTACTGCACCACACCGCACAGGCTGATGCACCCACAACATTCGGCGCTCATTTTACACCTTTCCTCTCTCCTTTTATTTCTTTTATTCGGTGTTATTTTTTTCGATTTCCTGATTGAGGAAATGCGTGTCAAAATGTCGACCGTTGCGCGACACCGTGTTTCGTGTTAAAATAGAAAACGTGCAGGTGACAAGTTTATTTAAAATTTGAAATTCCTTTTTTTCTGTGTGTTTGACGCGTCGCTCGCAGCCAGCCGTTCAGTAATTCGGTTGATAAAATGTGTTGAGTGAGGGTGTTTTGTTCATTCCATTGCTACACCCTACGTCTTTCTGATGTTTCTGTATTGAAAAGCGCTTTTACTCGCAGTATAAATGTACGAGTTTGAACGTGTTTCTACTTTGTTACGACAGTTTGATATTATTCTTTTGGAAATACAATCAACAGTCGATGTTCACAAGTTTTGATTTTAAGAAACATCTGTGGATGCCCTAATTGGTGCAAGAAACTATGAAACCTGTTATATTAAAAAATTCTTAAACAACACATATTTCTTATTTTTAATATATAGTGTTTTATACACAAGTTTAGACATTAAATAACTCTTCAACTCAACAAATGTAAATCGCCACTCATTATTTATCTAGCTAATGTTAGAGTAACTACGAGAGTTTCATGCGTTTCTCTGTCGGAGGCTGACCGGTTTTATTTGCTTTAATAATCAACTTGAAATTTTTATTATTTATTTTTTTCTTGCATATTATTATGGTAGCATGGCCTCTTGTTTTGGTATCAAACAACTCATTCCAGAGAGCTTATTCCACGTGAAGAACATACATCACTACAAACATAAGTACCAAGTGCAGAAGTGTACAGAATAATATAGAAATAAATACATTTGTATTTATAGTCTACCCATCACAGTTACATGAACTGATTTACAGTGGGGGACATAATAATACCATTTATTATGTCCTTCGTTGCCATGCATGTGTTGTGTTGAGTCTTCTCCACATCAGTTCGTCTATGGCCTTCTTCAGTAGCCTAGTTTCACACAACACAGATAGACAGAAGACAGACAGACAGACAGACAGACAGACAGACAGACAGACAGACAGACAGACATACCTTCGGGCGTTTTCTTCGCTTTAAATCTGCGCGCGCGAACATTAGAATTTGTCTGCAGATAAAATAGGTTTCTTCCACCCCGAGGCAAGGGTGAAGACGTTACCTTGATATCTCCTTCGCTTTATCGTTGATCTACCCCCTCACTCACTCACTCACTCACTCACTCACTCACTCAATCACTCACTCACTCACTCACTCACTCACCCTTTTGCAGATATACTAAGAGGCACACGAGGAATATACGAACGTGTCAATAAAAGACGGGTTTCCAAGACCAGTAAAGAAGGGGTGGTACGATTCTTCCTTAATGTCTTTCTGAAAGCAATATTCAAGCTTATGATACCATATACATCTTTCCGCGGTAACGCATCTCTCCCCCCCCTACTCCCCCCCCTCCCCCCTTTCATCGATTCATTCACGTCTTTTGAAGAAGGTTCTGAATGTGAGGTATAAAAAGTTACCCGTATGTTTGGACGGCGAAGGGGTGCAGAAATCAAGACGTATAAAAAGATGGCGACGGAGGGATGAGGTATTTCAACTGTCGAGTGTGACGCGTGGTCCTATGGTTCGTCAAACATCCGCCACGCTGCGCTGCTCTGTACATAATTGATAGTTGCACTCGGTAGGCTTTTACAGTGTTACATTCGGGTATCACGTTTCTTACTTCCTCGACGATGTTTGGGGGTTTGTGTGATTAGGACCGGAAAGGTTTTTTTTGTAAGGAATTAGTCTGTAGGTGGACATCGGCTAAGTAGGTTGTTGAAGTATTTATGTGTGGATGGACGTGGGCACAGAATGTATAAGGCTACTTTCAACGGGACTCACTCTAAAAACCGTGCAACATTAACGAGTTTTATTAATGTCTTAAAAACGCTAAATAAATTGAAAAAGTGGTCGCTAACCAATGCATTTACCTTCGTAAAACCTGAAGACTGGATTTAAAAAAAATTAACCGTTCAAAAGTTTTCAAATCCAATGAAATAATGAATGATTTATTGTAATAAAAAATTAGAATGTATTACGATTGAAACATCATTAATTTTACATCCGTTGTTTATTAAGTATATGAATCAACATTCTGGCCATTTATAATTGTTTTATATTGTGCAGCGTCCTCAAGATGATATTACTTCGACTATGACTTCTACGTTGTACGTGGGTGGTAGAGTAGAATACTGTGAACATATCAGGCGTTCACCACAATTCAATGGTGGTGTTACTTAAACTTCATTTTTTTTTATTCTGGGTCAAAGATTTTCACATTCCTTTGTCATTATTGGATCAAACTTTGGTTCCTTCTTCATTCGTGGAGAAACTTCGATGTTTAACATATTATTAAAACGAAGTCGTTGATCTGCAAATAATTCTTTCTTCTTTTCCTTTAAGAAAAGTTTCTAAGCTCATCCCGCGTGACAAGTTTTAACATGTTCACAAGTCGCTCGAACCAACTCTCGGCGAAGACACCGGAAATCAAAGTGAAATCTAAAAACGCCATCTTCTCTGTCCGAGTGCTGTGGAGTGTCTGACACGACTTCTTTGGAATACAAGATCAGAGCCAGTGACATAAATCATGGAGCCTTCAAGGATACATTTTCTGTCGCTAACTGAACGCGTTTCAGTGACGGCTATTTTTATGGTGGATTTTTTTACAATAGGAATCATACGATTTAAGTTTCCAATACGTTATAGACATTTTTAACTTCGAAATTGAAATATTGAATCGTCAAAGTACCACTTATATTTTATTTTGCATTGACTTGTATCGACATTTCTCGTTTTACAAGAAATACATTACAGCGTTTAAACAGTTCTTACTTTACTTAAAGTAGATAATTTGGTCTATCTCATGATAAAAACTATTTACAGCGCACAAGAGTTAATACTGATAGCATTTAAGGCACGCGTCTTTTAAATCATCTTCCCAAAAATTCACTCATTTTATAACCGAATGGTTTTTGATGAATTGTGTATCTTTGTGGACTCTTCCCATTAAATATTCCTCACTTCTCTCAATCGGTTGCATTGCTCATATCCAGCTCAATATTATGTTGTCACTCGAAACTCTGTCCAAAACACATTTACCAAGATCATTGGATCAACTCATACGAACCGAAATGAAATGATAATTAAATTATGTTTACATCGTAGAAAATCTCTGCACACACAACTTCTCGTTCATGTTAATGTAATTTATCCAACACATGTTGTGAACCCCCCCTCCCCCCCACCACCCGAGTTTTAACTACTTTAATTAGTGAGTTTCTCTACTGCATCGTGCTTTAGTAGAGTTATTTAAACGACTCCCTCGCGATTAAAGGTATTATAAATTTCCAGGACAATTAGGGATTTCCATGCAAACGGGTACTTATTGAAGCTTGAACTCGTTACCTAGACCGGCCGGTCTTTAAACTGATTTGTGCGGCGAATTACCCGACCGGATAATTGAGGAGAATGAAGCAAAAACGAAACCTCAACTTTTATTTGAAGTTTCATGTGGGTTAAATAACAGTCGTTTTATTTACTGAACTGAGCTGTTGTTTAGGCATAACAAATTGGCGACAATAGTATTTATAAATTTAATATATTTTACACATAGTTTAAGACGATTACTTTGTTTGTGTTCACTGACGCATATCTTCCAAACTGAGACGGTTTTAAATAATTTCTTTTAAGTTTGACTTTTTATGAAAGTTTCTACACGCAGTTAAAAATAGATATTTAATCGTATTGTTTCAATAAAAATATTGAACCAATGTAGGTAAATAGTTTGACATCAACAAAACGTTATCTGAGACATTGCAACAATGAACTGCCAATCGCTTTTGGCATCCGAATGGTCATGGTGGCCATTACATAAATTCACCCTACATTAGCGCGTACAAGATATTTTCTATTTTATTATACAAGATTCTGGAATTTGATTATATTAATAATTCCACTATGAATCTATTGTATTTTATATCCTGCACAATTTCCTACGTTACTACTGAAACTGATTTGAGTCTGTAAATTTATCAAATTGTCTTGAAATGTTAATTTTGAATCTGCTTTGGCGTTTATTGTAAAATAACCTGAACAAAACCGATTTCAAACTTAATCTCTTAATTTTTACCGATTTTGCCTGTAAAATTAAAAGTCATCTCCTCTCTCGAGTAAAAAGGAACATCCTTCCACAATCCATGACTGATTGCCGCCATTATTCAAACAGCGAGATTATCGTTCAGAATAATATAAAAGTTTCGAGTGTTTTTTTATCTCGATCATCTCACGATTCATCAATGCTGAAGGCAGATGTTACATTTTCTCTTGCTGTCACATTTTTCATTCACTTTCTTGAAAAGTATCCGGTGGGATTATGTCGTGGTTTTCAATTCACAGAAAACAATATTAATAACCAGTATAGCATAGTATTTTAATCAGTACCATATCGCCGGTCAATATCCCAGGACCTGGATTCACAAAGATGCCTTACTCTTAAGTTGTTCTAAGTTAGGCAAATCCAAGCTAGACAAATCAAGATAAATCATCTCTGGGTATTACTTCACATGCACAAATAAAAAATTATTAGTTACATTTGTAATATTTTACTATATTTTATCCTTATGACATTGCAGAATGACATATGCGTGAGTTATATGGCAATTAGAGTTGTCTAAACTAGGACGTCGTATTTGTGAATCTGGGCCCAGCTGTATAGAGGACTCAAAACTAACATAGATAGCGCTGCTAAGCAACCTCCTTTCAGCGCCATTGATGAATAATAACAATACAACAACAATGAAAATTGACAGCTAGACCACTCCTAATAGAAGTTTATTTTCTTGCCACCAGAATGCGTCTAGTGTATTTTGAGTGCTCTATAGAGGCGTTACTTTACTTTTAATAACATGTGATAGTGATAACATTTCTCTCGTAGTTAGTATGAAAAACAATGCTCTGGATCTGATTTCAAAGCCGAAACCAAAAATCCGATTCCCTAATAAGTGAATGAAAATCATTGTTTAGAACCCAAACAAAAAACTGAACTTGAATGCTTCTTCACCTCTGATGCTTCTGAAACAAAAATACATTTGTGTGGTACCGGTATTGTATAGAAAATCGTAACTTACTCCCAGAACTGATTTCCAAACGAGGACATTATACCATTTATTATCTGTATCATTGCTAACCAGTCACCGTTTACGTCATATAGGCTACACCCGTTTTACGTACATAGATTTATGTCAATATTTCTAGCTTAAAAGACTTCCGCGTAAATGGGGAGCCGAACTCTAGACCTTCTGCAACGGTCACAAGAATAACAACTCAAGACCATCGAGAAACAATTACAGACCAGTGACTTGTTATTTATGATACTCGAGTAACCAATCCCAAGTTCTAAATAATCTATTCATTAACAAAACAATCACACGACTGGGAACTCACGAACAAACCCGAAGAGTGGTCGATAAAGAAGATGTTTCCATGTATGCACACATAAAGTGTCGGCTAAGTAGTAATATGCCTCGTGGTTATAGACAACTTGCCAAGTGCGATCACGAGTTCTCCCCGACGTTTAGGGTTGATCGTCTGCCAGATACACCGTCCATCAATCTCTGCGCGCGAGGTGTTCGCGTGCTGGGGGGGGGGGTTGGGAGCGGCTGTTTTAGGGCTCTCTGGTGACCCCCCCCCCCCCTCCCCTCCACGACATGACACTGTTCATCTCTCTTGCTACAACCACCACCCGGTACATATCTACCGCTGCACGCGCTCTGAATTCTATAACGCTTGATGTCATCTTTCGAAGTGATATTAAGGTTAACAATGACGCACACACTCGTGCAAAAGAGTGTTCACAACACACATAGGTTAGAAAGCATGACAATTTAAGGTGTTTTGTTTGTGGTTAAAAATTTAATTTATTTAGGGAAATGCGCATCTACAGACTAAAGATTTGATTCAATGTTTGGATAAAATTATAATATTTCAATGATATTTAGACATTTTCCGCAATTGCGAAAACCAACATCTTTATAATACCCATTCCTGGATATTTCCAAAATAAGGAAAATTAATGCAAATATTTGATACATTATAGTGTTTAATACAAATACGTTCTATAATCGTACTTTTTAAGCTATCTGGTTAATCGCGTGGAGTGAGCGTGACATTGTCCAATATTTAGGTTAGATTGCCCTAGTTTCTATGAGGTCAAGCTTTTCTGTCTCCCGTCTAAATTAGTCAGTGGAATGCTCATCTAGTTCAGCCAACGTCTACTAGAATGCGCCATAGACACCGAACTGTGAGCACAATGACCAATGTAAACCCAAGGAAACAAGACAATGTGTATTTAAGCAAGGAATGCAGCTTGGTTAATTCCGTTGCCAATTAAAACACGACAGTTGTATATTACACAAGATGCACTTTACTTGGGAAATATGGTTTGAAGTAAATAGTTGTGTACATTGTCGACTAGATTAATTTTAACAACAATACCCGTACATGGTTTGTTTTAAAATTGAATTAGGCTGAACTGAAGCTGGAAGCTTGACAAGCAATAAGATAGACTTTGTTGTTGCGGTACAAGACTGAAATATGAAGTCGACGCAATTAGCTGAAATACGTGAGAATTTAACGTTTCTTGTTGATGTCTTTAAAGTGACATTCAATGTTAACATTTTGGAATTATGTGGGGGCTACACACTCCCAATGTAAATGGTTGTTCTTAGAAAAAGGATTACAAAGGTGTTAGGTTTAGATGAAATTATACATTTTGAGATAATGTATTATTTAAATTTTCTAATTTTGTCCAAATACAATAAATTGTGAATATTGTTTTGCAAATATCTGTAGATTTTAATAATATCCAGCCCAGCATGATTCCAATACTATGATACTCGATTTCAATTAAACAATTCGATTAAATAATATTACATGTTTACTCACGCTTTTCAAACGATTTCAAGAAGTTTCACCTTTTTGGGTGACAATTGGGGCCAATGAAATTATCCTGAATATGAGTATATATTAGTGAATTTGACGAAAGAGCTTTTAAAATTGTAAAACTTCAAGCAATTAGCAACACCTACGAATGAGATGATAATAAACTTAAATCTCCAAATTATTAATTGAGCGATCTTGATGTTACTGCTTTGACCATCACTGCGATGTTTCCGTTTCCTGTTTCTTACACGACGCTTTACATAACCCAACATAGCACACATCCACTCACCCCCAATAACAACCCTCCGCACCCCACTGCACGGCACTGCACGGCACTGCACGGCATGGCTTCGCACTGCACGCTAACGCTAATAGGGATGCTGCTTGCTTCGACTAACTCGCATGAGATAGTGATTGCTCGCTTTGCTAGAGCTGAGCGCCTCGGGCTGTGAGTGTGGTGATTGCAGGGAAGATGCAGCTACACAGCTACACAGCTACAGCTGCAGTCTCGCTGTCATGTGAGTACACAGCTCGTTATGGTGGTGGAGATTGTATTGGTTGTATCAGTTGTTGGGCTCCCTCACATTATCTGGGAACTAATGGTGCTTTCCTCTTCTTTCCTCTAACTTTAAAATACAAATGTGTTTTATTTTGTTTATATTTTAATTATGTTACAAATAGATAACGTATATATTTATCTTGTTTATGTAGGACTGTGGGCTATGTAATAATGTCAACATTATACATTAAATACACGCACACATAATATTGTATTACATAATTTATTTTCAGCAATTTGGACTAATTCTATGCTATCCGATTTTCAATATATTATATGTTAACAGTGTTATAAAAGCTAATATTCTTGAGAATATATTGTGGTTGTTTGTGTGGTGGTGGTGGCAAAAAAAGCACGGGTTACAAATTGAAAATGATTAATTTGAATAATGTTTACATGTTATTTGATAACGTAAATGAATCATCTCTTCATCTTTGATTCTTCTGATTTGAGTACTAGCATCAAATATCCTCGCATATAGTCACCCCTTGCGGACATTTTTAATACACTGTAGCCGGAGTAGAATATAAGGTTTCCAAAATATTACTTCAGCACAATTTTTCCTTCATTAAATTCTACCTTCAGGCGTCAGCTGTCCTCAAAACGATACCTAAAAAATTCGTACGAGCACAAAGAATATGTCGTTGAGATAAAATCTACCTTTTAACTGGCACACGCAGCACAAAATGAAAAACGAGTAAATGATCCCTACAATAAACCGACAAGCCGTAATTATCTTCAATATCTGATTTGAAATAAGAATAAAAACTCTAAACATTTGTCATATAACAGATTTTTACTAAATAGTAGGATTTAAAAATTGTAATAATCCAATTAATTGGGTACGTTTTGTATAATGTTCCACGTTAGGGGTAGTTATAAGTCACAGTAGGCTCAAACAGTGGGTAAAAAGGTAGCTTGCACGTAGCCAGGGTGTGAATGTAGCACGGAGGAGAATTGAGGCCCATATCACTTCCACTGGACATCTCACTGTGGGGAGACAACAACCTAACAAGAGGTGGGGAACACAAAGAAGAAACCCGAAGAGAAGTTAGAAGAATCAAGTTTTGGCAGAGAACTCTGTACTGGGGATGGATCACCAACCCGTCGTAAGCGTCGTGGTGTCGAGTATACATTGTTGAAGAGAAAGGATTCAAGATAAAGAAATTACGCAAGAAAAGTTCGTGTGACAGAAGAATAAAGTGTTTGTGAAGTGATTAAGAAGTGACGTAAAGAACTTTCCCGTGACAGAAGAAATAAAGTGTTTTAGAAAAAGTGTTAAGTGTTAAAGTGTTAAGTGATTAAGAAGTGACGTAAAGAACTTTCGTGTAACAGAAGAAATAAGTGTTTGCGAAGTGATTAAGAAGTGAGGTTAAGAACTTTCGTGTGACAGGAGAAAGAAAGTGTTTGTGAAGTGATTAAGAAGTGACGTGAAGAACTTTCGTGTATCAGGAGAAATAAAGTGTTTGTGAAGTGATTAAGAAGTGACGTAAAGAACTTTTGTGTGACAAGAGAAATCAAGTGTTTGTGAAGTGATTAAGAAGTGACGTAAAGAACTTTCGTCTGAGAGAAGAAATAAAGTGTTTGTGAAGTGATTAAGAAGTGACGTAAAAAACTTTCGTGTGACAAGAGAAATCAAGTGTTTGTGAAGTGATTAAGAAGTGACGTAAAGAACTTTCGTCTGAGAAAAGAAAAAGTGTTTGTGAAGTGATTAAGAAGTGACGTAAAGAACTTTCGAGTGACAGGAGAAATAAAGTGTTTGTGAAGTGATTAAGAAGTGACGTAAAACACTTTCGTGTGACAAGAGAAATCAAGTGTTTGTGAAGTGATTAAGAAGTGACGTAAAGAACTTTCGTCTGAGAAAAGAAAAAGTGTTTGTGAAGTGATTAAGAAGTTACGTAAAAAACTTTCGTGTGACAAGAGAAATCAAGTGTTTGTGAAGTGATTAAGAAGTGACGTAAAGAACTTTCGTCTGAGAGAAGAAATAAAGTGTTTGTGAAGTGATTAAGAAGTGACGTAAAAAACTTTCGTGTGACAAGAGAAATCAAGTGTTTGTGAAGTGATTAAGAAGTGACGTAAAGAACTTTCGTCTGAGAAAAGAAAAAGTGTTTGTGAAGTGATTAAGAAGTGACGTAAAAAACTTTCGTGTGACAAGAGAAATAAAGTGTTTGTGAAGTGATTAAGAAGTGACGTAAAGAACTTTCGTCTGAGAAAAGAAAAAGTGTTTGTGAAGTGATTAAGAAGTGACGTAAAGAACTTTCGAGTGATAGGAGAAATAAAGTGTTTGTGAAGTGATTAAGAAGTGACGTAAAGAACTTTCGTGTGACAAAAGAAATAAAGTGTTTGTGAAGTGATTAAGAACTGACGTAAAGAACTTTCGTCTGAGAGAAGAAATAATGTGTTTGTGAAGTGATTAAGAAGTGACGTAAAAAACTTTCGTGTGACAAGAGAAATAAAGTGTTTGTGAAGTGATTAAGAAGTGACGTAAAGAACTTTCCTGTGTTAGAAGAAATGACGTGTTTGTGAAGTGATTAAGACGTGACGTAAAGTTTGTGTGTCAGAAGAAATAAAGCGTAACAATTCAATACCGTCGTGAATTTTTTGTACAGAAATCTTTATTTTTGATATCACAACCAAGCCACAATGCGATTTTGTACAAATGCGATTTAGGTTAAATTTTAAATTTTAAAATTACATAATTGCGTATCATCTCAAAAATGTAAAGTGTAAATTTGTTTTCGTCTACTAAGTAAACATACATTGTTTGAGTGTTACATACGGGAACTAAAACGTTGCTTTAGTTTAGTCTTTCTAAACTAAGACCTCACTAGCACAACATTGTTAACGTGTGTTGTTACCGCGTTTGCGCTAGTCCTTGTTTCAGTTAATAGAATCAGACTCAAGAAACTCTTCACTTTACAGTGTAATTTGGCACACATCTCCACACACACACATTACCCTCTTCCCCCCCCCCCCCCCCCCTCCTTTGGGGTTCTGTGCCCTTCGCTTTAATCTTGCAGAAGGCGCTCCTCATAACGATACTGCGTGGTTCGTCGGGGGAACAAAGCTTGGTGAAATTGTGAGAAGAGAGGGGTAGTTCTCTAAAGTGAACATTTTGTGAAACCTTATGTGTTAGAAAACTACCCTTACGACTCTTGTACACCGTAAACACATCCTACACGACAGTCTGAAGGGACTATCGTTTTGCTCGTATCATATTTCGCTCAAGGGATGTTGTTTTCTTTTATTGGAGTTTCAATCTCGTTTAAACGACTGAATATCAAAATAAAATGAGATTTGATTCTGTTTTGTTTCGTTTCCGGCTTTTGCGTTCCTTTATTTTCGTATTTTGTTTTTTCATGACAACATGTCTGTCAACTTGATGACTTCGTTTTGTCACGAATTGAATGAAGTGGCCGTGGAGTGTTTTTGAAATATTGATTTGCAATTTGTTTACTGTTTCGGAAGAAAGTTGCTGGCACCGATATACGTTAAATTTGTATTCTTTGAAAGTGCATATATGTAAATAAACAAAAACGAATGTGCATAAATAATGAATGCATGCTCCTTGTACTTAAATATATTGGTGTATTGCTTGATTAGTTTGTGTTAGTACTTGTTAATATTTTTCTAAATATTTTCATTAATGATGACTGGTAGAATATTTGTCTTGTCATTGTGTTCTGTAAAGTGTTCATATTATCGTGAACTTTAGTTCACACCACCTATAAATGTTTTCAAATTCATTATTTCTTCCATTTACATAGTTGCACTATTTTCATGTTATTGATCTTGTAAACGACACTCAACAAAGTGTTCAATAAGTCAGTAAAACTGAAGTTTTATTGACATAGTCTTATATGATTTGAATAAGTACATTTTCACAAATACCTGCTTGGCTATATCTAGGTTCTTTCACAAGAATTTTAAATCATTAGAATCCTATTTGTGTTTATATTCACTACACAACATCGAGCATAAAAGTGCAGTTTGTATAACTGTATAAAATATAGTTCTATATTTCGTCTAGCGTTTTACAATGAAGGACTTCTCTTTTCCAGGTTTATCGGCGGAGTTGTCCGCGGCGAGAGGGGAGGGAGCCGGCTCGGTGAAGATCGACAGAGCTCGATACAGACACGACCCCTACGGCCGATACGCCGGCATCAAACTACCCCTATAAGGGGTGATCTTCATATCACATCTTAGAGGACTGATTATATATATATGTACATAAAATCTAACGACCACTCGATGTATACATACACAACTACTAGACTGCGTTCTTTCCCAAGGTCACTTAGAGGACATGTGCGAGGTAAAATATAGTCTCTAACGATCAAAGGTGTTAATACAAACCCTGGAGGGTGAAGTCAATTTAAAACTTAAATGCTTGTGTAGTCGTTATGTCTTAAATTGTGTTTGAATAAAATACAATATTATTTAAAAAAGTTTATTTTTAGTTTATAAACATTTTCCTAACGTGAAATGAGCAATATTTTATTACATTGCCACTTGTGTTTTATTTTAGCAATAAAAATTGCTGCTCTTTACTGTCTTCGTAACTTGGGTGACGCAGGGGAGAGGTTGAAGTGTCTGTTTTTTAAATTAAAGTCTTGTATTTGTTTTATGAAAAATGTGTGAGTTGTTATGAGCCAAGCTTAATTTTATCGTGCTAGAATAGAACTCGGTCATCAACTTGAATATATAAAACAAAACTTTAATTATATGCATCGAAATGGTTTGCTTTTCATGTACACATTTTTGGTAGAGATTAAAGAAATAAAATTCAATTGAAATATTTTCTTCCGTGAAGCATTCCATAAAAACACTTATTATTATTGCGATTGAAAACAAACAATTAATATTAATTTTACTGTGTCCGAATGTTTGTTGTTTTTTAAGGATCTCCCTATAACATGTGATAAAATACTTATATGTGGTGAATTCACACAATATTCGTCATTGGCAGGAAATATTTCTGAAGTCACCCTATTTAAATACGTTATTTTTCCAAATGCAACTGTCG
This sequence comes from Isoperla grammatica, assembly GCA_945910005.1. Lineage (NCBI taxonomy): Eukaryota > Metazoa > Arthropoda > Insecta > Plecoptera > Perlodidae > Isoperla > Isoperla grammatica. The sequence continues at coordinate 44,336,057 of OX246742.1, read as the reverse complement.
TAAGAACAAGATACGAAACAATGTTATTATTTCTCCACTTTCATATGTATAAATTGGTTTGGAAGTGATGACACTTCATAAAGCTAAGCATCAACGAAAGTGAAAACAAGGCGTGTTTAACACTTTCATAAGTGACCATACAGTTATAGCAACGGTTCCTTGTCAAAACTGCTGAATTTAGTTTTTAAAAATATCACAAAGAAGTAAATACTAAGCTTTCAGTTATGTGTAAAGCCAGCTGATAGTAATTCTACTATAGATTCTCTATGTGAAGCTTAAGCGTTTTAGAGCTGCAACATGTTTTACGATTTATACGCTTTTCGAAAAGTATTATGTGAAATAGCATTCTATATGAAAAAAAGTAATCTAGAAAAGTGTTCAACTCTTTGAAGCAAAAAGTGCAAAAACGTTACTAGCCGGAATATGACCAATTCTGTTAATGGCTTCATAATGCTCTGGCGTAAGTAAAGGTTTTGTTCCATTGTTACGTTTTTTGGGGAAAAGTAGGGAGACAAATTTCAAACCTTTTACAACCAACGTAATTGAGCAATCACGAGTATTTTTCAAATACCGTCAGCCAGTTTGAGACTTTTAATTTAACGAAAAATAAAATATACTGAGGATATTTATGTAACGTAAACTGAAACGTGTCTATTTTCTTTTTCTATTTTTAATTTCTATGAAGCAGAAATATGAACTTTTTCTAAAGAGAGTAAGTATATTATTACAAAAAGCGAATTAATTATGTTTTGCACTTCTAATTCATAAAAAATTAAAATGTGTTTTTATTATGAATTTGTTAACAGAATGGTGGCTGGAAAGTTCTCTAATCTTTATAAGTTCTGCTGGTAAATCTCTTTTAACTCTTTAGGCCTTAAGATGGCGAACACAGAATATATGGTGAAGTTTCACGTCTTACTAGTGGAGTGCTTTGGTATCTCATCTTGTCTTCTAAGTGATTTCCTTGACTGTCACTCAGTCTGGGGCTAATCAAAATACCGGCCCGTGCTTAGTTCTTCATTATCTCTACAATCACCGTCTTCGCGCGCTCATCCAACATCCCGTAAGACCAGACAAAATGTACTTGTGACCCATTTTACTCTATAGGTTTCCAATACTCTGTTAGTTGTTTCTTGTTTTAGTGTCGGTATTTTCAATCACTACGCCATGCTGCTCTTGCGGTATGAGAAATGTACGTTTTTTATCAACACACGCTGGAGAATGTGGGGTTGAGTTATCTCACACCTGAATTAAAATTTAAAGTTTAGCGATGAGGATTTAAGTTAAAGTTACTCATTTAGGATAGAAATCTTAAGTTTTAAATGTTAGAGTAATGAAAGTACGGATTTGGTGGAGGTGCCGGGTTTGAGTTTTTTGTTTCTTACTCACAGTTTTTGAACAAATACACCCAATTAAATTCGTTTTCCGTGTGATTTGCTATCATATTCCGGTTAATAAGGTTCTGTGCCAACTCACAAATTTATTTCATTAATGTGAATAATATTCCCTACTGAAAATGAGCACTTATTACCAAATATATAGACAATTTCTATACATTTATTACACAACTAATATCTTTCATTTTTTGTACGATCCATTTTATTCGCATTTTCATTTATTAAACTAGATTGCGAACAGTGTTTTAATGCACTATGAGTGGTACACAAGTTTACAAACAATACATACAATATAGTAGCCATCACCTTGACTAAAGGAGGCACTGCGCAACGCGATGACGGTGTGAACTCAAGGCGTAGAACGTAAGTGTGTTGCTCCCCTATCTCCGACCCGAATACAAGAAGTTGTGTGTCTTAGATACGAAGGGAAGCTTGCCAAAGAAATGCCCGAGGTAACTAAAACATCCCCATAGACCAGATAGTTTTAGAGTAGGTTCTAAGATATATCGTTATAAAGAGAGTTTCAATATTATCTTCCCGAAAAGTTTGGTATAAAACATGCAACATCGCTTAGAGGCGCCTCCGTGTTCCCTTGTGACGTATAAAACATGTACGGACACGTTTCCTGTTAACACGCCGCCTTGCGAAGACCCCAACACACCGCCACAATAAGAAGGAATAAAATAAGATTGGGGATGTATTTTCTTTTCTTAAAAGACGGTTACCTATTTACATTTTCGATAGAAGAGGTTTATAAATCGCTCCAAAACAGACGTTATAAGCTGGAAAACGTGCTTACTTTAACTCTTGATCGTAAACAGTAAAATAAGAGCTAATCAATGCGGGTAAAACTATGCACACTTTAAAACACATACATATACTCCTACTTAATACATACACGTAGACTATTCACCATTAAAAACATGTGCAAACTATGTGGCCATATTCTTTGATTTTAACGTAATTAATTGTCCTTAAGTGATTTGAGAAAGTTTTTAATCTGAACTGTTACATTCTTTGAAGTTACTTTTATTTTCATTTTATTTACCATGCAAATAAACCGTAAATAAATAACTTTAATTATAACAATGAGAAAGTTAGATGATAATTGTTAAATACTATTATCGTGGATGATTCGGCTCAATTGGGGATGGGGACTGGTTTTTACAACCGTTTTACGAATTCACGAAATACATGTTTAATAATTTATGGCTCTTAAAACGGTATATATCTTTGCGGTGACCTCTTTTACACAAGCTTTATTTATAAAAATATCACGCAAACACTATCTTTTAAAAAAAGGTACGGACATTTCTAAGATGAATTTGCATCTTTTGCATAGTAAGATATCATCATATATTGCTACCTAGAATGTATTAAATCATCAAATTTCAACTAGAATAACATTATATATAAGAAAGTATTGAGAATAAATATATCTCGCTTTTATTTTGAATTGCTTCGGACAATCAAGTCAACCGGTATCCACGTTGTACTGTACACTACTATGTGCAGTGTGCCTGACTCCAGTAGTACGTTTATACCACACGCTAGTTTTTATTACCGCTTTGATGATCGTAGTTGTAAATTGTAATCGTATTAGTTCTAACGAAAAGTCGTCCTTATTTCTAATTTAATGCGCTTACAGCTTTAAGGCGTACACAATTTGTTGCTGAATATTCGTGTAGAAGCTAACACTATTCTAAAAGGAGACGTGACATGCAACAATGATATATAATGCTGTGTCAAAGAGTATAAACCATAAATATATAAACCATGGAAACGGTTTATGTGACGCGTTTATAAGCGAGCAAGTCTACGTTCACGAATATTCTGCCCAAAAGTTGTCAATGTTAAATCCATTGTTCAATGTAAGGATGTGCATAGATCCAAGGTGAGTTTCCCTAATATGGGCAAACATTTACAATGATTAATACTTCATAGAAATTGTGTTTAAATTCCATTTTTAAAGATTTGTCTTTTTCGATGTTGCATCCCGCTGAGTTTCAAAATTGTGCTCAATCGCGCTCGACATAAAATAAGTCTGTTCGCTTAGTCCCAATAGTCGAATCGTAAAACTATTATGGAAAATGAGAAATCGTTAGAAACAGCTGTGATAGGGTAAGCTTGGAGCGCATTGTGTGTACCGGCCTTAAAGGTGGGATCTCCGGGTATACTTGGGACACATTTCCATTCAACATGTTGCTGTGATAGGGTTAGCTTGGAGCGCATTGTGTGAACCGGCCTTTAAGATGGGATCTCCGGGTATACTTGTGCAACATTTCCATTCAACATGTTGCTCCACGCACAGTTAACATTCCTCGGCAAATGGGCTATCGATGCTCGTAGTCGATACACCGCTGAGCTAACACTACCCTCGGGAGCCCCCACCCACCCCCCTCCCCCCACTCACCGCCCACAAACCAACGACTTACGTGGTGGAGCCCCAAAACGCAGCATACCCCGGAGGAATACTTTTCGGGGGTTGGCTTTTTTTATATGCTGTGAATTGAAAATTTTGTTCATGTGTTTGTTTTACGAAAAATTCTCGTTCGTTTAAATTGTATCCTTATAAATTGTTTATTCTAAACAAATTTAAAATGTTGTAGAATATGAAGTAAAATTTAAATTTTTAAATTTTTTATTTTATGAGATAATGGTTGATCAAATCATTACTTTTGTGAGGAAACAAATGATGCTCAAACAAGGTTAATAAGATTAGTGGAAGTATTTATTGTTTCATGTAAATGTGAACAGATGTGAACATGTACTTTTTTGCTTTTAATATGAAAGCTCAGAAATGATTTTCTTAATTCCGAAAGCAAGAGAGTTTAAATGGAGGTTGTAAAGTATTGAGTAATTAAATATCGCAAAATGAGTTCGCGAAAGTCTGCGTTTTTAATTACTCAGTGTCGTGCGAAAGAAATAAGTTATTTAATCATGGAATGGACGTTGTGAATGCGTTTTATATCACTATAATAATTAATTAAAATCTAAAACCAATCTCTTATACTGAGCTGAAGACACGGCAGAAGAAGAAGTAAAACTCTTTTATGCGTTAAGAATCATGTTTCTAATTTGTTAATTGGTTCGAAAGAGCTTTCAAGTTTTCAACCCACGTGTCAAAACACAAAAAATAAACGTTAAAATTAATAATTTATAAATGATATTCTTACGAAGCTATCGTAACTGTCTGAAAGTTTTCTTCTACCGTGAAGCGAACCCTGGTCCCCAATCGAGTCATACATGTTTTGACGATTGATTTGACCTTACTACATTGTCTATACTAACCGTACCACAGACAACTGATTCCCTTATCTGTGACCGTACTATATAGCTTATCACCTCTGTAATGAATAACAACACGATACAACGTTCTTCATCACGGTTATTACGAACATAACAGATCCACAATCCACGCATATCGTTGTAGCGGTATTTATTAATAACACAAGTGTAGAAGTTCTCTTTTTAAAACATATACCTCTCTCCATGCCGCGTGCGTACGGGAATCCCCCCCCCCCACCCCCCCCCCCACCCCCACAACATCTGCATTGCAAAAACATCTCGTTCAGGCGGCCCTGGAACACTCTGGACTCCCCCCTCCCCCCTCCCCCCTCCCCCCTCCCCGCGAACGAACCCTTAGGACGAGTATTCATACGAGTCACAACATTTTCACGCGAAGATAAATTACAAAGGTGAGAAACAAACGGGGTGATTTGCTTTGAGCTCAGTTCGTTGCTGTAATGATTTCGTTCTCTTTTGAAAACATGAATTTATACAGTTAATATTTGTTTTTTTTTTTTTTAGGGAATAATTTCAATTTAATGGCGAACAAATGTGAACGATTGAGATTTATTACCAATTAGAATATCTGTGTTTGTTTTTTAAGAACACATATTGCAGCTATACATAAAACTAACGTAAGAGGTATATTATTCAGTTAATCGTTAATGCATACAAAGTAAACCATAAACAGCTTCATCGTAAAGATTTCATTTAAATGCATTAGATTTTACAAGAAAGGATGTGCTGTGATTTCTGATGCATCATCTCCAGATTGAAATTTAAAAATTAAAACTAGCACTGCAATACTCCATCCAAGTCTTTGTGATTTTGTTTTAAATCCTGAGTAAAACGAAAACAACACGAACGGTGTCGTAAAACACAACTTGTTGTTTGTGGTTGGTCAGTTACTTTTTACAGTGGCAGACAACGGAAATTGTGATAGAAAAAGCAAGTGGCTTCAATTTCAACTCACACATTTTCTTAGTTATTTCATATTTGCGATGGTTTTGGTCGAAACAAATAAAAGTTGTTAGTTCTGTGGTTCAATTTGATGTAAGATGATACGAATTTTTGTACGAAAATATATGTCTCATTTGCTAGGACATAAATTACAAATTATTTATATTGTCAGTGTACGAAATAATTATACCAGTAATATTATGTGTATATTATGTCGTTTCAAACACATTTTGAATTATATAAACATTATGTTAAGTAAACAATTTTTCTCAGTGCTATTCTACAACTTGATGTATGATATTTGTCTTTCAAATCTCCATAATAATTTTTTTTTTTCTTCAGTTTTATAGAAAAATGAGAACCCCAATTATTGTTGATTCAAAATAATCGATAAAATGGCGTCTTAAAATGGCAAGCCTACAAATAAAATCGCCAAAGAGAAAGACAGTATAATGCTGTTTTAATTTGAAGCCCCTACTACAAGATTTGCTACTCAGAATAATTGAGGATCGTGCAAAGATACATTTGCATAATTAATTCAGAAACACGGTGATAGTGGTTACGTTAATGACTACTTTGTGGCGTTTACTGGCGCAGGGTGAATAGAGCTTAGTCGACGTTTTTGCCACTAGAGCGCACCACGCGACACTCAAGTGCTCGATCCCCTAGAAGTGCACCCTTAAGGCTTACTTACGAGTAGCTCTGCACATCTCTAAAGGCATCCGTGGAGCAGATATACACGATCTTCCTAGGAAACAACACATGGTTTGATTCACATAACTATTTTAGTGTTTAAGATTTAGTTTTTATTATAGGGCTGAAGAAAAACGGTTCTCACATTTTTCTAAGGCCACATAATTTCACGTAGAAGTTATATCACACACATTGAGGTGATTTTGTTTTCCTTGATAACCATATTTTGGAAGAAACCAAGGAAACCAAAAAAGTTTCCAACTTTATTAAAATCAATAATAAAAATAAATTACATTTACTACAGTAGACACTCGTTTGTTGGCCACAACAATAAATGCACGACTTAAAAATTTAAGAAAATACACTATCTCATGTCAATACCAAATGGTTTGAGTATGGTTTTAAATTATATCTTAAACCATCAATAGTTGTGTGTACTGTGTTGTGTATTCAAAATTATTTTATCGAATATAATTTGCTAATTTACCTCTTTCCTTTTCGTCGAACCAGTTGCTATGATTCTTAACCTTGACTATGATTAGTGTACTTCACATATCAATTAAATCAGTACGCTTAAGGCAACTATTATACTACTTAACTACTATGTGACTATGAGCAAGATAAAAATTTCAAAATGTTTCTGAAACGTACCAGTGTGAATTGAGTATCATTTATATTATGACAACATATTAGTGAAGGTCATTTGGTTGAAAAAGGGTAACGGACAAGTTCTGTGAGCAGGATTGTATGAAACATAAAATGAATTCAGTTTCTATATTTCGCACCTTAGTGTTTAGATCTAATCGCCTTGAAACTTAAATTAAGACAAATTCAGCATTATACTTAACTAATGCATAGTGAAAATAGACAAAATAAATGCTGTAAATTATATTCGATTTGACGAAGAAGCTTTTATTAGAAAACTCAAATAATCACTCAAACCTTTAGTTGTTTGTGAAAAGCCCCCCCCCCCCCCCCCCAATTTCTTGCCATTTATGTGGACAATTTCTATGGCGCCGATTTTTTTTATAAAAGCGATAATCTGCAAAAGAAAGAACATACACTAGCCTTGAAGATTTGTATAAGATCTGAAAATAAATATCTATAAAATTAGTGTATTCTGATAAAGCCTCAACGAGACGATTTAAAAATGTATATTGGAACTAATCAAAATCCTCATTCAAATTCTAAAAGTATCATGAATGTATTTTATGAATAAAATACCTTTATTTTCAAGATATTAATTTTAAAAGATACTATTTCTTTCAAATCTCCTTTTCTGGTAAATTAACCATCATCAAACATTCTATACCAAACAGGATTGGCCATTCCACCAAAAACAAAATCTGATTCCAATATGGCGCACATGCTTTTAATCCACATCGCGACGCCGAATTACTTTTGGAAGATGTATTACGTCTGAAACTTAAACTGTATAAACTAATAATAAAAGCATTTGAGCCTAACATGTTAAATATCTGGATGCTGTTCGGTACGAAATTTGAATGAGATATTTTTGTAAACAGAAGGTGAACACACTATTATGATGTAAGGGACCAGAAAACAAGTAATAATGTACTCTATATAAAAATTTAATCGTAAAGTTTGCACTATCACTACTGTTTGTAGAGCTTAAACTTTATAACTCACCGTACGGAAAATAAAAAAATAAATAATAAAATGTAAGTATTATTTTATGTTTATTGTAAAACTGTGTAAAACTTATAATTGAATTTAAGATATTGTGGGGGAGTGATCCCAATTTTAAAACCCGATTAACGCTTATCAGACAGTCGCATCTTTGTTCTTAAATGTCAACTCTTCGCATATATTGTTGCACAGTAAACGGCCAAAAAAAGTGTTGAAAGCAACTTTAAGTTTTAACGTAATTTTACACAGCTGGACTACCGCACCACATAGTCAATATCGCCCCCTCCCCCCCCCCCCCCCTTTGTTTCCAAACACACTTGCAAAATGTTTCAAGTCTGCTATATGAGTTGGCTTTGTTTCTCTATTTCCTTCCTTGCTCAAAGTAAATGAGCCACTGTGGCCCCCCCTAAATTAAATAATGGACTGCTCCAAATACTCGCAGTGCTACAAAACTACGTGGACTGTAAGAATAACTTCCCTTGCTTTACAACCATGGCTCTTGTGTGACTAATGTATGGTCTCATTTCAATGTAACATGTTTAATGTTGTCATGTTGGTTTATTGTGCGAAGAGTCTAAATGTTATTTGGTAGATTGGCGTATTTTCTACTCGAACTTGTAATTTGTTTCAACTAATGACGGAACAAAGTGACTTCTATGCTATCGTGCTATTTTTACACTAAACTAATATTGTATAAACAAAATATTAATGTTACTCTAAGGAAAGTTTAACTCAATATTTATGTACACCAAGAGCAACCTAGTCTTCACACGTGTGTTAGACACAGATTAAAAATGTAGATAATGGATGTTATCATATATAAAAGACAATTTACTTATATATTATATGAGTGTATTGGGATGAGAAGATATGAGATGAAATGTAATTTGTATAATCATTAAATGTTCTCTTGTACGTCTTTTATTGTGACTTGAGTCCAACTTAACTGGTAGTTAATGATTGTCTTGTGTTCGTCACTTCATTTCAAATTAAATTCAATAGGAAGAACTACATTATTAAACTTTGTCAGCTTTTCTGTTGCTTGACATAATCAATGATAACGCTTTTAATTAAAAATAGTGTTTTGTGCTTAGAAGAGTTTATGTAATTAAAGAGAATAGACTAAATACAGTAGTGTAGATAAAAACATTAAAGAAATTAAAGTCATATCCAAACTAAAAATTAAATAATATAAAATTCACATTGCAAGATAATTTTTAAAGTGATTGTAAATTAACAAATTAAACAAGGCATGGCTTTATAGATGAAGCAGATGGATTAACGCTTAAAAGATAAACACATATATTGTAGAGATATAAATAATATATAATCATAGATTACAATTTAATTAATATAAATGAATAATCGAAATTGTTAAATATGTAAAGGAAGATAATTCACAGGCGAATACGTCTCCATTGATCAATGCACGTGACACTCAAATATCATGTTTTATCATTATCTTTTATTTAAATAATGATCTATAAATACCATTTAATTGGATACATATAAATACATCAAACATTGTTTGACAATCAAATTGTAGATTGATTCAATTATTATGTGCTTTAAATATTGTGTTTCTTGTGTTAAAGTAGTGGTGCAAAATAAATGTTCTTTAGAAACAATAAACTTATATAAATTACCAATTATCCTACCAACATACGATAAATAAATTATACAGAGTTTCATTTCTGCTTTGACAAAGTTTGAAAGAAACTAAGGTAATACAAATAAGTGCATGTTTAAAATATATATATTATACAATATTTACTCCCTCACAAGTCATAACAGTCATTTGAAATCCTGATACCTTCTCACAATCAATGTGGCGAGTTAGTGATCTGAAAATGAGCTACCGGAGGTAAGTGCAATTCATCCACGACTTTATTAATTCATAGATTGATATGCTTCCCCTAAATCTTACTTCATTTCTAGTCTAGTATCGAGACTTCAGTCTAGAGTTATTATCGTTAAACGTCTTTTAAATATATAGACATTTGAGTTCTTGTGACAAAAAAGATTAATCTTTTCCCACAGGTCAATACCAGTGAAATATTCGTGGGAATCTGATTCAAAGGGAGTGTTCTACGTATTAAAACATAATCGGTAAAGTTACTGAAACCTGGATACGGCATTGTCTCTATCTGGACGCTTCGTAAAAGTGTTAGACATTTAAGTTCTAGTGAAACAAGAGATGAATCTTTTCCCACAGGTCAATACCAGTGAAATATTCGTGGGAATCTGATTCAAAGGGAGTGTGCTACGTGTTAAAACATAATCGGTAAAGTTACTGAAACCTGGGTACGACATTGCCTCTATCTGGACTCTTCGTAAAAGTGCTATCAATTTTATAAGTATTTCAGTTCGCTCATTTCAAGCTCCATACCAGACACCATTTTGTTTCGTTCCATGAACAACGTCCAATATTCTTTTCAATCTCACCTCAGACATTCTTTTTGCGCATCGACAGCATCTTAGTGTAGTATCACATTCTTGATGATAATTGAAATACTCTTTTCTCTTTTATTCTCAGTAAAAATAACCCATTCTTACCATCACCTCTCGAAAGTACTACAACGCTGCATCTGCTAAGAGCACAACGCAATTCTGAACTCCAAATTACCTGCAAGATTTGCAATTCTGTTGATCAATACAGAACCTATATTGTGTATTAATTTTATGCAACGAAAATTTTAACCCCAAGAGGTGAAAACCAGTCATTCATAAATTGGGTTGAACCGTGGCGGGGGGTGGGAGTTGGAGGGGGAAGGGATGTGCCTTATCCTTGGTAAGCCAAAGAATCTATATTAAAGATGTTTCATAAAGTATTCTCACACACATCTTTGCTAAAAGAAACTAACTCAGACATTTTTTAAATTCGATGCATCTCTTAACATGCCTAAGTTCTTTTTTAAACAATGCATATACCATGCAAAACAATGTTTTCTAAAACTATGGTAACCAATGCCAGAGTTTTAAATTTGATACTAACTAAGTTTTGTGAATTCGGACTTACAGACAAAATGTACAGTCAAGAAAGGAAATCTATCCTCGATAATGTACAGCTTGGTTTTACGCCCGTGTAAGTAGCCATTGGTAGTCGGTATGCATAGTCTCCAAGTATCCTCGGCTAAGTGTCGTCCAGTAAGTACAGATTATTTACTTAATTATTGTATTAACTTATAGTTAATATCGTTATCGGTTTCAGATGCAAAAGAAGCTAATGCAAATTTAATTATCCTTATCGCTATTAGATTTCGCAATAGATTTCATAGTTTTGAATTCCTGTTGGTTTGCCGTGATATATTTACGACGGTTTCGAATATCGCTGCGGATTATCATTTCCACTTGTTGTGCAGACAGGTGTAACAACTTGTAACACCCTCACTATCAAATGCACAGCGATGTGCAATGGAACTAGGACAACTGTGACATGAGAGAGAGAGGGAGCAGCTTTAAGCTCAACTTTCAGTATAAAGCGGAGACAGGCAACACAACTAACACGACCTACGTGAGTTGAGCGGAGAACTGTCATGTGTGTTGCACAGTTACCACCACCCACGGCGTAACTATCGTTTGGAATCTGACGCACACTACAAACACCACACAAGTAAATTACAGGCGGTGATCAAAGGTAGTTTTCAACAACAAACGTGTGAGTGATTCTTATACTAACCTGTACATCCAAGCAAATGTAGGTAAATTAATTTTTGTATTGATTATTTGGTGTTTAATGACGTACTCGACATCTGGGTTAAATGATTTAGTTGAACGATTTGAGGAATGGGACAAGTATGGTGGATGAAATATAAAGGGGGGTAGGGGAGGAAAGGGGAAATGGGAGGACCTCATTTCGTTGTCTCTCATGAATGGCAGATTCAACTTATCAACGTGTATCCTATGAGCCTTGATTGCATACTTAGGTCGTTATCGTGTCACAAAGTATGTATAATTCATGTGATTACTGGTATGACCGAAACATACTACAATTATAATTACTCTTGTGCGTTGCATACATATACGTTATCACATTACTCACTTCTTATCAATATTGTATGACTCGGTCCTGTAGATGTATTACTTCGTTTGATATAGAACTGTAGAGGTTCGATTCCTAGTTTGGGTTTTCGGGGTTTCCTTAACTATTGAAGTTGATTGAAGTGTTTAATGTGATTTTGGAATAATTTTGAATGGTACATTTGAATTTATTTGTTTAGATTATTTGATGTTTAACGAAGTTCTCGACATCTTGGTCATATGACGTCGGCGGAATCGGATCCAATACTCATCGTCAGGGTCGTCATATTAATACAATTACATAGTTGATTACGTGATATATGTTAAAACCTACTTTTTAAGGGCAAAGCGTTGAAACTTGTCCCGTTTTAGCCCCGGATAACCTTACTTAAAGACAAGAAGTTGGGCGATTGCGTTCATCGGTCACCATTACGATGGATACACCTCGACCGGGTGACTTTGGAGTCTTAGCAATTATTTACATAATAAATGGTATCATCTTCTAGAAATCAGCTCGTGTAACCAAATGCAGAGAGAAAAATACACACATTCATACTCTCTTTTATACGCGCCCGAGGTTATTCTGAACCAAGTTACGTCAGTCAAGGTGAGATTACCCCTAGGGCGTTAAACGCTATCACATATCTTCTAAACCTCGTATTGCCCCGAGCATACTTGCGCATTCACTCCTCCATCCTTATCGCCATCCATTGTTGCATTACCATCACGCTATCAATACAAGTGGGTACACAGAATGGGTTACCTGAAAAAAAAACACCTTATGGTTGTAAGCGAGTAGAGTTGATAAGAATGATGCAAACGTTACTACTAGTATAACGACGATTAGGTTATCAAATGTGCTACGTTATCCCTACTCCTCTTGACAATCCTAACTTGGTAGATCATTCACGCTACCTTGCCACATATTTTCAGTAACAATAATTGTTCGTGAGCATCTCTGCTGTAGGGTGTTAACCATACCTGTACCGTGCGTGTCCCTCTTGATTAACTAGGTAAATTAGGATGTTTGGATGGTTGTGTAAGAATGTCCGAGGGCTGTTTATCGGAGTACACCCCAGAATTCACCTTGTGACTGATGAAAATCACGGCAAGATTACCGGTGGCCGGTATCGAAGTAGCAACCTCCCGACTACTCGAGATAAGACGTTTGGCGAAATATGAGATCGAAAAAGATATTAAATCATGTTGAAAATTCTCCCAACTTTCTTCAGTACGCTTAAAAAGTTAAATGTATGCAACATTGTTCTGTCTGGGATTAATTGAACATTAGGTACGCCCATATATTAATCAAAATCGCGTTTACTTAATAAAGTTTTATCTAATCTTTATAAATTTCGAGGCTTTTCTGAGGCAGATTTTTCGATTTCAGATATTAAAATTTTGAGACGATCTAAAAGGAGGCAAAGCGATCATCCAGTAAAAATCTCTGCCTTTGCACAGTTGCACAGCTATAACCATAATCATTGGAAAAGACCACATCCCCTACGATAATAAAACTGCTACATACAGTTATATACTGTCTTCTCCACCGCGACCAATGTACTTAGAACAACTACATAAATACCGTAAACAAGAAATATGTGAACATTTAGAATCGCAGAAAATAAATCGTTGCCTCGTATACGTTTTATTTTCGGATTGGCTTAAGTATTTGAGACGTACTTTATCACAAGGTGAGGTGGGTGTTGTCTGCACTATCAGCTTAACTCACCCAAGCCTCGTCAGACCGTGACAAAAACTCCTTGAGTAAGATCGGTGCCTCAGGGCCCAGGCCCACAAACACAGTGCAGATTTATGAGAGTGAAAATCTATCTCATATTTTTTCTTCCTCACTTCGTTTCGTGAAGTAATGCAGATATTTTACACGGTTGGGTGAGTGAACGTGTGTTAGTTTGACAGGGGTGAAAACGAGGGGTACGTCAGCTTTAACACGTTACTACGTCTTGAGTTAGAAGGTGTGGTGTGTTGATGATAAATAGATTAGTAAGGTTTTGTAACCATCAATATTTTCTGTGTTTATTAGTTGATGTTTCGGATTTAAATAATATTAAATTTCACCTGCAAAAAATGAAATTCTGTAAACGTATCGAAAATGTGTGTATTTTAAAACGAAAGCGTAATTGAAAGTCCACGGTAGTTTAACACTTTCCAATCAGCTTTAGAACCATTAAACAAGTTTAATAATTAGATATATATGAGATTTAAAAACAGTTGCAATTGTTTTAGTAATTGATATTAAATAATTGTTATACACCTGCGACTATGATAAATTATGACTGTGATGACTAAATTGTTTTCGTGGCACCATAAATTTGATTTAAAGAAAAAATATACTTCAACTTACACTTAAATGAAGTCTACACGTTTTGACAATTTAGTTCTTTGTATCATAAACTAACTAAGGTTCACATTAACATAATAAAATTTAATATAACTAAGTGTAGTAATTACCATTACTTAGCTTAATTTCCGCTTAAAAAACTCGTTTCAGTCAATTTCTCTTACAAATCGCTACTATGTGAGACATTACATAATTTATAATGACAGCCCGTCAAACTTCCGTACTTATCTCACAGTCTGTGGTATGTCACGCAGGTTTGTTTATATATCCCTAAAATAGATATTTTTGAAATTATTTAGAAGGAATCATATTTAATGAATATTCTCAAGTTCTTTTACAAATCGCTGCTATGTGTGACATTCCGTATAATTTTCGACATAACGTAATTTACAATGTCAGCCCCTCTAACTTACGTAATTATCTCACAATCTGTGGTCTGTCACGCAGGTTTGTTTATATATACCTAAAATAGATATTTTTGAGATTATTTAGAAGGAATCATATTCAACAAATGTACTCACTGTTTCTTTATGTTCCTTTTCCCGCTCTCGTTAGTTTACCCGCCAGAACTGCCTTCAATTAAAATTAATAATTTCACTTTTCTTAATGGCATTTTTATTTGCATTTTTTCGCCGGAAAGAAATTTAATACAAGAACGATTTACGATGTAATTTATTATAGACGCAATAAAATCCTTCCGGAGTTATGATTTTTTTTAATTTATGCCGATCCCGTGACTTATATAGCTGCAACAGTAGATAAAATATTATTTATTGTCAGTTAAAGGGCATTATATTAAAATACACAACTCACGGAAACTGTTCGCCGGAAGCAGATGGTTTATTTCCAATTCAACGTGAACTGAACTTAGGCCTACATAAGCATCTTCTATAAATAAAATAAATTCACATTTAAGAGTACCCACTCAGTAACGAAACTGATTTTCAGTGGGGGGCTTTAATTTAAAGAAACTAAACCAACCCTGTACGCTCCGAACACCATCGTATACCATATAGTAGATTTCAGTATTGTATATACCACGTAGTAAGACACAAAGTCTCTCACTAGGGATTGTCAATATTTGAATCACCCCAGTCACATCTGCCATAGCACCCACCACTTGTCCACTTAATATTCACATACATTCTCGACCGATTTGGATAATTATTATAACAGTTGTTATTAGTTATTTACTAAAATAAAAACCACGATGTTTACAATATTTTAACTTTTTTAAAACTTGTACCTTAAATGTCTCTTACTTGTATATTTTTGTTTTATTTTTCAATGGTTACATTAAAGTATATTATCACAATTAAAAAATTAACGTTTGTTTACAAGTGCATTGCTTGATGGCCTTCTAAATCTAAGAAACAAGCATTTAAGAAACCACAGCATATTTTGTACATCACGTTTTGAATATTGTGTAGCGTTTTCAAAACATTATTAATATGTTTGGACTAATACTCTGCCTTAAGGAATTTTATCTTAATGACATATTTACTTAAAGGTTTGTAACACTATTGTGAACCTATTGGACCCCATCAGCTAATCAGCTGACGTAGCGTCTTCTTACAGTAGTAATAGTGCCGTATTGTGGGTATTGCTAGCACTACCACGATAATCAAATGAAAGGTTTCTTAATAAAGAAATCACCGTCTGATAGAAGGTAATCGAACATTGTTTGTACTTAGTAGTTTTAGGATTTCATTAAAAAAGTTAATTGTAAATGTAATCGAATTATTTGTTTTGTTTATTTATTGTGGCAAGTAACTATCATAGTAAAGACATATTAATCAAACTAGAATTCACAAAATGACATAACAGTTATAACAGGCATTTATCGAAAGTATAAAACCATACACGTCGTAATTTAATTAAAATTACACACTTGTTTTTCAATCTTGAAAATTAGAGTTACTTTTGGAAAGAAGGATATTCCTGTTGAAACGTAGTTTTATTTAAAATAAGGTCATAAGTACAAAGTAAAAAACCATTTGTTCATTTTGCAATTAACAAAATTTCAAACCCATGTATATTTAAATGAATGAGTAGTTGATGAGGACAAATAATAATGTATTCATGTTTTATTAAGCGAGCGAAGCGAGCGTCTCCACGAGACTCTTATGGCACTTCGTTCTGTTTTTTTTTTTTTGTTTTTTTTATGTGTGTACTAGACTCTTATGGCACTTCATGCTGTTTGTTTTTTGTTTTGTTTTTATGTCTGTCGATAGCGGTCGAACGGAAAGTCCGATCAACTTGAAATTTGGACCATCCACAAGCCTCGATGTGGATTGAAGGTGTATAGTTTTGAGGCAAATTCGTTCGAAAAGTTACAAAGTTACACTCAATAACTGTTAGTAAAGGGTCGGACCGCCGCGAAAACACTAGACAGAATGACAACGAAAATTCTTAGCAACGCAAATTGCACTTGCACTGCATTCAACAATATCGGGAAGTATAATAGCTATGGAAATTAGAAAAAATTTTGAAATGCACATTCTTGAATTGCTGTTAATTGTTGTTTTTATTAGCTTTGAGATCTTTTCGCCAGAACGTTCGTAGATATGGACGCGCTCGCTTATCAACGCGTCAAACAGAGCGTTTTCCTAGTAAAATGTTTTAATTTTATAAACTGTTTTGTGTACAACTTTTTATGTGAAGTGAACAGTGAAGTGTAGTGAAGTGGACAGTGTAGTGAAGTGAAGTGGACAGTGTTGTGTAGTAAAGTGGACAGTGTGGTGTGGTAAAGTGAACAGTGTAGTAAAGAGGACAGTGTATTGAAGTGCAGTGGACAGGGTAGTGTAGTGAAGTGGACAGTGTAGTGTAGTGTAGTGGACAGTGTAGTGTAGTGAAGTGGACAGTGTTGTGTAGTAAAGTGGACAGTGTAGTGTAGTGAAGTGGACAGTGTAGTGTAGTGAATTGGACAGCGTAGTGAAGTGAAGTGGACAGTGTTGTGTATAGTGAAGTGAAGTGAACACTGTAGTGAAGTGGACAGCGTATTGAAGTGGACAGCGTAGTGAAGTGGACAGCGTAGTGAAGTGGACAGCGTAGTGAAGTGGACAGCGTAGTGAAGTGGACAGCGTAGTGAAGTGGACAGCGTAGTGAACGGACAGCGTAGTGAACGGACAGCGTAGTGAAGTGGACAGCGTAGTGAAGTGGACAGCGTAGTGAAGTGGATAGCGTAGTGAAGTGGACAGCGTAGTGAAGTGGACAGCGTAGTGAACGGACAGCGTAGTGAACGGACAGCGTAGTGAAGTGGACAGCGTAGTGAAGTGGACAGCGTAGTGAAGTGGATAGCGTAGTGAAGTGGACAGCGTAGTGAAGTGGACAGCGAAGTGAAGTGGACAGCGTAGTGAAGTGGACAGCGAAGTGAAGTGGACAGCGTAGTGAAGTGGACAGCGTAGTGAAGTGGATAGTGTTTTGTAGTGAAGTGAACAGTGTAGTGAAGTGGACAACGTAGTAAAGTGGACAGTGTTGTGAAGTGGACAGTGTAGTGAAGTGGACAGTGTAGTGAAGTGGACAGCGTAGTGAAGTGGACAGTGTAGTGAAGTGGACAGCGTAGTGCAGTGGACAGCGTAGTGAAGTGGACAGCGTAGTGAAGTGGACAGCGTAGTAAAGTGGACAGCGTAGTGAAGTGGATAGTGTTTTGTAGTGAAGTGAACAGTGTAGTGAAGTGGACAACGTAGTAAAGTGGACAGCGTAGTGAAGTGGATAGTGTAGTGAAGTGGACAGTGTAGTGAAGTGGACAGCGTAGTGAAGTGGACAGCGTAGTGAAGTGGACAGCGTAGTGAAGTGGACAGCGTAGTGAAGTGGACAGCGTAGTGAAGTGGACAGCGTAGTGAAGTGGACAGCGTAGTGAAGTGGACAGCGTAGTGAAGTGGACAGCGTAGTGAAGTGGACAGCGTAGTGAAGTGGACAGCGTAGTGAAGTGGACAGTGAAGTGAAGTGGACAGCGTAGTGAAGTGGACAGCGAAGTGAAGTGGACAGCTTAGTGAAGTTGACAGCGTAGTGAAGTGGACAGCGTAGTGAAGTTGACAGCGTAGTGAAGTGCCTGGTGAAGGGAAGTGCCAAGTAAAGGGAAGTGCCAAGTGAACTGCCAAGTGACGTACCAAGTGAACTGACCTAGTGAATAAACCTAGTAAAGGGACTTCAGAAGGGAAGTGTCGCGTGAAGTGTAATATATCTTTACATTTTTTAGTGAACATTTTTGGAGATATCCGTCTTAGCCGTCAGAAACTCAAATGTAATCCTAACCCATCAATACATATAATGCAATTAATATAATCGATCAATACACTCATTGATTTATCTATATTAGCGGTGGCTAATTGTTTCTGAATTCAACTAATATAGATTCTGATTAAATACGAAATAACAAATATGATTTCCATGACCATTCAAATTTTCCAATGCATTTATATCTAATCGTCACACAACCGTCGACAGTTGATACCATATAAATAGTAGATACGGGGCGAATAAATGGGAACTAAACACGTCAAACATTTAACGATGTTACATTTCTTCTCACCTAAATGTATTTCTGACCCAAATAGCAGCGTGACGTCACGAACTTTTAACATTGTAACTGATGCTCTTATTTGCTCGCACTTAGTCAACACATGACTCTTAAGGCTCTTATTTGCTCGCACTTAGTGTACACATGACTCTTAAGGCTCTTATTTGCTCGCACTTAGTCAACACATGACTCTTAAGGCTCTTATTTGCTTGCACTTAGTCAACACATGACTCTTAAGGCTCTTATTTGCTCGAACTTAGTCCACACATGACTCTTAAGGCTCTTATTTGCTCGCATTTAGTCAACACATGACTCTTAAGGCTCTTATTTGCTTGCACTTAGTCAACACATGACTCTTAAGGCTCTTATTTGCTCGCACTTAGTCAACACATGACTCTTAAGGCTCTTATTTGCTCGCACTTAGTCAACACATGACTCTTAAGGCTCTTATTTGCTTGCACTTAGTCAACACATGACTCTTAAGGCTCTTATTTGCTCGCACTTAGTCAACACATGCCTCTTAAGGCTCTTATTTGCTCGCACTAAGTCCACACATGACTCTTAAAGCTCTTATTGGCTCGCACTAAGTCCACACATGACTCTTAAAGCTCTTATTTGCTCGCACTAAGTCCACACATGACTCTTAAACGACTCCACGGAACGAGTGACCTATTTAAATGAGAGCCATTTAAATGTCACCAGAGCACATTTTAAATGGTTTAACACGTTCATTATGTGTTTGTTTAGTCTGTTTTCAGCGGTGGCTTCTATGTTGTAACTGTTAGTACGGGGTGGCGTCCGTGTCTCACTGTTTATGCTGACACCCTCACTGTGTGCAGCGCGTTACTTGCGGGTATATGTCAGCACGGGAGAAACAGACTATTCCTAAATGGTTAGAGTAGAAGAAGTGTCTGTTTATTAATTCAATGGTTGACGAAGTGAAATATTTGAATGTGTGCCCTGGTTATGATTGGGTATGTCCAGTATTAAAGCATTTTTGAGTAATTTCTTGAGAAGGTTACACAATATTGAAGCAAATAGTGATTAAGTCAATATGTCAATGGATTGCTATTATCGACAGCCCGGCAGAATGCCATATAAAATACGAAAAATAAAAACAAAATTGAGTTTTAGACAAATTTTCCCCTTTGGTAGCCACCTAAATATGTACACAATTTACTGTTTGTACTCTTACAAACAATACACGACAAACGGTTTTTGTGTACTGTAACTTTACTTACAGTAAAAAATAATTTTAAAGTGTCCTATATTGTAAAAGTTATGGTTTGATTGTTGCTAATTAACTAATAAAATCCTAAAAGAAGTAGAATCGTAATTATTTGATATTTTAAACTTTTTACGTGTATTATAAAACCAATCTTATCTACCAAAGTGTATACATTTCGGATATAACTAAAAACACAATAGTATCGAGCAGATCAATCAATGAATCTATTAGTTTCAACCCCAAAACCTTCATAACTCCATTGTTAAGACGGCATTCAACGAGGATACCTAGATCCTACGTGTCTGCCTGACAGAAAGACTAGATGTGAGGGCGCCCAACATTCTCTGGTGTACGACTTAGGCTCTGCACGTGACGGCGTTCGCGTAGCTCCAATTTGCGAATTACTACCCCCCCTTCCCTCCCCTCCCCCAGACCTCCTCCCCCCCCCCCCCCCCCGCCACCTGACGACATCAGAATTCCTCCTCGAGGTACCCACGAGGTTGAATACAAATTCTAAGGTGTGTTGAGGCCTGGAAGGGTCCTACGTGGGAGGCGACAGGTTGGGCTTTTTTTTTTACTATCAAAGATCGTCTATTGGGATATTTTGAGAATAATTAATGATGTTTTAAGAAAATTCATGTGTTTTATTTAAAAATTTATCATAACTCTGATATATATTTATCTATTCTATCCTTTACTATATATTAAAGTTACTCGTATAGAAGGTTTGCCATGTTTATCATTGCATCAATGCGTCAGTTGTGTCCAAAACGTATTCTTATCCGTACATCTAAATGTTTTAGACAGTAAATATAATAATGTTCCCAGAACACGCTTTTAATATTTCACTGACGAGTTAACCTGTTATCGCAAACAGAAAAACATATTTTAAGGTCAGAGTTTATTTCGAAATACGAGAAAGGATACTTTTGCAGGAATTATAAGTTTTTATAAAACGTGAAATTTGGAACGAGTTTGAGATTGTTTTTTACAACTTATGAAAAACGGAAATTCTTTCTAAGAGGATTTCTTATAGAAGTCGTGCCCATTGGTTTTAACCCCCCCCCCCTTTCTGTTTTACTATCGACGTGTCTCCCTCACAATCGCAATTTAGTGAATACAGGTGTTTATTATTTATTGAATTTTAGATTTTCAATATGAGAATACGTTATTGTAACGTTATTAATGTGTGTTAGTAGCATTAATTTTGGGCATCATTATGATTGTCGTGACAGTACATTTCAATATCATGATTCTACATAGTATATATATTATATTATAGTGCTTTATTCTGTAACGCTCATTGTACGATCTAATCACTTGCAGACTAATTCAAGTCAAAGTAAAACAGTAAATGTTTGTATTAGATTTCCCTGTATATACGTTTCAAGCATAAAAAATATGCTTTGCGTGGATATATACAATATTGAATTAAATAATTATGTCTGCAATTTTCAACTTAAGGTCGTTTAAGGCAACTGTATATTGTTTAATTGCCATATCATTCGTAGACCCGGCACCTCCACCAAAGAAGTACAATTTATGTTCTTTGGTTCGTATTGTAAACATGGAGTTGATTTTGAGTTTAACGATAAAGGTGTCTCAGATATATGACAAAATATTCTATTTCTAGAGTTCGTTGGATCGATTCCCGTCAATGACAATCTTGACTGAAGGTTTTTCGAGGTTTTCCTCATTCACACGGCAAATGCTACGATTTAGTCTTACTAGCAGCCCTCAGACATTCATTCGCAACTATCCAAGCTCTCAAATAAATCTAGCTAGTCACATACAAACTAGAAAGATACAATAGTAGATGGGCATGGATTATTATTTTATATAAAGCAAGTATCAAATACATATGCATTTGAAATTATATTTAAAAATATGTTAGTTTGCTACTTAAAATGGAAGACCCATTATTTCCTTCTTTTGCTAAATGTTTTTATATTAGTCACGACAGACTTACAAACTTATTATTCTTTCCCCGCCTCAATAAAATAAATCCCTAGTCTGTCCGCTTTACAAGACTGGCCACCTTCTGTTACCTGGCAACTATTTAAAGCTGTGACTTTCGTAAGAAAATGAAATCCTCATCTAGTTCAAAGTTCTGCCGCATCGCGGGGAACAGCGCCCCTCACGTTCTACGGAGGTATTGGCTCACAGCCCTACCTATGTTACCCATAATTCATTGCACGCCGGCAAGAAGCGTGAGCACTGAGCACTGTGGTCGGCGGACTCAACTGCCACCGGGTGGTTCACAAGTAGACAGTGTCATCCCCTGTGTTAGATGTACTCACATATTTCGGCCATTTTGTGCGCCAAAAAGTTTGTGTTAGCTAGCTTGTTGTTTTAAGGTGTAACAATTTAGTTCGCCATTCTCACGTAAATAATTCTTACACGGTAGAAATTGACTCGGCATTTTCGGTTTCCATCTAATAAAATATTGTGAATTTTCAGAACAAATTAAAAATATTAATTATTGGCACCAGATTTTACTCTTGACAAATATAAGTTGGGATGGAATTAAATATCACGTTTACAATTGAGCATGTGTTCCAAAATAACTACCTTAGATTACATATATCTCTTACTATATCAATTAATAAAGAAAACTGTGGTTTTCATACATGTAGCAAAACATCTTTGAATTACTATTTTGTAAAACAACATGTATGCTATAAACACAATTAATTAATTGTCCTATTCTTTGCAAACTAGTTTTTGCAACTAGTCATTCGGAAATTACGAAATTTCAAACACAGTATCGATTTTTAAGATAACCTTAGTAAATTCATTTTCTTTGATTGCTGCCAAATGATCTAAATTTTATCTTTATTAAGTATATATAAAGAAACCAGCGTGACATACCACAGATTTGGTGATAATTACGGATGTTTGACCGGCTGACATTATAAATTACGTTATGTCAAAAATTACGTAATGTCACACATAGTAGCGATTCTTAAGAGAACCAGAGTATGTTCATTTAATTTCATTCCTTCTTAATCATCCCAATTACATCTGTTTTAAGCACATTTAAACTAACCTGCGTGACGTACCACAGGTTTTGAGATAATTACGTAAGAATGAGCAGCTATCTTTCGGAAATTACGTAATCTCAATCAAAGTATCGATTTGTAAGAAAACCTGAGTATATTTATTTAATTTGATTCCTTCCAGTTAATCTCTATTACATCTGTTTTAAGTATATTTAAACAAACCTGCGTGATATGCCACAGATTTTTAGATAGTAACGGAAGTTTGACGAGTGGTCATTATAAATTACCTAATGTCGCAAAATAATTACGTTATTTCTATGCAAACTAGTTCTTTAAGTAAAATAGAAACAGAGTAATTTACCAACGTTTCATTAAAATTACGCGGTTCATTCTACCATACTAGAACCATTTTGGGAAATGCGAAGTGCAATACGAGGGCATTTTGACTTTAACGGACTTGGCAAATAGAAAATGATGAATCTAGTTAATTGGAACCCGGAATATTATCCCGTTGACACCATGTCTGCCTCGCTTCTGTCATCCAGACATTCCTTATTATAATGAAATATATCCGTACATATGAAACATTAATTAGCCCGCAGTGTGCCGCGTACTCTTTGCGTCAGCTCTACGCTACTAAATTAAGTGCCGCCGTTTTACTTGTTTGTGAAACTCACCCGTCTACCTTGCCTAGTTTCAAACAGGTTATAATTAAACTGAAGTAAATTAAACTTCTTAGAAATCTCACGTAAACATGCAAAGCAGTTTATTATTTGACTAACGGTAGATTAGCTTACAAGCTAATGCCGCAGGTTAAAGCGTGGAAAGTTCAAGTTGGGAATCGAGTTTTGAAAGATTAGGGAGTAAATAGTCATAAATAAATGTCAAGGTAGGAAATGGTTTTATTCAGACAATTAAATTTGGGGAATGTAGAGATCTACTACATTATTTTTGTTCATAATATTCACGACTGTCCTGTAATCTTACTATACTGATTTTAAACTAGTTTGACATTAAATATATAAATACCACTTACATGAGTGGTAAAATTGACACGGGATGTTTTCATATAAAATTATGTTGTGTGCGTTCACTATGTTGTAAATTGTCAGAACGTTTTTCCTATCTAGTCTAGAAAACAGTTTTCGAGTAGTACGAGTGAAAAATAATTTTAGGTAACCTAGTTTCAATAATAACCTAAAAGGTTTAAAGCTCTGTCGTATGCCAAACCCTTTTAATATGGATACGATTTGCTATAGACTCGTCGATTATAATATTTCTGAATCCACACTCCGATATAATGTTTTCTTGACATGGCTGACGCGTCTTTAAAATCCACGACAAGCGTTTCACCTCTCATCACCGTCCAAATAGTGAACTAAGCCTCATCAACGAGTTCTCCCATACCTTCCTTTGGACACAATTACTTGTAGCCAAATAGCAAGAGTAATATATGCGGGGGTTAGACGAGACCTTCGTTACAGCATCGTTAGGTTTAGCAGGCGGTGTCCAGCGACCGGAAACACAGTTACCGCCATCTTGGATTGACGAAGCACACGGGTGGCGGGACACGTGATTAAAAAATCTGCTGTTTGTAGGAAGCGGGAGTTTTATGCTCACAAGAAGTATAGACTGCACAGAATTTATTAATTGAAGCACGAGAAGATTTCTGCAGACCAGCTCATAGCGAGTATTACTTGACGTAGTTCTTCGAGATCCGAGATTTGATAATAACAAGAATGTCAGATATTGTCGTGATTTTAAATTCCGACATTTCGGGAGGAGTACACAGTCAATCTTTAAGAGTTGCAACTAAGTGGGAAAAGACTCGTTTGACTGTGTGTTTGAATGTACGGAAGTATCATCATAATGCAAAATAATCCGAGAATTACAAGATACTTGAGATGGTAATGTTGATTTTATGATCGATAAATGTTGCAAAGTGAGTTTATAATTTTACCAACTGTTGTTTATTTTGGCATTTATAACGACAGAGATTTTAAAATGGATCGTGTATTCCAGCTGTGAGTATAGCCGACTACATCCGGGAAGCTTCTGGGAAAGAAAATATATTAACACTTCAATTTAAAAAAAAAAAACACATTTAGAGTCTACCCACTCAGTAACGAAACTGATTTGCAGTGGGGGACTTTAATTTAAAGTGAATAAACCAACCCTGTAGGCTTCGAACACCATCGACGAGTGAGCGATAACCAATCAAAGATTAATATTTCTAATACGAAAAATATGAATCAGTGATCGGACAATGCAAACACCTGCAGACAAATGTCAGAATCGACAAGGCTGATTCAGAACAACAATGAAATTATTGAGTGCTTCGTTGCTAGGACGGCTCCAAAGTCACCCTTTACTTATTCCCTCGCTCAAGTTTCATAGACCCCTGTAACGAGAAAGATATTGTATTGATATGTGGTCACACAAGGAACTTAGTATAACCGGGTTTCTTGTTACTGTTACCGTTTCATGGATATTATATTGTGGCTATTGTTTCCGTCAAACTTTTGATTTACTTTTGTCAACTACTGTACCTAAATGATTACATAATCTGTGCATTACACAACCACAACACCCCCACACGTAGTGTATAAAAAATAATTAATTAATTTTACCATTGAGATATTAAAAATGATTCTCGCAACTCGAGCTCTCATTTGGCATCACATGACTGAATGACAACAAAGCCGAAATACCTGTGGAGTATTTTAGAGCCCAAATTCGTGCGAAACTAGGCAGATTTGTGAGCTTATCGTTTGATCCTCGCCCGCTGTTTAATTAAATACTACGCCAAATAACCACCACAGTCGGATTTCTCGTTTGTGAAAATAATCACAACACGGTAACAATGTAATTAGTTTGTTCTGTGAACCCTGGCTGACGCTCATTGGGTTGGGTTCGTTTAGGGGATGGTTTAGTCAGGGGCAGAACGGCCCACCGGGAAACCGGGCAAATGCCCGGTGGCCTGCCTATTTAAGCCCAAATTTGGCTTGGTCCGACTGTAACAGGCATAAACTAAACTGCCTGGCGCTGGCGGCGCTGCCCACGACAATTTTATATTCTTTACCAATTATGTATAACACCATGTATGTGTTACTGTAAACAACATATAGATTTCACGATTAACTTTCGCTTTGCATCACTGCTTACTACACGCGTTGTCTGCGTCACACTGCTCGCTATGCCCGCCGGGCTACTTA
Source organism: Isoperla grammatica (assembly GCA_945910005.1). Classification (NCBI taxonomy): domain Eukaryota; kingdom Metazoa; phylum Arthropoda; class Insecta; order Plecoptera; family Perlodidae; genus Isoperla; species Isoperla grammatica. Next base: position 44,309,720 of record OX246742.1, on the reverse strand, counting down.
ACACTGCTTACTACACGCGTTGGACCTCGTCACACTGCTCGCTGTGCACGCCGGGCTACTTAACACTGCTTACTACACGCGTTGGACCTCGTCACACTGCTCGCTGTGCCCGCCGGGCTATTTCACACTGCTTACTACACGCGTTGGACCTCGTCACACTGCTCGCTGTGCACACCGAGCTTCTTTACACTGCTTACTACACGCGTTGGACCTCGTCACACTGCTCGCTGTGCACTCCAGGCTACTTCACACTGCTTACTACACGCGTTGGACTTCGTCACACTGCTCGCTGTACACACCGGGCTACTTAACACTGCTTACTACACGCGTTGGACCTCAACACGTTGCTCGCTGGGCACTCCGGGCTGCTTCACACTGCTTACTACACTCGTTGGACCTCGTCACACTGCTCACTGTGCCCACTGGGCTACTACAAACTGCTTACTACACTCGTTGTACCTCGTCACATTGCTCGCTGTGCCCACTGGGCTACTACAAACTGCTTACTACACTTGTTGTACCTCGTCACATTGCTCGCTGTGCCCACTGGGCTACTACAAACTGCTTACTACACTCGTTGGACCTCGTCACACTGTTTACTGTGCCCACTGGGCTACTACAAACTGCTTACTACACTCGTTGTACCTTGTCACACTGCTCGCTGTGCCCACTGGGAAACTACAAACTGCTTACTACACACGTTGTACCTCGTCACATTGCTTGCTGTGCCCACTGGGCTACTACAAACTGCTTACTACACTCGTTGTACCTCGTCACACTGCTGGCTGTGCCCGCTGGGCTACTTCACACTGCTTACTACACTCGTTGTACCTCGTCACACTGCTCGCTGTGCACACCGGGCTACTTCACACTGCTAACTTCACTCGTTGTACCTCGTCACACTGCTCGCTGTGCACACCGGGCTACTTTACACTGCTTACTACACTCGTTGTACCTCGTCACACTGCTCACTGTGCCCACTGGGCTACTACAAACTGCTTACTACACTCGTTGTACCTCGTCACATTGCTCGCTGTGCCCACTGGGCTACTACAAACTGCTTACTACACTCGTTGTACCTCGTCACTCTGCTCGATGTGCATGCCGGGCTACTTTACACTGCTTACTACACGCGTTGAACCTCGTCACACTGCTCGCTGTGCACGCCGGGCTACTTCACACAGCTTACTACGCACGTGTGACCTCGTCATACTGCACGCTGTCCACGCCGGGCTGCTTCACACTGCTTACTTTACGCGTTGAACCTCGGCACTGTGCTAGCTGTGCCCGCCGGGCTACTTCACACTGCTTACTACACGCGTTGAACCTCGTCACACTGCTCGCTGTGCACGCCGGGCTGCTTCACAGCGAGAGATTGGATAACCTAACCTAACCTAACCTAACCTAACCTTAACCTAACCTAACCTAACCTAACCTAACCTAACCTAACCTAACCTAACCTAACCTAACCTAACCTAACCTAACCTAACCTAACCTAACCTAACCTAACCTAACACATCGGCCTGCTTCACACTGCTCGCTGTGCTCGCCGGGCTACTTCACACTGCTAACTACACTCGTTGTACCTCGTTACACTGCTCGCTGTGCACGCCGGGCTACTTCACACTGCTTACTACACTCGTTGTACCTCGTCACATTGCTCGCTGTGCCCACTGGGCTACTACAAACTGCTTACTACACTCGTTGTACCTCGTCACACTGCTGGCTGTGCACACCGGGCTACTTCACACTGCTTACTTTACTCGTTGTACCTCGTCACACTGCTTGCTGTGCACACCAGGCTACTTCACACTGCTTACTACACTCGTTGTACCTCGTCACACTACTCGCTGTGCACACCGGGCTACTTCACACTGCTTACTGCACTCGTTGGACCTCGTCACACTGCTCACTGTGCCCACTGGGCTACTACAAACTGCTTACTACACTCGTTGTATCTCGTCACACTGCTGGCTGTGCACACCGGGCTGCTTCACACTGCTTACTTTACTCGTTGTACCTCGTCACACTGCTCGCTGTGCACACCGGGCTACTTCACACTGCTTACTACACTCGTTGGACCTCGTCACACTGCTCACTGTGCCCACTGGGCTACTACAAACTGCTTACTACACTCGTTGTACCTCGTCACATTGCTCGCTGTGCCCACTGGGCTACTACAAACTGCTTACTACACTCGTTGTACCTCGTCACATTGCTCGCTGTGCCCACTGGGCTACTACAAACTGCTTACTACACTCGTTGTACCTCGTCACATTGCTCGCTGTGCCCACTGGGCTACTACAAACTGCTTACTACACTCGTTGTACCTCGTCACATTGCTTGCTGTGCCCACTGGGCTACTACAAACTGCTTACTACACTCGTTGTACCTCGTCACATTGCTCGCTGTGCCCACTGGGCTACTACAAACTGCTTACTTCACTCGTTGTACCTCGCCACACTGCTCGCTGTGCACACCGGGCTACTTCACACTGGTTACTACACTCGTTGGACCTCGTCACACTGCTCACTGTGCCCACGTGGCTACTACAAACTGCTGACTACACTCGTTGTACCTCGTCACACTGCTCGCTGTGCACACCGGGCTACTTCACACTGCTTACTACACTCGTTGGACCTCGTCACACTGCTCACTGTGCCCACTGGGCTACTACAAACTGCTGACTACACTCGTTGTACCTCGTCACACTGCTCGCTGTGCACACCGGGCTACTTCACACTGGTACTACACTCGTTGTACCTCGTCACATTGCTCGCTGTGCCCACTGGGCTACTACAAACTGCTTACTACACTCGTTGTACCTCGTCACATTGCTAGCTGTGCCCGCCGGGCTACTTCACACTGCTTACTACACGCGTTGAACCTCGTCACACTGCTCGCTGTGCACGCCGGGCTGCTTCACAGCGAGAGATTGGATAACCTAACCTAACCTAACCTAACCTAACCTAACCTAACCTAACCTAACCTAACCTAACCTAACCTAACCTAACCTAACCTAACCTAACACATCGGCCTGCTTCACACTGCTCGCTGTGCTCGCCGGGCTACTTCACACTGCTTACTACACTTATTGCACCTCGTCACACTGCTCGCTGTGCACGCCGGGCTACTTCACACTGCTTACTACACTCGTTGTACCTCGTCACATTGCTCGCTGTGCCCACTGGGCTACTACAAACTGCTTACTACACTCGTTGTACCTCGTCACACTGCTGGCTGTGCACACCGGGCTACTTCACACTGCTTACTTTACTCGTTGTACCTCGTCACACTGCTTCCTGTGCACACCAGGCTACTTCACACTGCTTACTACACTCGTTGTACCTCGTCACACTACTCGCTGTGCACACCGGGCTACTTCACACTGCTTACTGCACTCGTTGGACCTCGTCACACTGCTCACTGTGCCCACTGGGCTACTACAAACTGCTTACTACACTCGTTGTACCTCGTCACACTGCTGGCTGTGCACACCGGGCTACTTCACACTGCTTACTTTACTCGTTGTACCTCGTCACACTGCTCGCTGTGCACACCGGGCTACTTCACACTGCTTACTACACTCGTTGGACCTCGTCACACTGCTCACTGTGCCCACTGGGCTACTACAAACTGCTTACTACACTCGTTGTACCTCGTCACATTGCTCGCTGTGCCCACTGGGCTACTACAAACTGCTTACTACACTCGTTGTACCTCGTCACATTGCTCGCTGTGCCCACTGGGCTACTACAAACTGCTTACTACACTCGTTGTACCTCGTCACATTGCTCGCTGTGCCCACTGGGCTACTACAAACTGCTTACTACACTCGTTGTACCTCGTCACATTGCTCGCTGTGCCCACTGGGCTACTACAAACTGCTTACTACACTCGTTGTACCTCGTCACACTGCTCGCTGTGCCCACTGGGCTACTACAAACTGCTTACTACACTCGTTGTACCTCGTCACACTGTTCGCTGTGCCCACTGGGCTACTACAAACTGCTGGCTACACTCGTTGTACCTCGTCACATTGCTTGCTGTGCCCACTGGGCTACTACAAACTGCTTACTACACTCGTTGTACCTCGTCACATTGCTCGCTGTGCCCACTGGGCTACTACAAACTGCTTACTTCACTCGTTGTACCTCGTCACAATGCTCGCTGTGCACACCGGGCTACTTCACACTGCTTACTACACTCGTTGTACCTCGTCACATTGCTCGCTGTGCCCACTGGGCTACTACAAACTGCTTACTACACTCGTTGGACCTCGTCACACTGCTCGCTGTGCCCGCCGGGCTACTTCACACTGCTTACTACACTCGTTGGACCTCATCACACTGCTCGCTGTGCACACTGGGCTACTTCACATTGCTTACTACACTTGTTGTACCTCGTCACACAGCTCGCTGTGCCCACTGGGCTACTACAAACTGCTTACTACACTCGTTGTACCTCGTCACATTGCACGCTGTGCCCACTGGGCTACTACAAACTGCTTACTACACTCGTTGGACCTCGTCACACTGCTCGCTGTGCCCGCCGGGCTACTAAACACTGCTTACTACACTCGTTGGACCTCATCACACTGTTCGCTGTGCACACTGGGCTACTTCACATTGCTTACTACACTCGTTGTACCTCGTCACACAGCTCTCTGTGCCCACTGGGCTACTACAAACTGCTTACTACACTCGTTGTACCTCGTGACACTGCTTGCTGTGCACGCCGGGCTACTTCACACTGCTTACTACACTCGTTGGACCTCATCACACTGCTCGCTGTGCACACTGGGCTACTTTACATTGCTTACTACACTCGTTGTACCTCGTCATACAGCTCGCTGTGCTAAATGGGCTACTACAAACTGCTTACTACACTCGTTGTACCTCGTCACACTGCTCGCTGTGCACACCGGGCTACTTCACACTGCTTACTACACTCGTTGGACCTCGTCACACTGCTCGCTGTGCACACTGGGCTACTTCACACTGCTTACTACACTCGTTGTACCGCGTCACATTGCTCGCTGTGCCCACTGGGCTACTACAAACTGCTTACTACACTTGTTGTACCTCGTCACACTGCTCGCTGTGCACGCCGGGCTACTTCACACAGCTTACTACGCACGTGTGACCTCGTCACACTGCTCGCTGTGCACGCCGGGCTGCTTCACACTGCTTACTACACGCGTTGGACCTCGTCACACTGCTCGCTTTGCACGCCGGGCTGCTTCACACTGCTTACTTCACGCGTTGAACCTCGGCACTGTCCTAGCTGTGCCCGCCGGGCTACTTCACACTGCTTACTACACGCGTTGAACCTCGTCACACTGCTCGCTGTGCACGCCGGGATGCGTCACACTGCTTACTACACGCGTTGAACCTCGTCACACTGCTCGCTGTGCACGCCGGGCTGCTTCACAGCGAGAGATTGGATAGTCTAACCTAACCTAACCTAACCTAACCTAACCTAACCTAACCTAACCTAACCTAACCTAACCTAACCTAACCTAACCTAACCTAACCTGACCTAACCTAACCTAGCCTAACCTAACCTAACCTAACCTAACCTAACCTAACCTAACCTAACCTAACCTAACCTAACCTAACCTAACCTAACCTAACCTAACCTAACCTAACCTGCTCGCTGTGCACTGCTCGCTGTGCACGCCGGGCTACTTCACACTGCTTACTACACTCGTTGTACCTCGTCACACTGCTCGTTGTGCACGCCGGGCTACTTCACACTGCTTACTACACGCGTTGTACCTCGTTACACTGCTCACTGTGCACGCCGGGCTACTTCACACTGCTTACTACACTTATTGCACCTCGTCACACTGCTCGCTGTGCTCGCTTGGCTACTTTACACTGCTTACTACACTCGTTTGTCCTCGTCATACTGCACGCTGTGCATGCCAGGCTGTTACACTGCTTACTACACTCGTTGTACCTCGGCACTGCTCGCTGTGCACGCCGGGCTACTTCACACTACTTACTACACTCGTTGTACCTTGTCACACTGCTCGCTGTGCCCACTGGGCTACTACAAACTGCTTACTACACTCGTTGTACCTCGTCACATTGCTTGCTGTGCCCACTGGGATACTACAAACTGCTTACTACACTCGTTGTACCTCGTCACACTGCTGGCTGTGCACACTGGGCTACTTCACACTGCTTACTTCACTCGTTGTACCTCGTCACACTGCTCGCTGTGCACACCGGGCTACTTTACACTGCTTACTACACTCGTTGGACCTCGTCACACTGCTCACTATGCCCACTGGGCTACTACAAACTGCTAACTACACTCGTTGTACCTCGTCACATTGCTCGCTGTGCCCACTGGGCTACTACAAACTGCTAACTACACTTGTTGTACCTCGTCACATTGCTCGCTGTGCCCACTGGGCTACTACAAACTGCTTACTACACTCGTTGTACCTCGTCACATTGCTCGCTGTGCCCACTGGGCTACTACAAACTGCTTACTACACTCGTTGGACCTCGTCACATTGCTCACTGTGCCCACTGGGCTACTACAAACTGCTTACTACACTCGTTGTACCTCGTCACACTGCTCGCTGTGCCCACTGGGATACTACAAACTGCTTACTACACTCGTTGTGCCTCGTCACATTGCTCGCTTTGCCCACTGGGCTACTACAAACTGCTTACTACACTCGTTGTACCTCGTCACATTGCTCACTGTGCCCACTGGGCTACTACAAACTGCTTACTACACTCGTTGTACCTCGTCACATTGCTCGCTGTGCCCATTGGGCTACTACAAACTGCTTACTACACTCGTTGTACCTCGTCACACTGCTCGCTGTGCCCGCCGGGCTACTTCACACTGCTTACTACACTCGTTGGACCTTATCACACTGCTCGCTGTGCACACTGGGCTACTTTACATTGCTTACTACACTCGTTGTACCTCGTCACACAGCTCGCTGTGCCCACTGGGCTACTACAAACTGCTTACTTCACTCGTTGTACCCTGTCACACTGCTTGCTGTGCACACCGGGCTACTTCACACTGCTTACTACACTCGTTGGACCTCGTCACACTGCTCGCTGTGCACACTGGGCTACTTCACACTGCTTACTACACTCGTTGTACCTCGTCACACTGCTCACTGTGCACACCGGTCTACTACAAACTTCTTACTACACTCGTTGGACCTCGTCACACTGCTCACTGTGCCCACTGGGCTACAACAAACTGCTTACTACACTCGTTGTACCTCGTCACACTGCTCGCTGTGCACACCGGGCTACTTCACACTGCTTACTACACTCGTTGGACCTCGTCACACTGCTCGCTGTGCACACTGGGCTACTTCACACTGCTTACTACACTCGTTGTACCGCGTCACATTGCTCGCTGTGCCCACTGGGCTACTACAAACTGCTTACTACACTCGATGGACCTCGTCACACTGCTCGCTGTGCCCGCCGGGCTACTTCACACTGCTTACTACACTCGTTGGACCTCATCACACTGCTCGCTGTGCACACTGGGCTACTTCACATTGCTTACTACACTCGTTGGACCTCATCACACTGCTCGCTGTGCACACTGGGCTACTTCACACTGCTTACTACACTCGTTGGACCTCATCACACTGCTCGCTGTGCACACTGGGCTACTTCACACTGCTTTCTACACTCGTTGGACCTCGTCACATTGCTCGCTGTGCACGCCGGGCTAACTCACACTGCTTACTACACTCGTTGGACCTCGTCACCCTGCTCGCTGTGCAAGCCGGGCTACCTCACACTGCTTACTACACTCGTTGGACCTCGTCACATGTCTCGCTGTGCACGCCGGGCTACTTCACACTGCTTACTACACGCGTTGGACCTCGTCATACTGCTCGCTGTGCACGCCGGGCTAACTCACACTGCATACTACACGCGTTGGACCTCGTCACCCTGCTCGCTGTGCAAGCCGGGCTACCTCACACTGCTTACTACACTCGTTGGACCTCGTCACATTGCTCGCTGTGCACGCCGGGCTACCTCACACTGCTTACTACACGCGTTGGACCTCGTCACCCTGCTCGCTGTGCAAGCCGGGCTACCTCACACTGCTTACTACACTCGTTGGACCTCGTCACATTGCTCGCTGTGCACGCCGGGCTAACTCACACGGCTTACTACACTCGTTGGACCTCGTCACCCTGCTCGCTGTGCAAGCCGGGCTACCTCACACTGCTTACTACACTCGTTGGACCTCGTCACATTGCTCGCTGTGCACGCCGGGCTAACTCACACTGCTTACTACACGCGTTGGACCTCGTCACCCTGCTCGCTGTGCAAGCCGGGCTACCTCACACTGCTTACTACACGCGTTGGACCTCGTCACATTGCTCGCTGTGCACGCTGGGCTACCTCACACTGCTTACTACACTCGTTGGACCTCGTCACACTGCTCGCTGTGCACGCCAGGCTACTTCACACTGCTTACTACACTCGTTGGACCTCGTCACACTGCTCGCTGTGCACGCCGGGCTACCTCACACTGCTAACTACACTCGTTGGACCTCGTCACACTGCTCGCTGTGCACGCCGGGCTAACTCACACTGCTTACTACACGCGTTGGACCTCGTCACCCTGCTCGCTGTGCAAGCCGGGCTACCTCACACTGCTTACTACACGCGTTGGACCTCGTCACATTGCTCGCTGTGCACGCCGGGCTACTTCACACTGCTTACTACACTCGTTAGACCTCGTCACATTGCTCGCTGTGCACGCCGGGCTACCTCACACTGCTTACTACACGCGTTGGACCTCGTCACATTGCTCGCTGTGCGAGCCGGGCTACCTCACACTGCTTACTACACGCGTTGGACCTCGTCACATTGCTCGCTGTGCACGCCGGGCTAACTCACACTGCTTACTACACGCGTTGGACCTCGTCACATTGCTCGCTGTGCACGCCGGGCTACTTGACACTGCTTACTACACGCGTTGGACCTTGTCACATTGCTCGCTGTGCACTCCGGGCTACTACACCGTGCTTACTACACGCGTCGGACCTCGTCACACTGCTCGCTGTGCACGCCGAGCTACTTAAGACTGCTTACTACACACGTTGGACCTCGTCACACTGTTTGCTGCGCACGCCGGACTGCTTCATACTGCTTACTTCACTCGTAAGACCTCGTCACACTGCTCACTGTGCACGCCGGGCTACTTCACACTATATACTACACGCGTTGGACCTCGTCACACTGCTCGCTGTGCACGCCGGGCTATTTCACACTGCTTACTACACTCTTAAGACCTCGTCATACTGCTCGCTGTACACGCCGGGCTACTTCACACTGCTTACTACACGCGTTGGACCTCGTCACATTGCTCGCTGTGCACGCCGGGCTACCTCACACTGCTTACTTCACTCGTTGGACCTCGACACATTGCTCGCTGTGCACGCCGGGCTACCTCACACTGCTTACTACACGCGTTGAACCTCGTCACATTGCTCGCTGTGCACGCCAGGCTACTTCACACTGCTTACTACACGCGTTGGACCTCGTCACACTGCTCGCTGTGCACGCCGGGCTACTTCACTTTGCTTACTTCACTCGTTGGACCTCGTCACATTGCTCACTGTGCACGCCGGGCTACTTCACACTGCTTACTACACGCGTTGGACTTCGTCACATTACTCACTGTGCACGCCGGGCTACTTCACACTGCTTACTACATGCGTTGGACCTCGTAACACCTCTTACTACACGCGTTACTACCGCGCTTACTACACGCGTTGGACCTCGTCACATTGCTCACTGTACACACCGGGCTGCTTCACACTGCTTACTACACGCGTTGGACTTCGTCACATTGCTCACTGTGCACGCCGGGCTACTTCACACTGCTTACTACACTCGTTGGACCTCGTCACATTGCTCACTGTGCACGCCAGGTTGCTCCACACTGCTTACTACACGCGTTGGACCTCGTCACATTGCTCACTGTGCACGCCGGGCTACTTCACACTGCTAACTACACGCGTTGGACCTGTGCTCGCTTGGCTACTTTACACTGCTTACTACACTCGTTTGTCCTCGTCATACTGCACGCTGTGCCCACTGGGCTACTACAAACTGCTAACTACACTCGTTGTACCTCGTCACATTGCTCGCTGTGCCCACTGGGCTACTACAAACTGCTAACTACACTCGTTGTACCTCGTCACATTGCTCGCTGTGCCCACTGGGCTACTACAAACTGCTTACTACACTCGTTGTACCTCGGCACTGCTCGCTGTGCACGCCGGGCTACTTCACACTACTTACTACACTCATTGTACCTTGTCACACTGCTCGCTGTGCCCACTGGGCTACTACAAACTGCTTACTACACTCGTTGTACCTCGTCACATTGCTTGCTGTGCCCACTGGGATACTACAAACTGCTTACTACACTCGTTGTACCTCGTCACACTGCTGGCTGTGCACACTGGGCTACTTCACACTGCTTACTTCACTCGTTGTACCTCGTCACACTGCTCGCTGTGCACACCGGGCTACTTTACACTGCTTACTACACTCGTTGGACCTCGTCACACTGCTCACTGTGCCCACTGGGCTACTACAAACTGCTAACTACACTCGTTGTACCTCGTCACATTGCTCGCTGTGCCCACTGGGCTACTACAAACTGCTAACTACACTCGTTGTACCTCGTCACATTGCTCGCTGTGCCCACTGGGCTACTACAAACTGCTTACTACACTCGTTGTACCTCGTCACATTGCTCGCTGTGCCCACTGGGCTACTACAAACTGCTTACTACACTCGTTGGACCTCGTCACATTGCTCACTGTGCCCACTGGGCTACTACAAACTGCTTACTACACTCGTTGTACCTCGTCACACTGCTCGCTGTGCCCACTGGGCTACTACAAACTGCTTACTACACTCGTTGTGCCTCGTCACATTGCTCGCTTTGCCCACTGGGCTACTACAAACTGCTTACTACACTCGTTGTACCTCGTCACATTGCTCACTGTGCCCACTGGGCTACTACAGACTGCTTACTACACTCGTTGTACCTCGTCACATTGCTCGCTGTGCCCACTGGGCTACTACAAACTGCTTACTACACTCGTTGTACCTCGTCACATTGCTTGCTGTGCCCACTGGGCTACTACAAACTGCTTACTACACTCGTTGTACCTCGTCACATTGCTCGCTGTGCACACCAGGCTACTTCACACTGGTTACTACACTCGTTGGACCTCGTTACACTGCTCACTGTGCCCATTGGGCTACTACAAACTGCTTACTACACTCGTTGTACCTCGTCACACTGCTCGCTGTGCACACCGGGCTACTTCACACTGCTTACTACACTCGTTGGACCTCGTCACACTGCTCGCTGTGCACACTGGGCTACTTCACACTGCTTACTACACTCGTTGTACCGCGTCACATTGCTCGCTGTGCACACCGGGCTACTACAAACTTCTTACTACACTCGTTGTACCTCGTCACATTGCTCGCTGTGCCCACTGGGCTACTACAAACTGCTTACTACACTCGTTGTACCTCGTCACACTGCTCGCTGTGCCCGCCGGGCTACTTCACACTGCTTACTACACTCGTTGGACCTTATCACACTGCTCGCTGTGCACACTGGGCTACTTTACATTGCTTACTACACTCGTTGTACCTCGTCACACAGCTCGCTGTGCCCACTGGGCTACTACAAACTGCTTACTTCACTCGTTGTACCTCGTCACACTGCTTGCTGTGCACACCGGGCTACTTCACACTGCTTACTACACTCGTTGGACCTCGTCACACTGCTCGCTGTGCACACTGGGCTACTTCACACTGCTTACTACACTCGTTGTAGCTCGTCACACTGCTCACTGTGCACACCGGGCTACTACAAACTTCTTACTACACTCGTTGGACCTCGTCACACTGCTCACTGTGCCCACTGGGCTACAACAAACTGCTTACTACACTCGTTGTACCTCGTCACACTGCTCGCTGTGCACACCGGGCTACTTCACACTGCTTACTACACTCGTTAGACCTCGTCACACTGCTCGCTGTGCACACTGGGCTACTTCACACTGCTTACTACACTCGTTGTACCGCGTCACATTGGTCGCTGTGCCCTCTGGGCTACTACAAACTGCTTACTACACTCGATGGACCTCGTCACACTGCTCGCTGTGCCCGCCGGGCTACTTCACACTGCTTACTACACTCGTTGGACCTCATCACACTGCTCGCTGTGCACACTGGGCTACTTCACATTGCTTACTACACTCGTTGGACCTCATCACACTGCTCGCTGTGCACACTGGGCTACTTCACACTGCTTACTACACTCGTTGGACCTCATCACACTGCTCGCTGTGCACACTGGGCTACTTCACACTGCTTACTACACTCGTTGGACCTCGTCACATTGCTCGCTGTGCACGCCGGGCTAACTTACACTGCTTACTACACTCGTTGGACCTCGTCACCCTGCTCGCTGTGCAAGCCGGGCTACCTCACACTGCTTACTACACTCGTTGGACCTCGTCACATGTCTCGCTGTGCACGCCGGGCTACTTCACACTGCTTACTACACGCGTTGGACCTCGTCATACTGCTCGCTGTGCACGCCGGGCTAACTCACACTGCGTACTACACGCGTTGGACCTCGTCACCCTGCTCGCTGTGCAAGCCGGGCTACCTCACACTGCTTACTACACTCGTTGGACCTCGTCACATTGCTCGCTGTGCACGCCGGGCTACCTCACACTGCTTACTACACGCGTTGGACCTCGTCACCCTGCTCGCTGTGCAAGCCGGGCTACCTCACACTGCTTACTACACTCGTTGGACCTCGTCACATTGCTCGCTGTGCACGCCGGGCTAACTCACACGGCTTACTACACTCGTTGGACCTCGTCACCCTGCTCGCTGTGCAAGCCGGGCTACCTCACACTGCTTACTACACTCGTTGGACCTCGTCACATTGCTCGCTGTGCACGCCGGGCTAACTCACACTGCTTACTACACGCGTTGGACCTCGTCACCCTGCTCGCTGTGCAAGCCGGGCTACCTCACACTGCTTACTACACGCGTTGGACCTCGTCACATTGCTCGCTGTGCACGCTGGGCTACCTCACACTGCTTACTACACTCGTTGGACCTCGTCACACTGCTCGCTGTGCACGCCAGGCTACTTCACACTGCTTACTACACTCGTTGGACCTCGTCACACTGCTCGCTGTGCACGCCGGGCTACCTCACACTGCTTACTACACTCGTTGGACCTCGTCACACTGCTCGCTGTGCACGCCGGGCTAACTCACACTGCTAACTACACGCGTTGGACCTCGTCACCCTGCTCGCTGTGCAAGCCGGGCTACCTCACACTGCTTACTACACGCGTTGGACCTCGTCACCCTGCTTGCTGTGCAAGCCGGGCTACCTCACACTGCTTACTACACTCGTTAGACCTCGTCACATTGCTCGCTGTGCACGCCGGGCTACCTCACACTGCTAACTACACGCGTTGGACCGCGTCACATTGCTCGCTGTGCGAGCCGGGCTACCTCACACTGCTTACTACACGCGTTGGACCTCGTCACATTGCTCGCTGTGCACGCCGGGCTAACTCACACTGCTTACTACACGCGTTGGACCTCGTCACATTGCTCGCTGTGCACGCCGGGCTACTTGACACTGCTTACTACACGCGTTGGACCTTGTCACATTGCTCGCTGTGCACTCCGGGCTACTACACACTGCTTACTACACGCGTCGGACCTCGTCACACTGCTCGCTGTGCACGCCGAGCTACTTAAGACTGCTTACTACACACGTTGGACCTCGTCACACTGCTTGCTGCGCACGCCGGACTGCTTCATACTGCTTACTACACTCGTAAGACCTCGTCACACTGCTCACTGTGCACGCCGGGCTACTTCACACTATATACTACACGCGTTGGACCTCGTCACACTGCTCGCTGTGCACGCCGGGCTATTTCACACTGCTTACTACACTCTTAAGACCTCGTCATACTGCTCGCTGTACACGCCGGGCTACTTCACACTGCTTACTACACGCGTTGGACCTCGTCACATTGCTCGCTGTGCACGCCGGGCTACCTCACACTGCTTACTTCACTCGTTGGACCTCGTCACATTGCTCGCTGTGCACGCCGGGCTACCTCACACTGCTTACTACACGCGTTGAACCTCGTCACATTGCTCGCTGTGCACGCCAGGCTACTTCACACTGCTTACTACACGCGTTGGACCTCGTCACACTGCTCGCTGTGCACGCCGGGCTACTTCACTTTGCTTACTTCACTCGTTGGACCTCGTCACATTGCTCACTGTGCACGCCGGGCTACTTCACACTGCTTACTACACGCGTTGGACTTCGTCACATTACTCACTGCGCACGCCGGGCTACTTCACACTGCTTACTACACGCGTTGGCCCTCGTCACATTGCTCGCTGTGCACGCCAGGCTACTTCACACTGCTTACTACATGCGTTGGACCTCGTAACACCTCTTACTACACGCGTTACTACCGCGCTTACTACACGCGTTGGACCTCGTCACATTGCTCACTGTACACACCGGGCTGCTTCACACTGCTTACTACACGCGTTGGACTTCGTCACATTGCTCACTGTGCACGCCGGGCTACTTCACACTGCTTACTACACTCGTTGGACCTCGTCACATTGCTCACTGTGCACGCCAGGTTGCTCCACACTGCTTACTACACGCGTTGGACCTCGTCACATTGCTCACTGTGCACGCCGGGCTACTTCACACTGCTAACTACACGCGTTGGACCTCGTCACACTGCTCGCTTTGCACGCCGGACTACTTCACACTGCTTACTACACGCGTTGAACCTCGTCACACTGCTCACTGTGCACGCCGGTAGTAAGCAGACTTCGTCACATTGCTCACTGTGCACGCCGGGCTACTTCACACTGCTTACTACACTCGTTAAACCTCATCACATTTCTCACTGTGCACGCCGGGTTGCTTCACACTGCTTACTACACGCGTTTGACTTCGTCACATTGCTCACTGTGCACGCCGGGCTACTTCACACTACTTACTACACGCGTTGGACCTCGTCACACTGCTCGCTTTGCACGCCGGACTACTTCACACTGCTTACTACACGCGTTAAACCTCGTCACACTGCTCACTGTGCACGCCGGGCTGCTTCACAGAGAGAGGTTGGATATCCTAACCTAACCTAACCTAACCTAACCTAACCTAACCTAACCTAACCTAACCTAACCTAACCTAACCTAACCTAACCTAACCTAACCTAACCTAACCTAACCTAACCTAACCTAACCTAACCTAACCTAACCTAACCTAACCTAACCTAACCTAACCTAACCTAACCTAACCTAGCCTAGCCTAACCTAGCCTAACCTAACCTAACCTAACCTAACCTAACCTAACCTAACCTAACCTAACCTAACCTAACCTAACCTAACCTAACCTAACCTAACCTAACCTAACACATCGCCCTGCTTCTCACTGAACGCTGTGCACCCCGGGCTACTTCACACTGCTTACTACACTCTTTAGACCTCGTCATACTGCTCGCTGTGCACGCCGGGCTACCTCACACTGCTTACTACACGCGCTGGACCTCGTCACACTGCTCGCTGTGCACGCCGGGCTACCTCACACGGCTTACTACACGCGTTGGACCTCGTCACATTGCTCGCTGTGCACGCCAGGCTGCTTCACACTGCTTACTACATGCGTTGGACCTCGTAACACCTCTTACTACACGCGTTTTACCTCGTCACACTGCTCGCTGTGCACGCCGGTCTGCTTCACACTGCTTACTACACTCGTTGGACCTCGTCACATTGCTCGCTGTGCACGCCGGGCTAACTCACACTGCTTACTACACGCGTTGGACCTCGTCACATTGCTCGCTGTGCACGCCGGGCTACTTTACACTGCTTACTACACGCGTTGGACCTTGTCACATTGCTCGCTGTGCACTCCGGGCTACTACACACTGCTTACTACACGCGTCGGACCTCGTCACACTGCTCGCTCTGCACGCCGAGCTACTTTAGACTGCTTACTACACACGTTGGACCTCGTCACACTGCTTGCTGCGCACGCCGGACTGCTTCATACTGCTTACTACACTCGTAAGACCTCGTCACACTGCTCTCTGTGCACGCCGGGCTACTTCACACTATATTCTACACGCGTTGGACCTCGTCACACTGCTCGCTGTGCACGCCGGGCTATTTCACACTGCTTACTACACTCTTAAGACCTCGTCATACTGCTCGCTGTACACGCCGGGCTACTTCACACTGCTTACTACACGCGTTGGACCTCGTCACATTGCTCGCTGTGCACGCCGGGCTACCTCACACTGCTTACTACACTCGTTGGACCTCGTCACATTGCTCACTGTGCACGCCGAGCTACTTAAGACTGCTTACTACACACGTTGGACCTCGTCACACTGCTTGCTGCGCACGCCGGACTGCTTCATACTGCTTACTACACTCGTAAGACCTCGTCACACTGCTCACTGTGCACGCCGGGCTACTTCACACTATATACTACACGCGTTGGACCTCGTCACACTGCTCGCTGTGCACGCCGGGCTATTTCACACTGCTTACTACACTCTTAAGACCTCGTCATACTGCTCGCTGTACACGACGGGCTACTTCACACTCCTTACTACACGCGTTGGACCTCGTCACATTGCTCGCTGTGCACGCCGGGCTACCTCACACTGCTTACTTCACTCGTTGGACCTCGTCACATTGCTCGCTGTGCACGCCGGGCTACCTCACACTGCTTACTACACGCGTTGAACCTCGTCACATTGCTCGCTGTGCACGCCAGGCTACTTCACACTGCTTACTAGACGCGTTGGACCTCGTCACACTGCTCGCTGTGCACGCCGGGCTACTTCACTTTGCTTACTTCACTCGTTGGACCTCGTCACATTGCTCACTGTGCACGCCGGGCTACTTCACACTGCTTACTACACGCGTTGGACTTCGTCACATTACTCACTGTGCACGCCGGGCTACTTCACACTGCTTACTACACGCGTTGGCCCTCGTCACATTGCTCGCTGTGCACGCCAGGCTACTTCACACTGCTTACTACATGCGTTGGACCTCGTAACACCTCTTACTACACGCGTTACTACCGCGCTTACTACACGCGTTGGACCTCGTCACATTGCTCACTGTACACACCGGGCTGCTTCACACTGCTTACTACACGCGTTGGACTTCGTCACATTGCTCACTGTGCACGCCGGGCTACTTCACACTGCTTACTACACTCGTTGGACCTCGTCACATTGCTCACTGTGCACGCCAGGTTGCTCCACACTGCTTACTACACGCGTTGGACCTCGTCACATTGCTCACTGTGCACGCCGGGCTACTTCACACTGCTAACTACACGCGTTGGACCTCGTCACACTGCTCGCTTTGCACGCCGGACTACTTCACACTGCTTACTACACGCGTTGAACCTCGTCACACTGCTCACTGTGCACGCCGGTAGTAAGCAGACTTCGTCACATTGCTCACTGTGCACGCCGGGCTACTTCACACTGCTTACTACACTCGTTGGACCTCGTCACATTTCTCACTGTGCACGCCGGGTTGCTTCACACTGCTTACTACACGCGTTTGACTTCGTCACATTGCTCACTGTGCACGCCGGGCTACTTCACACTACTTACTACACGCGTTGGACCTCGTCACACTGCTCGCTTTGCACGCCGGACTACTTCACACTGCTTACTACACGCGTTAAACCTCGTCACACTGCTCACTGTGCACGCCGGGCTGCTTCACAGAGAGAGGTTGGATATCCTAACCTAACCTAACCTAACCTAACCTAACCTAACCTAACCTAACCTAACCTAACCTAACCTAACCTAACCTAACCTAACCTAACCTAACCTAACCTAACCTAACCTAACCTAACCTAACCTAACCTAACCTAACCTAGCCTAGCCTAACCTAGCCTAACCTAACCTAACCTAACCTAACCTAACCTAACCTAACCTAACCTAACCTAACCTAACCTAACCTAACCTAACCTAACACATCGCCCTGCTTCTCACTGAACGCTGTGCACCCCGGGCTACTTCACACTGCTTACTACACTCTTTAGACCTCGTCATACTGCTCGCTGTGCACGCCGGGCTACCTCACACTGCTTACTACACGCGCTGGACCTCGTCACACTGCTCGCTGTGCACGCCGGGCTACCTCACACGGCTTACTACACGCGTTGGACCTCGTCACATTGCTCGCTGTGCACGCCAGGCTGCTTCACACTGCTTACTACATGCGTTGGACCTCGTAACACCTCTTACTACACGCGTTTTACCTCGTCACACTGCTCGCTGTGCACGCCGGTCTGCTTCACACTGCTTACTACACTCGTTGGACCTCGTCACATTGCTCGCTGTGCACGCCGGGCTAACTCACACTGCTTACTACACGCGTTGGACCTCGTCACATTGCTCGCTGTGCACGCCGGGCTACTTTACACTGCTTACTACACGCGTTGGACCTTGTCACATTGCTCGCTGTGCACTCCGGGCTACTACACACTGCTTACTACACGCGTCGGACCTCGTCACACTGCTCGCTCTGCACGCCGAGCTACTTTAGACTGCTTACTACACACGTTGGACCTCGTCACACTGCTTGCTGCGCACGCCGGACTGCTTCATACTGCTTACTACACTCGTAAGACCTCGTCACACTGCTCTCTGTGCACGCCGGGCTACTTCACACTATATTCTACACGCGTTGGACCTCGTCACACTGCTCGCTGTGCACGCCGGGCTATTTCACACTGCTTACTACACTCTTAAGACCTCGTCATACTGCTCGCTGTACACGCCGGGCTACTTCACACTGCTTACTACACGCGTTGGACCTCGTCACATTGCTCGCTGTGCACGCCGGGCTACCTCACACTGCTTACTACACTCGTTGGACCTCGTCACATTGCTCACTGTGCACGCCGGGCTACTTCACACTGCTTACTACACTCGTTGGACCTCGTCACATTGCTCGCTGTGCACGCCGGGCTACTTCACACTGCTTACTACACGCGTTGGACCTCGTCACACTGCTCGCTTTGCACGCCAGGCTACTTCACACTGCTTACTACACGCGTTGGACCTCGTCACATTGCTCGCTGTGCACGCCGGGCTACTTCACACTGCTTACTACACGCGTTGGACCTCGTCACACTGCTCACTGTGCACGCCGGGCTACTTCACACTGCTTACTACACTCGTTGGACCTCGTCACATTGCTCGCTGTGCACGCCGGGCTACTTCACACTGCTTACTACACGCGTTGGACCTCGTCACACTGCTCGCTTTGCACGCCGGGCTACCTCACACTGCTTACTACACTCGTTGGACCTCGTCACACTGCTCGCTGTGCACGCCGGGCTACTTCACACTGCTTACTACACTCGAGCGACCTCGTCACATTGCTCGCTGTGCACGCTGGGCTACCTCACACTGCTTACTACACGCGTTGGACCTCGTCACACTGCTCGCTGTGCACGCCGGGCTGCTTCACACTGCTTACTACACGCGTTGTACCTCGTTACTGTGCTCGCTGTGCACGCCAGGCTGCTTCACACTGCTTACTACACGCGATGGACCTCGTCACACTGCTCGCTGTGCACGCCGGGCTACTTCACTTTGCTTACTACACTCGTTGGACCTCGTCACATTGCTCACTGTGCACGCCGGGCTACTTCACACTGCTTACTACACTCGTTGGACCTCGTCACACTGCTCGCTGTGCACGCCGGGCTACTTCACACTGCTTACTACACTTGTTGGACCTCGTCACATTGCTCGCTGTGCACGCCGGGCTGCTTCACACTGCTTACTACACGCGTTGGACCTCGTCACACTGCTCGCTGTGCTCGCCGGGCTGCTTCACACTGCTTACTACACGCGATGGACCTCGTCACACTGCTCGCTGTGCACGCCGGGCTACTTCACATTGCTTACTACACTTGTTGGACCTCGTCACACTGCTCGCTGTGCACGCCGGGCTGCTTCACACTGCTTACTTCACTTGTTGGACCTCTTCACACTGCTCGCTGTGCACGCCGGGCTGCTTCACACTGCTTACTACACGCGATGGACCTCGTCACACTGCTCGCTGTGCACGCCGGGCTACTTCACATTGCTTACTACACGCGTTGGACTTCGTCACATTGCTCACTGTGCACGCCGGGCTACTTCACACTGCTTACTACACTCGTTGGACCTCGTCACATTGCTCACTGTGCACGCCGGGCTTCTTCACACTGCTTACTACACGCGATGGACCTCGTCACACTGCTCGCTGTGCACGCCGGGCTACTTCACATTGCTTACTACACGCGTTGGACTTCGTCACATTGCTCACTGTGCACGCCGGGCTACTTCACACTGCTTACTACACTCGTTGGACCTCGTCACATTGCTCACTGTGCACGCCGGGTTGCTTCACACTGCTTACTACACGCGTTGGACCTCGTCACATTGCTCACTGTGCACACCGGGCTACTTCACACTGCTTACTACACTCGTTGGATCTCGTCACATTGCTCACTGTGCACGCCGGGCTACTTCACACTGCTTACTACACTCGTTGGACCTCGTCACATTGCTCACTGTGCACGCCGGCTGATCACACTGCATACTACACGCGTTGGACCTCGTCACATTGCTCACTGTGCACACCGGGCTACTTCACACTGCTTACTACACTCGTTGGACCTCGTCACATAGCTCACTGTGCACGCCGGGCTGCTTCACACTGCTTACTACATTCGTTGGACCTCGTCACATTGCTCACTGTGCACGCCGGTTTGCTTCACACTGCTTACTACACGCGTTGGACCTCGTCACATTGCTCACTGTGCACACCGGGCTACTTCACACTGCTTACTACACGCGTTGGACCTCGTCACACTGCTCACTGTGCACGCCGGGCTACTTCACACTGCTTACTACACTCGTTGGATCTCGTCACATTGCTCACTGTGCACGCCGGGCTACTTCACACTGCTTACTACACTCGTTGGACCTCGTCACATTGCTCACTGTGCACGCCGGCTGATCACACTGCATACTACACGTGTTGGACCTCGTCACATTGCTCACTGTGCACACCGGGCTACTTCACACTGCTTACTACACTCGTTGGACCTCGTCACATTGCTCACTGTGCACGCCGGGCTGCTTCACACTGCTTACTACATTCGTTGGATCTCGTCACATTGCTCACTGTGCACGCCGGGCTACTTCACACTGCTTACTACACTCGTTGGACCTCGTCACATTGCTCACTGTGCACGCCGGCTGATCACACTGCATACTACACGCGTTGGACCTCGTCACATTGCTCACTGTGCACGCCGGGCTGCTTCACACTGCTTACTACATTCGTTGGACCTCGTCACATTGCTCACTGTGCACACCGGGCTGCTTCACACTGCTTACTACATTCGTTGGACCTCGTCACATTGCTCACTGTGCACGCCGGCCTACTTCACACTGCGTACTACACGCGTTGTACCTCGTCACACTGCTCGCTGTGCACGCCGGGCTGCTTCACACTGCTTACTACACGCGTTGGACCTCGTCACCCTGCTCGCTGTGCACGCCGGGCTACCTCACACTGCTTACTACACGCGTTGGACCTCGTCACACTGCTCGCTTTGCACGCCGGGCTACTTCACACTGCGTACTACACGCGTTGGACCTCGTCACACTGCTCGCTGTGCACGCCGGGCTGCTTCACACTGCTTACTACACGCGTTGTACCTCGTCACCCTGCTCGCTGTGCACGCCGAGCTACTTAACACTGCTTACTACACGCGTTGGACCTCGTCACAGTGCCTGGCTGCTGCCGTTGCCGCGCTGGCGGCGCTGCCCACGACAATTTTATATTCTTTACCAATTATGTATCACACTATGTATGTGTTACTGTTAAGAAGATATAGATTTCACGATAAACTTTTGCTTTGCATTGTCTATAATATTCTCAAAAATTAATGGGCTTACATGTGCAAGTTTGAAATTCAAATTACTTTACATCCGAGTCCCTCCTTCCCCTTTCTTCACGATGTTGCAATGTTTAAATTACATTGTAGATTTGTTGGATTTCGGTGTAACTTGATCTTATTGTCATTAGTCGTTAGACAGAGTTCCAATATTATTGCTGGTGTTTTTCTACTTTTAACCGAGAAAACTACAGTATTTTGGTGGTGCATTCAGCCTGCTATGTTTTTTCTTAAACGCCTTAAATGCCTTCTAAAAACCTGATTTTAAAAAATTTCGCCTGCGGCGCTATTGTTGGGGGGCCACGACCCTCCAAACCCCCCGTGCCTGGCCTGACCAAAAGTTTGCCCGGCCTGGATTTTCTTCCCAGTCCGACCCTGGGTTTAGTTGTGGTTGTTGTCACTTCTGGACGCACACGCACAGTGCGGGGCTAGAGATATTGCCCAATTCGGTATTTTTTTGTGAGTGTTTGGAGGGGGAAATTTTTTTCATCTTAATTATCACAAAATATCATTATATTGAATAGTTGTATTTTAGACTGCAACTGCTACCAAACTACTAATACTACTCAACTGTCGAAGTATATCAAGTTTCATTTAAATATTTTTATTTTTTTATCGTTTATCGTTAGAATATATTTCGGTGCATTATCTGTATCTTAATCACGATAAAAAATAAGTTTCTCAGACACAAAAACTGCCCTTAAATTCGTGCTTCATCCGCGATGGCCAGTGCTGTACCCCTACCGAGCTGTCACATTCTAAGCCCCCCCCAATAAAGCTCCTGACCATGGTACGACGGTTCCATGATGAATAGCCGGCACGCCATCGCCATCCTTATCATGGGTATTTAATCGAAAACTCGCCACCTTCTTCTGAACTCCTGATCAATCAGGACTCAAGTTATTAAACGAGGAATTAAGAAAAGTTGTTCAGGAAAGTTTAAGGGGTGGTTGGGGGGGGGGGACATGAGTGATTGTTGATGTTGGTATAATATTGTGTTGGGTGTCTAGTAAGGTGAGAATGCGGCATCAAACATTATAAACATGTAGCATGGAAACATTATATACGGCTTACAAGTTGTTCTTCAATTTAACGATTCAGTGCGTGCCTTTATGTTTTTTTTTTAGTTAACTAGGCTGTTGCACTTATGCACAGATTGTGATCACTCGTAACAAATCAACATACGTATAATTTTGCTTCTGTATAATTATCAGTGCACTGCGAAAAATTTAATTTCTACAGAAGTACTGTGTTAATAAAATCAAGTGGGAAAGAGCTCAAGTCTAAGTTTAGAAAATTCTCATTTTCTTACAATTTTACACTCTTATTTTATCTTTTCTACTTCCTTTATTGTAATTTATTTGTATATTTATTTTTCTATTGACATTTGAAGAATTATATGCCAGCTACCAATTTCGTTCAAAAATGTATTATTAAAATAACTAACCAATTTTATCAAAATACAATCAATTATCATTTTTTAAGAGTATCTGTAGATATTGTTTTATAATATGTAGTCTCCAATCATTCCAAAATATTTATATTGAATTTCATTTTAAAGATACGAACAAAAACTTTAATTCTCTCGTAATGTTCGAATTGTATTTAAAAATGATTGCCGTTATTTATTATTATTATTATTTGCGTATGTTTCTAATATCAACGTACATGATAGCTTACCTCTCCAAGTATACACCCCTCTACCACCACCCACTACAACATCCCTTTCATCTCACCAGCTGAAAGGGTTGCTTTTACGTTTCCATTAACAACCTAACTTTGACTTCATAACCATGTATTCCGCATAGCATATTCAAACAGAGTTCGTTACGGAAACAAAGGTTTGCTGCGAGAATCATCGTGAAGACTGAGGTAATAGCAACGAGTTATTAAAATGCTTATTGTAATAATTCGTTGTGTGGGTTTACAATGTGTACTGTGAGACGTTTAAAGTGCTTTGTTAATAAAGTCAGTTGGGAAAGAACTCAAGTGTGACTGGAGAAGATGGATGTCGTATTATACAGGATGTGTCAGATAAGCTATGCAGTAGCCAAGCGGTAGAATTTGTTGCTTCTACAACTTTTGAGAATTTGTTGCTTCTAGAATGTTTGCTACCAATGTACGAACTATAACAACTTATTACATTTTATTATATTATGAGTAGCCGGAGTAAAAACTCTGTTTGTAATGTAGTTACACAAATTGGACCGATTACTTTTCGAATTAAAAAAAAAACTTTTTTCTTAAAGAATCACATTACACTTTTTTTGTTACCTTATGTTCTGAGCATGTTAACTTCTGTTCTAACAAGAATTCATAACTCAAAACTCGTTATAATTATCACACGATAGATAAATAAGTTAATTCACCCAACTTTGAAATGCGATTACTCCGACTAGCCGTATTACAGTCGATAGAAAATAGGAAACGAATACACGTTCATAATGAGACTTGAGCATGACATGCCCTAGTTTACGTTTATTTTGATCGAGCTGTTCATTATATATGTAACCCAATATCTCACAGGTTTCCTGTTTGTTTTGTTTGCTGGGTAATTACAAAACAGATAATGGGATGAATTAATATCGTTAATCGTTAATCTACCGCGACTTACTTGGCTAAACATCTTTACTTGGAAGGAGGTCGACGTCGAAATCAGAAGCGGGATATTCGTTTGAACAGAGTTGCTTCTTTGAGAACTTCTTAACGGAAGAAATCGTTCACGCTTTTCAATTCCCTAAAATATGCATAGAGTTTAATTGAAAACTTTACTTTAGAAACTCTGTCTCAAAAATGGATATTTTCTTTTATTATGTTTAAGTTTTATAAGTTTTAAGTTTATTATATTTAAGAGTTGGACGTGACAACAGATGATGATCATATTTAAGGTTTTGCGTGCAGTCGTGTGTAATTTAATCTTATGGCTAGACAATGATTTATTTAAAAAACATTTAGATTTGAAAAGTAATGGGTCCGATTTTTGTAAATACATTGCAAACAGAGTTTTAGAATGACATTAAATTCTCCTATAATAACTCGCATTGTTAGAAACAAATCATTTCTCTAACCGATTTATTTGTGTAGTCTATTTCTCGAGTATTGAAAACAATAATGTAACCTTAATGTTACATCTATACATTTACTGGGGGTGTCAAGACAAAGATGAAGAAGTAAGGACTAAATCTCTTCTACGCCCTTTGATACAAATTACTTAAAAGCAAGGTATAAATGAGTTTCTATTCATTACCTTGAGATTATAATTTAATGAACTTGTAATCGTTCAAATGAGTTGCATCCTTACCAGTTAAGATATAACGTCTATAGGGAAACACAATTGTTGCAGTTAAAATGTTTAAATTTCAATTACAGCTATGCTGTGTATAAAAAATATGATGCGCTTTGCCCGTTTATGCCCAGTTTCCGTCTTGATCAAGATCGGACTTTGGTTTATAAATTTCCAGGTGAAGAGATTAAAAGCGGTGGCTTCGCTTTTCCCTATCGTTTGATTACACCTGCGCTAAGCCTCCCACTTAACAGGGCTTCGCTCTTCGCTATAATCTCGCAGGTCCTAGGCGAACTCAACCCTCAATGTTAGGCCCAACTCACCAGTGTTAAAACCAAATAGAAGTTGTTTATGTTAGAAACGAACCAGGAGGAAGAAAGTAATGAGGCGAATTATGGGAAACTTTCAGATTTAATTTATTACAGAAAGTTGAAAAGCAAACTCTTATATAAGCTGTGCAAACCTTGTGCATAATTTATATAAAATAATAGGAGTGTATCAATATGCTCTCATTAGTAAAACAGATTAATATTTTGTGTAGCGCTCCATGCTTCCAATGCAAAAGGTCCGGCATTCAATTCCCTATATTGTGGGCTGGGGTATTATAACTTTGGACATTGACTAAATGTATCTAGATACTGGTATACGACTAATGGCCTTAGTAACGAAGCACATGTAATACATGGTTATAAGTCACTCACTGAAAATCGGTTCTTGTAGCTAAGTGGGTAGACAATATACACATTTTTAAAAATGTATTTCTGTACTAATTTATATTTTATAGTTTTTTAATTAAGTTTACCTTGTTCTATTATGTGCTAGTAGCAGACTCTTTATGGTTTACTCTGTCTACAGAAATATGTAATGTTTAAATTATAATGACTGAATGTTCAGAATAAATGAAAAATAAAAAATAAAATCTACCGTCAACATTTCCGGTGGCCGGATTTCAATCGAAGCGTCGCCCTCTCGGATTAGAGTATCAAGCGTTACCTTTGAGCCATCTCTCGGTGCAGCTTACACAGCTTACCTAGTGAAAGCCATGCACAGCTTCAACACGCTTGTCACACGCACGAGTGGGTCTGATATTCTAATACCGTCTGTTAAAAGTACACAACTCTGTCGCCAGGTGAGCAGTTTATCCAGACGACTTGTGAACTGCGCTATGACATGTGCGGATTAGTGTGAGTCTCGCGTTCCGTGTGCGCACGATTATATATGTGACTGTGACGCATTAATTCTGCGTCACGCAGGAGGCGCACTTTTGCGTGAATGCATCGTTCATTATGATACTAATACATGTATTTGGTTTAACAGGATGATTTTGATTTTAAGAGAAAACAGTTTTATGTTTTTAGGAAGAATTTTATTTCTATTTTTATTTCATTTCTTTGTTTTAAAGTTTCTTTTTTAACATAATAACTGTGATTATTTACGATCACAACAAACACACAGCTCATTGAATTTTGTGTTGTCTTGCGATAAACAAATCTATCACATAAAGCTGAAATACTTATACAATACACTGCAATACAATGCAATGTATCTTTATTTTATTTTAAATTACAACATCCAACGTATAAAACAAAAATGGCGAGGTTCGATTACAAAAATCGTTCTTCCGAACAGCACACAGAACTAAGAAATAAGTTCTTTCCTTTTTTGGTGCAGTAATGGTTTTGGTGATGATATTTGGGCTTTATATCTCATGAAATTAACCCATACAGTTTCCAAATATGTTACAACGTCTACTTCCTATCCCAGCCGATGTCATGTTAGGTAACATGGAACGTAGAGAAACTAAGGCAGACTACGTGATAGCATTACTAACGTCTTCGTGTGATAGATGTCTGCTCAAATCAGAAGCCAGGGGTGTGAAATTACATACACAGTCCGTATATATACACACCCACACATACGTCAATGTGGCTGTGATAAACTAGGTGAGGCCATTTATCTGACATGTGAATGTGTTTCTCTTAAAGGACTTGTCGTGTGAGGAGTACAATTACGAATATGTACTTTGAAGGTTTTGCAGGATTTAAAGCTGAGTTTATATAAGACGGCAATGGAAACAAATTTGTGTTGTAGAAGGAAATATATGGGGAAATACGATATAAGGAAAGCGTTGAAAAGGTGTTTAAAAAAAGAAAACGAAATGTAATATGATAGATGGTTCTTTCAGTTTCCGTTATAGAATATTACCTAGTATACCTAAGAACTATTATAAGATTTCAGGGGAAAGTACCTCACTTGAGTACACTGTAATATATGGGGTTCCTTTTGATTTAGTCGCCATATAAGGGCCACGGTAGATGGAGTACTCCTGCTATAGACCGAGGCAAACTTAATTTAGAATTGGAATACGAGTTCATATTACATGTTTTCATTTTTTATAGAATCAATGATCGGAGTTTCATCACGCACATTCAGGCCACAAAAACCCTATTCTATTCTATTACTATTTCGTATATTTTCACGTTTTAATTTTGTTTTTAGCGTCATATGGTGGATTTTACTCAATACTTTTAGCAGTTCTAAATGGGATTAGAATTGTTTAAAATTGTTTAACGTTTATTTAAATTTAAAGTGCCCGTTTATTTTCATAATTCATGTAATAAATATGAATATGCTGTAGATAGTGATCAATCATTTATATGTTTGAACGTGACGCAATAAGTCTAGCATCACTTGCGATGTGACACTTGGACACAGAACTCCACCACTTATACGACTCAACCTAACCGCATCGTTGAAACTTGTCTGCAGCGGATATTCTTCAGTCTATGACGTCACGCAAGACGCTGCGGTTTATCCGCCATTAGCGGCCGACTTGGCAACTCTGTAATCTTGACATTGTCGACCCGACTTTGTTGCAGTGTTACTTTCCTTGTCGCTGTAGCGTAGAGACGAAACTCAGCTAGATTCTCATTTGAGATGTAGTCGCAAGGAGTTATGGCCGGTATATGCCTACAGATTTTCCGAATTGTAGAAATAATGTTACCGATTTTAATGATCATTGAAGAAACTACGATTCTGGATGGAGTGTAACTTTGAAATATTGAAGACCCCTTGGATAGAGGGATCGAAAAGTGTTTCATAAAATTTATGAAACACGTGTAAGTACTTGAATCAACAATAATCTCATATGGATAAGTGTAATTAATGAAATTGGTCGTTAGATTGAACATTTTTTGAGGTACGAAAGAATAAACTAAATAATTATAGAAGGACAAGCACGAGGTAAAAATAGTATAAGCATACAAATATTTGATTATATTCTAAAGATAATTCAGTATAATGTAAAATATACAGTTCTAGTCTATTAAGAGTAAAAGTAGAGTGTGCTTTGTACTCGCACGCTCACCCCTGTCCTTAGATCATTTAGGGGCAAAATCCCTATTGACTTATTTGTCCGAACGTTGGCTTTATGTAGTTGAAAAATTAAGACTGCAACTTCAGTCTGTTTATATATTTCCAGAGAGTAGGGTTAAACCCCAGGGGCTTGCAGGAAAGAAATATTGTGAGTGGGGATTTGAGAGGCGCGGAGAGCGGGGGCGGGGGGGGGGGGCTTTTTTTAACCCCAAAGTCGACGCAACAAATCTTATAATAACTTAGTCCCAACAGATCTGGGAACAGCGCTTAAAAATACATAACGAGAAACAAAATGGTTATCTGTCAAAAGAAAATATCATTTTCCGGGTGGGTTGTCGGGAAAATGTTTTCCGATTTTCTACAGAGTCTTGTTTGATTTATGAGTAGCTGCTATTGTTCTGTGAGTTATTATTGTTGGCGCGTGTGCGTGTGCGTGTGCGTGTGCGTGTGCGTGTGCGTGTGCGTGTGCGTGTATCAGTGTATGATGGGTAGTTCACGAGATCTGTGCTATATCTCTTCAAACAACACCGACATGGAGGTTTATATAAATTACTTTTTCTTGTTATCAGTTCTTATAGGTTGGTCGAAACAGACGGATCTCCTTTCTTTACTCTTCTATTCTAAGCGAGTTTTTTTTCAGATATCGATTACAACGAATAATTATTCTGAATTATCTGTCTTGGTATACCACTGTATTGTTTTGTTACCCTTCCCCTTTCCTTTTAACGGTTCTTTAGTATTCCTTCTTGTCTCTAACTCTCTTACTAAACGATCCCTATATTACAGTACACATTTCTTTCAAATTTCCTTCTTCGTTTGTTCTATAAAATATATTCTTTCCTCATTTGTTACTTATTTTGAAACATTACATCAGTTATTCTAGTTACTATAGTGTTGCCCGTAATAGGAGGATGCTGGATTGTTGTCTCGATTCTCGGCTGAGGTGGGTTGAGTCCTACAAATCGTGACTTTCAAATTTCTTCATACACATAAAATATGCCATAAAACACCTAGATATGAAATGAAAATAAGCTCTATAACAGTTATTTTATAATTTATTTAATGTTTATTCTATTCAGTTATAAAAACTGATTAACAAAGGAGGACCTTAAATAAATCTAGGCTATGCAAATAATTCATAAAAATGAAATCATAAATAACAATTACAACAAAAACAAAACAAACTACTGTATTATAAAATTCACGTTTAAAGTAACGTTTATTTACGCTACCACATCGTATAGCTACACGTTAACATGATGTTCAGATAAATAAGACAGGACAGTCACATTTGCGACGTCGTTTCGTTGAAGATGAAGAAGTGGGGGGGGGGGGGGCACTCTTCATGTCTTGGCTACACCATAGGGCTGATATTTTATTTAAAAGTAATTACAACAGTAATTATTTAATCAGTCAGACTTTGCCTCTTGAATGTTTAAAGTTGGTATTATCATTAGTTTGTTAAGTAGTTATTAACAGAAGGCGTTCGTGAGTTGGATGTCTCCGTTGGCGTCGGACAGATGAGGGGCTGGGCCTCCGAAACGTCGGTGATAAAACGTTTTTAACTAGGATTTGTTCTTGTAAATGTTCCACCCGGGGTCTCTTATTTCAATTGGAGTTCGAGTATTTTGTTTTGCAAAAATAAAATCTTTCATCATATTGGGGTATTTTAAATTTGTGCAGAGTGAAGTTTGTGTCGAGTGAAGTAACGTGCCAAGTGAAGTAACGTGCCGAGTGAAGTAACGTGCCGAGTGAAGTAACGTGCCGAGTGAAGTAACGTGCCGAGTGAAGTAACGTGCCGAGTGAAGTAACGTGCCGAGAAAAGAAACGTGCCGAATGAAGTAAAGTGCCGAGTGAAGTAACGTGCCGAGAAAAGAAACGTGCCGAATGAAGTTAAGTGCCGAGTGAAGTAACGTGCCGAGTGAAGTAACGTGCCGAGTGGAGTAACGTGCCGAATGAAGTTAAGTGCCGAGTGAAGTAACGTGCCGAGTGAAGTAACGTGCCGAGTGGAGTAACGTGCCGAGTGGAGTAACGTGCCGAGTGGAGTAACGTGCCGAGTGAAGTAACGTGCTGAGTGAAGTAACGTGCCGAGTGAAGTAACGTGCCGAGTGGAGTAACGTGCCGAATGAAGTTAAGTGCCGAGTGAAGTAACGTGCCGAGTGAAGTAACGTGCCGAGTGAAGTAACGTGCCGAGAAAAGAAACGTGCCGAATGAAGTAAAGTGCCGAGTGAAGTAACGTGCCGAGAAAAGAAACGTGCCGAATGAAGTTAAGTGCCGAGTGAAGTAACGGGCCAAGTGAAGTAACGTGCCGAATGAAGTAAAGTGCCGAGTGAAGTAACGTGCCGAGTGAAGTAACCTGCCGAGTGAAGTAACGTGCCGAGTGAAGTAACGTGCCGAGTGAAGTAACGTGCCGAGTGAAGTAACGTGCCGAGAAAAGAAACGTGCCGAATGAAGTAAAGTGCCGAGTGAAGTAACGTGCCGAGAAAAGAAACGTGCCGAATGAAGTTAAGTGCCGAGTGAAGTAACGTGCCGAGTGAAGTAACGTGCCGAGTGGAGTAACGTGCCGAGTGAAGTAACGTGCCGAGTGGAGTAACGTGCCGAGTGGAGTAACGTGCCGAGTGAAGTAACGTGCTGAGTGAAGTAACGTGCCGAGTGAAGTAACGTGCCGAGTGGAGTAACGTGCCGAATGAAGTTAAGTGCCGAGTGAAGTAACGTGCCGAGTGAAGTAACGTGCCGAGAAAAAAAACGTGCCGAATGAAGTTAAGTGCCGAGTGAAGGAACGTGCCGAGTACAGTAACGTACCGAGTGAAGTAACGTGCCGAGTGAAGTAACGTGCCGAGTGAAGTAACGGGCCAAGTGAAGTAACGTGCCGAATGAAGTAAAGTGCCGAGTGAAGTAACGTGCCGAGTGAAGTAACCTGCCGAGTGAAGTAACGTGCCGAGTGAAGTAACGTGCCGAGTGAAGTAACGTGCCGAGTGAAGTAACGTGCCGAGTGAAGTAACGTGCCAAGAAAAGAAACTTGCCAAGTGAAGTAGGCCTAACGTGCCGAGTGAAGTAACGTGCCGAGTGAAGTAACGTGCCGAGAAAAGAAACGTGCCGAATGAAGTAAAGTGCCGAGTGAAGTAACGTGCCGAGAAAAGAAACGTGCAGAATGAAGTAAAGTGACGAGTGAAGTAACGTGCCGAGTGAAGTAACGTGCCGAATCAAGAAACGTGCCGAGTAAAGTAACGTGCCGAGTGAAGTAACGTGCCGAGTGAAGTTACGTGCCGAGTGAAGTAACGTGCCGAGTGAAGAAACGTGCCGAATTTGGTAAAGTGCCGAGTGAACTAACGTGCCGAGTGAAGTAACGTGCCGAATCAAGAAACGTGCCGAGTGAAGTAACGTGCCGAGTGAAGTTACGTGCCGAGTGAAGTAACGTGCCGAGTGAAGAAACTTGCCGAATGTGGTAAAGTGCCGAGTGAAGTAACGTGCCGAGAAAAGAAACGTGCAGAATGAAGTAAAGTGCCGAGTGAAGTAACGTGCCGAATCAAGAAACGTGCCGAGTGAAGTAACATGCCGAATGACGTAATGTGCCGAGTAAAGTAACGTGCCAAGTGAAGTAACGTGCCGAGTGAAGTAACGTGCCGAGTGAAGTAACGTGCCGAGTGAAGTAACGTGCCGAGTGAAGTAACGTGCCGAGTGAAGTAACGTGCCGAGTGAAGTAACGTGCCGAGAAAAGAAACGTGCCGAATGAAGTAAAGTGCCGAGTGAAGTAACGTGCCGAGAAAAGAAACGTGCAGAATGAAGTAAAGTGCCGAGTGAAGTAACGTGCCGAGTGAAGTAACGTGCCGAGTCAAGAAACGTGCCGAGTTAAGTAACATGCCGAATGACGTAACGTGCCGAGTAAAGTAACGTGCCAAGTGAAGTAACGTGCCGAGTGAAGTAACGTGCCGAGTGAAGTAACGTGCCGAGTGAAGTAACCTGCCGAGTGATGTAACGTGCCGAGTGAAGTAACCTGCCGAGTGGAGTAACGTGCCGAGTGATGTTACGTGCCGAGTGAAGTAACGTGCCGGGTGAAGAAACGTGCCGAATGTGGTAAAGTGCCGAGTGAAGTAACGTGCCGAATCAAGAAACGTGCCGAGTGAAGTATCGTGCCGAGCGAAGTAACGTGCCGAGTAAAGTAACGTGCCAAGTGAAGTAACGTGCCGAGTGAAGTAACGTGCCGAGTGAAGTAACGTGCCGAGTGAAGTAACGTGCCGAGTGAAGTAACGTGCCGAGAAAAGAAACGTGCCGAATGAAGTAAAGTGCCGAGTGAAGTAACGTGCCGAGAAAAGAAACGTGCAGAATGAAGTAACGTGCCGAGTGAAGTAACGTGCCGAGTGAAGTTACGTGCCGAGTGAAGTAACGTGCCGAGTGAAGAAACGTGCCGAATGTGGTAAAGTGCCGAGTGAAGTAACGTGCCGAGTGAAGTAACGTGCCGAGTGAAGTAACGTGCCGAATCAAGAAACGTGCCGAGTGAAGTAACGTGCCGAGTGAAGTAACGTGCCGAGTGAAGTTACGTGCCGAGTGAAGTAACGTGCCGAATGTGGTAAAGTGCCGAGTGAAGTAACGTGTCGAGAAAAGAAACGTGCAGAATGAAGTAAAGTGCCGAGTGAAGTAACGTGCCGAATCAAGAAACGTGCCGAGTGAAGTATCGTGCCGAGCGAAGTAACGTGCCGAGGGAAGTAACGTGCCAAGTGAAGTAACGTGCCGAGTGAAGTAACGTGCCGAGTGAAGTAACGTGCCGAGTGAAGTAACGTGCCGAGTGAAGTAACGTACCGAGTGAAGTAACCTGCCGAGTGATGTAACGTGCCGAGTGAAGTAACGTGCCGAGTGAAGTAACCTGCCTAGTGAAGTAACGTGCCGAGAGAAGTAACGTGCCGATTGAAGTAACCTGCCGAGTGAAGTGAAGTACCGAGTGAAGTAACCTGCCGAGTGAAGTTAAGTGCCGAGTGAAGTTTGTGCCGAGGTAAGTTAAGTGCCGAGTGAAGTTAAGTGCCAAGTGATGTGAAGAGAACAGTGGAGGTGATCGACTGATTGTGTTTGCATGAAAGTAGCCAATTATATTCGAAAAGACTAATTGAAACGAAATATAGTACCTTTTTAATTTTTTTTTTAGAATGAGGTAGATCTTGACCCTCACAATCCGTCCCTCACAACCAATTTGATTCCCCTGATGACGACCCCGGCGATATGTCATGTGATGGATGTATTAATCTTATGATGGTGTAGCCAAGATTGAGTATTCGCCCCAACCACCCCCCCCCCCCCCCCCCCCCCATTCTTCATCTTCAACGAAACTACGTCGCAAGTGTAATTGTCTTGTCTTACTCTAACTAGGCTCATAATAATGAGTAGCTTCGCAAGTTCTAACCTAACTAACATCGTGCGATCTGGTAGCGTGGCATTAATCAAACAAACTTACTCTAGAAAAGATGTTATAGAGCTTATTTTAATATTATCTACTTGTATTACGGTGTAAGTCATGTGTATATGAAGCAATTTGAATGTCCTGATTTCTAGGACTCTAAGGCCCGGCTAAACGTTTAGCACTGGGCTAACTTGTTTTTTCCTATGAAACTTCGCTTAGGATTGGTGATTGCCATGGAGAAAACAAGTAAGCGGTGGGCTTAAAATATTTAGCCGTGCGTTACAATACCGGGCCTTACTATGCTACATTATAAGTGCAGAATCAAGACATAAATCCAGCATCCTTGGATATTACGGGCGGCACTGAGATATACACCATTACTACACCTATAGTATTTTGAAAGTTCCAAAAACCTAGCCTGAACCGGGAATCCAACCCTGGACCTTCTGCATTGAAGACCAACGTCGTGCAAGCGTCATTTAATATTGCGCGTCCAACGAACACGTCGCCTCGTGTAACATCACCGCGTGTAATCCTACACGGAACGCAGTTTACCGAAGCTCCTGAAAGATGAATGCGGCCGTCGCTTCAAGTTCCCACAGCCCCCGCTAGAGATCGCCCGCAGGCGGTTCTTGTTTTTACGTAGCCCCCATTGAGGCGTCTTCACTCACATAGCTTCAAAGATGTCTTTTGTTGGTTCTGTCTTCGGTTTGTTTTCATTGTTTAGGTAGCGAGTGACTAAATGAGAAGCGGTTTCATGTTGCAACCCTCATTAGTCGTAAGTTTGGAGCGTGAATGGGTTATTATATCCTCTTTCTATACACTGATTATGTACATGTGAAATAATAGACAGGCAGATTGGACGGATGTAGATAATGGCCGCAAATTATTGACTAATATTCTGGTATGTGTTAAACAGATGCAGGACTAATAGAAAGCTGTACTTACACGTTTGTACGATAAGTATAGTCCATCTTTACTATAATAGAGACGTAAAGCAACAAGAATCATCATCTTCACTTTGGTATAGAGACTATTCACGTGTGTGCAAGTAAATTTCAAAATGAGGTTACATTTGAGCAGTTCGTAATAGACAAACATGCTTACCTCGACATATGAGAGATTTTGACCCCGTAAATCCCCCGATAAAACGTGTTGCAGTGTCAACTATAAAGAAGAGTAAACGAGGTAATTTTGTTTTTCAATAGAAAAAGCTAGCTAAATGGTGTAAACATTTTTAATATCAACCTATCGACATTTAAAATCATTTCAATAATGAATTTTCAGCCAGTATTGCCACCACCTGCATTTTATTAACATCCCCTATAGTGATTTTGTTTTGTTTGGATGGGAGAGGGAGGGAGAGATTTGTAGCTGAAAGAAATGTTTATAAAAATCATGGAAACAACAATATTTTTAAGTTGTATTTGTACACATTCATAGTAAAGAACAAAATTGACAAGATTTTAGATGAAATCACAAAACGTCAGAACTTTAAATTGATCATAATAGACAATCGCGTCAGTATTTTGTTTTTTATCGGTCACTGAAATTAAATGGAGGAACATTCAACTGACATAATTGAATATTCATGACAATCAGAATACCAACCCCTAAACGTAACGGATGCCAGTCACAAAAACGTTCATGTTTCTAATTACTCGTTTATGTGGACTGCTTTTAATATAAGAACGAACTGTGACAGTTGAACGCTGCAATCAGGCTGTCAATTAATCTGACGGACATATTAGAATTATAAATTTATACTTTTAGCTGGATTTATGGTCGGTGCGTTTCCGTGAATGTTTGTCAGTTTAAACTGGTTGATTAGTAGATTTGAGTGTTTGGGATTCCGTTGTTATGTTGGTAGCTAAAACTTTACCTCAGAACGTGTTAGTGCTACATTCACTTCGCGTTTTTCGTGTTCTCATACTTTCAGTGATAGTTTGGTGCTTGTTCGGAACACACAAAAAATACATTTTGATATACATTGCTTACAGAACAACAGAAGTATAACACTGCTTAAAGTTTATAATCACTTCAGTTTGACACAAGTACGCACAAAACATAACCCTGAAAGTATTAGCCAAACAAAAACCAAAAAGGCTTTAGTAAAAACAACTTATTATGAACGCGGACCATTTTTTTATTTATATGCCTCTTAAAAATTCAACAGGTATACATTATATACTTTAGAACATTCGAGTTGTCATGTTGGCTAACATCATGCCTTACTGACATAGAAGCCAAATTTCCAAATACCCTTATCACAAAAATCTCTATGATTCGATGGAATCTCTATGATCTCTATGAATCTCAATGATATGATCATTTAAAAAATCATAGCATTTATAAACTGTGTGTTGCGTTCTAGCTTCACGACAAAATTAAACTCGAATAGTAGGCAATGCAATAAATCATTTGTTCTTTATTAATTAATTAAATAAATAAATTTGTTTTTATTGTCTAGTGTCTACCCACTCAGTGAAACGTAACACATATGGTAGTTGTGACGTCACGAGAATACTCCCTATAGTCAGACAATTAACCCTGGACCATCACCTGCCGACATCTCCCTGTTGTATAATGACCGCGGTAATATATCTTCCGCGTCACTTTTTACATTCATATGTTTTGTGTTTTCCGGGTTAGTTCTTTGCTATCAGGTCCGACGCCTTCCGACGTTTCGTGTGGCCGATCATTCTTCGTTATGTCTGACGCCTTCTTTAGTCCGCTGCGGTTGGGGCTCGGCTGCATGCTGCGGTCTAAACAACACACTACTTTTCTAACCACCTCAGTGTTTTGTTTGCATTTATATTCATGTCTATAAGTAAAGTAGCTACGATAACTAACAATTTCAACAAATGCAGAATGATTCTTATTTTGTACAATGTTTTAAGCAGTGCAGTGAGGGGACGTAAAATAAAGTCAAGTGATGTTTGTGAAGTCAAGTGAAGTGTAGTGATATCTGAAGTACATTGCAGTGGTGTGTAGTGCAGTGAAGTGAAGTGCAGTCACGTGAAGTGAAGTGATGTGCGGTGAAGAGACGTGAAGTGCAGTGAAGAGACGTGAAGTGCAGTGAAGAGACGTGAAGTGCAGTGACGTGAAGTGCAGTGACGTGCAGTGAAGAGACGTGAAGTGCAGTGACGTGAAGTGCAGTGACGTGCAGTGAAGAGACGTGAAGTGCAGTGATGTGCAGTGACGTGAAGTGAAGAGACGTGAAGTGCAGTGACGTGAAGTTAAGTGAAGTGATGTGCAGTGAAGGGACGTGCAGTGAAGTACAGTGACGTGAAGTGCAGTGACGTGAAGTGCAGTGACGTGAAGTGAAGTAATGTGCAATGAAGGGACGTGCAGTGAAGAGACGTGAAGTGCAGTGACGTGCAGTGAAGGGACGTGCTGTGACGTGAAGTGAAGTGACGTGAAGTGCAGTGACGTGAAGTGCAGTGACGTGCAGTGAAGAGACGTGAAGTGCAGTGACGTGAAGTGCAGTGAAGTGAAGTGATGTGAAGTGAAGTGATGTGCAGTGACGTGCAGTGAAGAGACGTGAAGTGCAGTGACGTGAAGTTAAGTGAAGTGATGTGCAGTGAAGGGACGTGCAGTGAAGTACAGTGACGTGAAGTGCAGTGACGTGAAGTGCAGTGACGTGAAGTGAAGTAATGTGCAATGAAGGGACGTGCAGTGAAGAGACGTGAAGTGCAGTGACGTGCAGTGAAGGGACGTGCTGTGACGTGAAGTGAAGTGACGTGAAGTGCAGTGACGTGAAGTGCAGTGACGTGAAGTGCAGTGACGTGAAGTGCAGTGACGTGAAGTGAAGAGACGTGAAGTGCAGTGACGTGAAGTTAAGTGAAGTGATGTGCAGTGAAGGGACGTGCAGTGAAGTGCAGTGCAGTGCAATGACGTGAAGTGAAGTAATGTGCAATGAAGGGACGTGCAGTGAAGAGACGTGAAGTGCAGTGACGTGCAGTGAAGGGACGTGCAGTGAAGAGACGTGAAGTGCAGTGACGTGCAGTGAAGGGACGTGCAGTGAAGTGCTGTGACGTGAAGTGAAGTGACGTGAAGTGCAGTGACGTGACGTGCAGTGACGTGAAGTGATGTGAAGTGCAGTGAAGTGCAGTGAAGGGACGTGCAGTGAAGTGCTGTGACGTGAAGTGAAGTGACGTGAAGTGCAGTGACGTGACGTGCAGTGCAGTGCAGTGACGAAACGTGAAGTGCTGTGACGTAAAGTGCAGTGACGTGAAGGGAAGAGACGTGAAGTGCAGTGCAGTGAAGTACGTGCAGTGCAGTGACGAGATGTGAAGTGCGTTGACGTGAAGTGCAGTGACGTGAAGTGCAGAGACGTGAAGTGCAGTGACGTGAAGTGCAGTGAAGTTCGGGCAGTGTTGTGTGTGACCACAACTAGATAGAACGCTTAGCTCACTAATATCGTTCATCAATCTCGCCTGTCGTACTCCGTAAATAACCCAGTTTCAAATAAAGCGTCAGTCCTTTAGTCTCTGATATTAACTGGGTCTGCTTTGCTACTAAATAACGAAAGCCAGCATGTTTAGGGAAGTCGTTTAAGAATAAATGATCTGCCGAGTGTTAAATGTGAGGCGGACTTCTAGTTCAAGGAACACACACACGAGTGTCAGCGCTAGTTCTTTAATAAAGAGAGCGGGAAAACATAAACATTGGGTTGTAAAACTGTTTTTCATATGAGGGGTATAATTTTTCTCCGTCGTGAACTTCTTACAATGTCGCAGTAAAAACTGGTGACAATTCTTTCATATCTGTATCACTCATCACTGTTGCACGATAGGGATATTGTAACCGTATAATCACATCATTTTTGGGTCACTTTTCTCCATATATTATATATCTTGGTTGGCTCTTAATTAAGAGTATTATCTACCACGGAAGCAAATTATATTTTCACATTTTTGTTACCATAGTTTATGTTCAGGATTTTTCTGAATACAAACAAGTGTTTCTCGTTAGTGTTTCCTTCTCTTCTATCCAAGCTGAACGTTCAGGTATCCTAGATCAATACTTTAAATAAGTACATCTTCCCTATTTATTCGCGGAAGCGAATCCGTATAACTTCTACTTGCAACTTAGGCCCAGACCGCTCCCACTTCCTTAATATAACATTAAACTGGTCGTAAAATAACAAACCGCACTAATTACTAAACTTCGTTGACAGTTGTGTAAAAAATGTAGCCTCCGTTCTTATGTAAATCATTCATTCACATCTTAAGGAAGTTGCGCTACTCGAAGTTTAAACCAAGGGTTGACACTGTATAAGCAGTGGCGGGGGGGGGGGGGGGGGTTGGGGGCGGGGGGGGGGGGGGTTGGGGGCGGGGGGGGGGGGGGGGCGCAGAGTGTAATTGCGTTGGTATACTAAACATGGAGGTGTTCAGCCGTGCTGAGTAATAATCTAGTTGCGACGGTGGCGCGATCTATCAACAGATCATTGCATTTCGCACGCGCGGTTGAGCACGGCCGCATGTGTGTAATTAGTATTTAGTAATTAGTGAGCGTGTGTGGATGTGATGGAGTCTATAGTCGAAGCCTGACTCTAGGTAGATATAACTGTTACACGCTAAGGTGTTCATAGTTGTATGTGACGTCACAGTGGCCATATTGGTGTAATATGTGGTTTAAGCATAACGTAAAAGATGAGTGGGTATGATTTTAAAATTGTATAAAAGCAGAAATTAGAATTAAAGATAGAAATTTCAAATTACTAAATTTCTAAACCAAAAACATACCATTAGAATACTAAGAACAATACTTTCCTTGCAGATTTGTTGTTGGTGGGAACATCTTCTCAAACAAGTATATTATCACTAAATTTACATTTTGATTTTACATTCCTAATGTCACTAAACTTCAAATATGTCAATTTGTTCCGTGGTAATGTGATGCCGTAAGATGTACGTATGAGTTATTCACAAGGTCTAACAACATAAATCATTTTCCTTCTCCAACGTGGCTGTATCACAAACTCACAGCTTGAATATTAAAGCAAACCACAAAAATAAATCGAATTAGCCAAGCACTTACCTTCCTCGCTGAGGGCCTTACTTAGTTGAAGCCACAGACAGAATCTCAGCGGTTTCCTCCACAGCATGTTGAGTGGAATTGCAGAGCACCGACTTACCGACAAAGTTATATATTTCGGCGAAGATGCTGGGTAGCGTTCAATTTTAATGGTATTTTAAAGTTGCCGACTCCCAATCCGGTCGTGATTAGGGGGTTGTCTTTACCAGTGGCCGGGAAGGGGGGGGGGGGGGGGGAGACAACTTTTATTTCAATGGCTTCAAAGATGGTTCGAGACTAATAAATTCAATGGCGGTGCTGTACAAGGTTTCTTTTTCCGTTTGTTAAAAGCGATGGCGGAATGGAAAGTTTCCAGAGGAATTAATGCGACGCTGATTTCAAAGAAGAAGAAGAATATTTTTTTTAGAGTATAGAAGTGTTCGTTTTAGAGAAACAGTTCCAAATGAATGAAGTTGTCTGTTAAAATCTTTCTCAGGTAAACTTTTTCTTCTGCGTACTTAGAAGGCAATGAGAAAAAGCTCGTGTTTGTGATATTATAATCTACATATTTGCAAACCGTTTGTATAATATATGGTCCTTTAAAAACAGCTTCAAGAAAAACAAGAAAACTTCAAAAAAGCCAATGCTAGATAATATAAGTGGCAAAGTAATGAATTTAT
Organism: Isoperla grammatica; assembly: GCA_945910005.1. Lineage (NCBI taxonomy): Eukaryota > Metazoa > Arthropoda > Insecta > Plecoptera > Perlodidae > Isoperla > Isoperla grammatica. The sequence continues at coordinate 44,268,830 of OX246742.1, read as the reverse complement.
AAACTCACCAATCTCAACGAGTTGACAATGAGGATTTTCTGCATTTATGTCGATAATAATTTCCGAGATTAAGTGTAGATAAAGATAAGATTCATTTTAAATACACTTATCCAAAAATCAAAGCAGATGCATTTTTTGTATCATCCCCCATCAATATAATATTTCACGAGCCGCCACTGGTAAGATGATATTTTACAGTGAAACCACCGTTCATTGTACCAGCCCGCCAAAAATCGACAACGTTTCAAAACCCTGTATTAATGCACAACTTTGGTCGTGGACGAACGAGACAACATCCATATTACTCACGAATGACTGCAACTGAATCTTGTTCGGAAACAGAAACAAAACAGCTGCATTTAAACCGTCCATCCGTCCACTAAAGCAGCTTGATTTACAATCCACGGTGTACAGATTTTTATGTGACTTTTTTTAAAGTGTCAGATAAATTAAAGCGAAACTGGGTAAAACACTGTCGCATGATTTACGGCTTCGTTTACGATCAAGTATTCGAAACAGAAAAATCATAAATTTGTTTGGTGGAAATTTGAATTCTGTTTTCTAATAAATTGTGCGTGTACTTGTTCATTACGTTTATTATCAAGTTGATGAATAGGGTTAGTCGACGGTTTTATTCACAGATTGCGACACTGATTTCCAAAACAAACAGATATTTTAATTGAGATTTTAATGTGTATGTTTTATTAATGTTTTCCGGTAAGAGGCGGCTACACCTGAGAGACGAATTACTAGTGATCCCTGGTTCGATACCAGACACGTACCAGCAACGAAGAGTTTTCCAATATGTTTCTTGGATGTAATGCGACGACTGGGAGTGAATCGATTACATCATTTAAAGATAATTTATTTGTATATCATCCCATTAAAATTAAAATGTAAAATGCAATATCGTGTCATTGATCTTTAGCTCATAGCCTAGATTTTATATTTACTTACGTATTTCAGGATATATCTGGACTAATATCTGGATTTAAATGTAGAATTTGTAGGGTATATTTGTAGCTTGACTTTAGTTAATAAACTTATAAATAATACTAGACAATCGTATATACATCATTCTGTGTGGGAAATGGATGTGGCAATTGGATGTGGCAAGTGCCTGTGGCAAGTGTCTGTGGCAAGTGTCTCTTTTCCATGGATGCTCTGGATGTTGACTTGGTTGAGAGTAGACGTATGTTGAATGGGTTGATCATTCGACCTATAAAAAGTTGTTGGTACTTCTGGAAGTTTGAGAATATCTTGCAGAAAATAATACTTTTACAAGTATTTAATTGGAATCAGGTGACATAATTGTCAGTGGTAAAAACGAGCTTTTTAATTCCAAAGTTTTCCAAAATGAACCATTTGTTTAATTCGTTTCTTATGACCAATTATTTTTTATAAAGTTTACATACTCATGTTTTAAGGCCCTTAGTATATGATAATATAATCAAGGGTAGTTTAGAAGTTTTATTGAATGAAAATTCAACCACGATGTTTGGTTTTCAAACTTTTTATTTATTTTTGGATTAAATATTGTTTAATTTATGTTTATTAAGCATTGATAAAGACATGTTCTACGTTATTACACTAAATAATTACATTAAACATTTAAAATTATTTTAATTATTATAATAATTAATTCAAAAGTAATTAATTTTACAATCAGAAAATATATGCTTGTAAAGCACATGAAAGCCTAAATTAAAAAATGTAAGGACATATTTATTTAACGTAAAGTTAGTGGCTTTTGAGGTGGTATTGATTTAAAATATATTCAATAATTCAAGTAGACCTGTAATATTGATCATCTACATCTCATTCGAAAAAAAACATAATACATTTTGGTATGTCACCATGAATTTTGATTTATGACAATTTCTGATTGCAAAATTTAGTTTTACCTTGTTCAGTTTATTTATTACATGTTATCATTTTTAATCGAATTATTTAAACACATGAAAGATAATACATTCAAATTTAAATATTACATTTATAAAAGCTGCCATTATTTGCTTTGATATTCTCTGAGTACCTAAAACATTTATGATAAACATGATAGACATATATTGTTTTGAAAATATCCAACTAGAAAGTTGTGTTTTTATTTGAGAACAAACCATTTAAACCCATTTTTAGTTGGTTGCCTAATTCAAAGAAATTTATTTCTTAAATCCTTTTGGTTTGGTCTTGACTGGCATAGTCATTCGTCACTTTGTTTTTCTGCCGGATTTTAATTGTTACTCGTATTTGGTTCGTTGATTTTATTAAACGTTTACGTTTTATAACTCTTATTAATTAATACTTCATTGTAATCAAATTAATACTAAATTGTTTGAATGGATAGCATTAAATTATCTGGGTAAACTATATCTCTAAAGACGAGCCACACAACCATTAAAACACAACCACTACTGAAACCTTTTATATTATCGTAAAATGGTGAACATGGCTAAAACTCTCATTTATACAACAATGCACGCACTTTTTAGGCATATGCAATAATGTGCCCACAACAAACTGAAACCTTGCTTAGAAAAACATTGGTTATATTAACATACGAAATATAAATATTTTCTCTGTTTTAAAACAATGCTCAAACTTTGCTAAATAGTTATTAGGTGAAAGAAACATATTGGTCACAGAAGCCTAAATTGTTGCATGTACATTCGCATGGGCATAAAACACAAGAGTTATAATACACTTGATAACGGAACTTGGATCGTTCATTAATTGCTGCGTTATTTGCCCAATCGTCTAGTTGCAGTATTGTTTATTTATCTATATTATTTCACACATTTTTCCAGGTCGTTAACTTTGTGTAAATAACATAAAATATACAACTCTATTTTTTATAAACTTGATTTATCTGCTTACAATTTATTACACCACCGTTTAAATTATTATTTTAGAAATTCAATACATCTAACATTTATATGACACCTTGATAAAACATCAAATAATTGACAAAAATGTAGAGTATTTTAGGACAATGTAATTAGGCAAACCTAAAGCTATGTAGTTACATCAAGTAAGTTTAATAACATGATAGTGACTAGATATGTGTGTATATCATATTGAATTTGCAGTAATGAGAATTTATGTGTTAAATAATCTACTAAAAGCATTTACTACGAAATCTAGTGTTTATTGTAAGCTAACATTGTTTAACGTATTATTTGCATTATCTGTGTAAATAATCTTTAATTATATAATAGCTATCTACTGATAGAACTAAGGTAGACATAATTTTATATAAACATGTTTTTAGAAGTACAAAATGTGTTCTCAACTAGCATATCTAGATGAAGTGGAAATGATATTGTGCTCTGCAGCAAACTATCTGAGTAAATACACAATACTTTCGTCGCTCAATTGTCTCTGGATTCATAAATTCAATTTAAATACTCCATACTAGTATAATCTACATTTACCAGAAACACAAACTTATACACATCTAAAGCAACATGAAAACGGCTTCTGACACACGTTTTAACCACACAAAAATGACGTTAAAAAAGAATCACAAAGTTTCATCTTAAAAATAAATACTTCTCATATTTTGGTCCATGTGTATAGCGCGTAATCTTATCTTGGGTAAAAAGAAATAACTGATTTTTCTCGGTTTTCTTAATGTAACATCATATCGCATTCGGAAACTTTTGATTAGAATTGACTTCACGTTGTGGCGTGTGTTTAGATTTATAATTACTACTTTGATTGTGTTGTAGATTTTTACCACACAAATAACTGTATTTGTTAACAATTATAATGCACCTTGTTTCTAGGACATAACCAAATACATGTTGCGTTAAACATGCCCCAATTCCACAAAAACTTCACTGTATGAAACTTAATTTATTTATTGCGAATTATTTTCTATCTTCAGACGTTTACATTAGCATGTTTTATTTTGCAACGTTTCTTTTTTTTTTGTAAAATTTGAGGAAATGAATTAAAAGTATGCTGAACAACGGTTTTGAAAATACTGAAAGTAATAATGTTGGGCTTTGTAACTAAAATGGTGGTATACTTGGATGTTGAGCATGATAATAAATTCAACAGAAATGCGTCAAACAACGATTTTTAAGTATTGTATCAAATCTAAATCAACTTGTTTTTGAATCCTAATTTAGAAATTTGAGTGTTATTACAGTTTACTTAATCGAAATTAAATGTTCTCTTACAGTTTTATCCTGCAGTCTTACACATATTCGTTAACCGTTGCTCAGCTTCCTAGTCTGTTTGTGAATCCATTTTATCTTATTTTAATACAAAACTATTAACATGTGTAGCTTATCAATCCAGCAGTGTACTTAAATCAATTTTGTCATATGAAAAGTATTCTGAATATTTTACATGGGCATAAAAGTAAAACCTCCTGGCCAGATACAAACATCTCGATTGACCACGCTGCATACAACTTGTGCGTTCACCATAACAAAGCGACGTAACAAAATATCACCAGTGTGTTATACAAATGGTGTTAAGAAATATAAAATAGAAGAATAGAAATGTTACATTATTTCTATTGGAGAATGTTAAGTGCGATTTAGATATTCTATAATCTTGTACCTTCACCATTTCTTAGTGTTCAATCGAAGCCAAAAATTTGACTACGCTTAAAATTAAAGCATATTAATTTGTTCCTGTGCATGCTACAAGATAAATCCTTGCATTCCAATGTGAATATAGTCACTCTTTTCATCCTCAGTCATGCTTAATGTTCACAACAACCTGTTTACCCTGCTTATCATTTCGAATACTATATATTTCTTTCACTCTTAGGTATATTACCTCAATTTATGTATGCTGAGGTTGTTATATCTTGATATGCACCTCGTTATCATTGAAAATATCTTATATCACAAATACCTTAATTGGTGGGTTAAAATGTATCTTCCAAATTGCATTACTTGTTTGATTCGTTTTTTTTAAATTCAGTGTAAACTAAAATTAATTTCGTAGTTTATGATCACGGTTTTCAAAAGTACATTTCTTCCATGAATTGATCCAGCATCGTTTTATTAATAATTTTAACTTTTTTAATTCAATAGTTTATGTATCACATACCTCAAACCGTGTTCAACTGCTTTTTTCTAATAATACTTTTATAGTCGTACATAGTTCTATGATAATGATACTGCCTAACTCGTACACGTCCGTAGTAGTAGTAGTAACTGTGAACTTCTGCATTTAGTAGAAACGTCGATGTTTGGAAATGTTGGTTCTTGTTTTCTACACCAGGTTGCTCCCAGTGATGGAGTCGTCCCGTAGGATGGGGATTCCCGATGACCTTCTGAAACAAACAAATATTCATATTTTTCACATTTAAAAACATTAAATTATTTTATTTCTGTTTTAAAAGATGATCAGTCAAATGAGGAGTACTAAACATAGAAAGTCATTCTGGACAACAAGATATCTGAGATCACAGATAAATAATAATACGTGCTGACAAACTGTTTGTACAAATAATGTTTCCTTCACCCTTTTGCCTCTGCACAGGAGTAGGCTACGTGCTGGCACCAGGTTTCTCCTCCACCCTTCTATGTAATTAACCCATCACCATATCATATTCAACTTGTATTTGGGACCTCGGTTATGTTACAAATATAGAATCAATCAATCAAATCAATCAATCAACTACCTGCCCGCAGGCCTAAACGCATGACGCACTGGTGACGTGGCAACGTTGACGTGTCGTTAATTAACGACTTTATTGTTTGTCATTCAATTTCGAGTTACTTCTGACTTTGAAGCGTAAAATGTTGACGTTTGAATTCCGCCAGTTAATTATCACACTTTGGATATTTATCTTTCGTACTGAACACTTTCATTATAACAGTAAGTTAAATACTGTAGACCGGCAAGTGGAAGGAAAGTTTAACAAAGTCAACATATCTTTGACAATAAAGTAATCGCGAGTGAAATTAATTTGTGTGGCGTAATTATGTAGGAATTAAATATTTGTTGTACAACATTAAATAGTAAGTGAGTTATAATACTGTTAATTAATTACTCTGTCTCAATGTACGTATGTATTTAGCTTAACTTAAAGACATTTTAACAAACCAAGCTATAAAACTGTTTTACGAAGGAAGACAAACAGTATAACAATGTAAACTATATAAAATTAAAACAATAATGGGAAACCCAACAAGAATTAAATACTATAACAATAGTATTGTCCGCCTTTGTATTAGTTAGTTGCACAATTGTTTCAATATTAAATCAATCAATCAATATAAACATAATTGAATAACTTATTTACTAAATAAATAGATAATGAATATCATTAATATATTTTAATACCTAATAGAATAACTGAAATGTAGTTTTCCAATTTATGTGTGGAAACGCGAGGGATTATTCAATCAGATTTAATCATTAAGACTTAACACCCTTTACACTCGGTTGACTCTCACTCGGAGCATCGAGTGACTATATACATTAACACCATAACACCGACTTATCACCTTTTAGATGTCGCATCGCCTCATTCGAACGTCTCGTCTGTATTTCCTTTCATTACAGCCAACCGAATAACACAAAACACACTCCCGTAATAAGTTATGCGAAAGTTTTCCGTCTCTCGAGGTTAACTCGGTCTCGCTATCGTTGTTTGTCGTATAAGAGGTAATTACGGTATTCAAGCCGACTTGACTGACAGAGCGCTGAGAGCTGCCACTGAAAGACGCTCTGGGTATTCACAAAGCAGATAGAGAATACTCATTATATGCAGGATGTGGATCTACGGGAGGGGGGGGGGGGGGGGAAGTTAACCCCCCTCAGGTTAGTATATTTCCTCTCTGGTTCTTAGAATATAATATTATATCTCAAATTGTGAGAACACGATATTTTTAATACCATTTGTAGACAGGAGTTCAACATTTTTTTCATCATGGATTGTTCTCCATGGTTTCAAAGAACATTACATACAAGATGTATGATGTCTTCTAGCAGAGGCCATTTTAATTGGGAGAACGTCTTCGCATAACGCTTATTTAGGGAATAAAAGATTGGTGAAACTGGGCCTAAGTACCAAACCCTGGCCTTGGGTTCTATCCCCAGTTGCCAAGATAGATATAAATTATAATAACTAACTTATAATTGCTGGTCTTATTTCATACTTCATTGGATACAATGACAGAACACTCGTTGATTATGAATTTATTTTGTTCTCAATTAATTAAATAAATACATTCACATTTAGAGTCTACCTACTCGGTAACGAAACTGATTTTCAGTGGGAGACTTTAATTTAAAGCGACTACTAAACCAACCCTGTAGGCTCCGAACACCATCGACGAGTGAGCGATAACCAATCGAAGATCGATATTTCAAATACGAAACATATGAATCAGTGATTGTACAGTGCGAACACCTGCGTACAAATGTCAGAATCAACAAGACCGATTCAGAACAATTTTGAATTTGAATTCCAGCTTTACTTGTCACATTTTCGCAAATCACAGACACGTCTTGTATTACATGACAATTAGTATATATCAATAGAATGTTGAAAATTTACACAACAAAGCATGATTTTAAATTTGGTCAAAAAGTGATGCATCAATTATGAAAAGAGATGACGGGTTTTAAAATTTCGCATTGAATTACCGTCCGTAGCTTCAAACAAAATAAAAACATTTCTCCACCTCGCATTGGAAAATAATGCAAAGTGCCCAACTTCTCCGCGACGCCAAAGATTAGGAAAGAAAGTTTCGCTTGTCTAAAAGAGAAAGCGCAGAGAATAAATTAAACACACCCTCAGTGTTGAAACGAGGTTTGTTTGCGGTATTCCGACGTGTCGTCAAGTATGTATGATTTGAGAAAGCGTGTTGGCTTTTACTTTAAATTATAGCTTTCTCTTCTTGTGTCGCTTTCTACCTGTTTGAGATGAGGGGATGGAAAGTGTTTGGATTTAAGGGGATATTTAAGTGCGTGTACAAATATCTCATCTCCTTTGGCCGTCATATATCTAAGCTTTGGGAACCACAAGACTCGCGTGGGTATATTCCTGCTTTCAATGTGGATGGTCCATGGTTTATTTGGGTGTTTGGGGTTCGGGTTGGTTTTTTTTTAACTAGAAGTTAGTAAGCAAGTAAGTAAGCTACTAAGTCTAGAAGTAAGTGGTGATTTTGGAGCCGTTATAGCAACGAAACACGTAATAAACCAGATAGATAGAGAATAAATACATATTGATGTATTTCATTGTTTCTTCAATATTTTGATTTCTATGTGAATCTTTGTATTTCCAGGAAAATTTATGTAAAATAAATTTAATAATCCATGCTTAAATTATCAGATTTTTTTTAGAGAATTTACCACTCTTCCACCACACATAGCTTCGTTAATTTCCATTATTCTAGAATGAGAATTTCTTGAATTACTGTTTAAATCAATCTTTATGTCAATCACTACTAAAACGCATCCAAAGTAACTGATAATTGAAAGCTTAAGACGCATAGCTTATCTTAATATCTTACTGTTCATAAGTGCACTTCCGCGACCGTTTGGGAACAATTCTTGAATCAATGTGCAACTATGGAAGTGGTTCTGAGATGGAAGTGGCCCATTAAGGGTTGTTAGCCCCGGCGTCATCACCGTAAGGGATGTAATTATCACTCAGTAGTCTTCCTTAAGAGGCTACTTAGGAGCGGAATTGCTGCGAATATCCTTTCACCCTCCACTCTCATTGTTGACTAAGATCATAACGCGAGGGATATACATTTAGATAGGGGTTATTTCTTCTTTTGATGAGTTACATTCTTCAATCACATTTCTAAAACGTTAATATTAAAAAGGGATGTTAGCTAGAAATCATAAAATACTTAAACCACTTTGCCTCCCCCACATTTAAAAACAATACGGTGTATTCACAAATGCTTCCATACAACACGTCATGTTGTGTTTTGGTATCTTATACCTTCTGGCTATATTTTCCAATCTTTCTTGTTCGTTTTAAATAATAAGTGTTTTGCATATTTTAGTTTTTCTTCGTATACTATTTTTCTTGACTGCCAATCTCATTCCCTCTATACATCTGTTTTAATTGAAATTCTTTGAAATTTGTAATTTTTAATAAGAATTTTATTTTTAGCGTACGCTATTTTCTACATGTTTCATAGAGCTTTTTCTTTTCCTGCATGCATCTTATTCATTTGAAATCAGTTCTAAAACTACATAGTACAGACATTAGAGAAAAATGAAGCAATCTCAAAGCTGCCTAGCAGCTGTAGTAACTTTGTGGTTAGAATTACTTTATGTCTGAACAAGGTAATCAGTACAGGAAGAAGGAACCCCATCTCAAGAAATATGGCTCATCTGAAGAAAATGTGTTTTGTCTTCTTTCTTTCTATTTCGTTTTGATGGATGTTGACTACGGCCTGTCTTGAACTACCTGCCTGGAACACAATTAGGGTCCCCTTTCGTTCACCCTTCACCCTTCACCCTTCGTTCAACCCAATTGTGCTCAAGGCATAAGACATCTTCCGTTTTTTTTTTAAATTTTAATTGGGGCTTTTTTGGCAATTTATTTACGGCTTGGCAAACAAGAATAATACTAAAATGTATTTTCTTCTGTACCAATCGTATATATATATTCAACTACATACACAAAATGAATAATATAATTTGAATATGGTCATACATCCTCATATTAATTACAACCAAAATGTTTCTTAATTAATGGAACTGTTTAAGTTTAAAATATGTCTGCACACATTTGTCAACTACATGCCAGAGTAGCTAGCTTATTAGCTGCGGTCTATTAGGCGTTGATATTGCCTCAAGAACACCGTGGTCCACGCGTTCTAGATTCGAATCCTGGACTGGCTTGGATGCCTTGCGGCGATTTTTAAAACAAACCACTCATCGTTTGCCAAAAGGTGAGACGTTACGTCCAAAATACCATCGATTGTAACTGCTTTTCTAAACGATATAAAATATAAATATAATATTTACAAATGATTTAGATTATTTTTAACTAGAATTAATGCAAAATAAATTATCGAAATTGGCTGATTTTTTTGCACGTTTATTCGCAGAACTATTACTCAATATTTTACAACATATAAAAAAACACATTTATTTTTTATTTGTTAACATAAAATATACTACTATCATGGGAAATAAATATTTCAATCCAGCTTTCAATTTAAAACCTATAATATATACTAATATTTGCATTGATATAAATAAATAGAACAAACACCCTGCTTTGAATATGACACACGGCATGTATTCGCATGCACCTGTTTCTGAGAGATTACAAATGTTGAAACACACCGAGGGGGTTCACATTATAGTAGTCGACATAAGTATCAACTTGAATAGCGAACAAAATATCTCCAAATCGTTTTCTGGAAATATCCACCAGGTTCGGATAAAATGTTGGCTTTCATTTGTTTAAGAATACGAGGTAAAATGTATGTGAAATCTTTGTACGAACACCAGGTTCTATTGTAACAATTTTATAATTTGTAGTGTGTAGTATGGGAAAGAACCAATATCGTATTTAGGACCAACACGTGCGTCTTTGCTTTGTGGCAGAAGAGCAAAGACCTTAAAGAGAAAGTAACAATTTACCCGAGACCTCCTCGTAAAAGTGTCGCCACCGTAAATCATAGTTAGAAAACAGAATCATCAAAGCACTCCACTGAAAACACCTTCCAACGACCCATACTAAACTCTTTGTCTTACCTTAGAACCACCAAGAAACCTTTCTCACTAAACACATTACTATTAATTACTGTCCCAAGGAAGCAATTTCATTAGTAAAACCGATGCTAACGCCAGCTAGCGGGTATTAGTGTAACTACGTTCACGTTGTCACAAACATTCAAAACGACCAGAATAATATATGAAACGAAACATTGTCGCGGATAAATTATTATTATATGCCTGAATTTGTCGTTTCCCATTAACCTGCTTTAGTAATTTTGTTATAAATTTGCTAAATTTCCATAATTCACAGGAAACTAACATTACCGGTAAATGAATAGTTACACGCAGAACAATTTGTCAAGCGGAATTAGTTACAGACTTGATATTCGATATATGTGCTCGTAATATTTTATCGCAGGTTGATTTCAATTCGAGTTGCATTTTCGTTCCACTAAATCCCGTTTAGTATGTGCCTGTGCACTTGTTTTAAAACATAAATCCATTATCTTTCTGTTTGACTTCCATTCAAAATTGAGTGATACCCAGAGGCAAAGCGATAAGGTATAATCATTGATTGTAAAAGCTCTAAAAAGCATATTTAATGGTACAGGGATAACGTTACATTCGAGCTATGATCCCCCATTCAATTTTAAACGATCGCCATTTTCAATTGAATATTTGTTCTATTTGAACAAAACTTTCAATAAAAGAAAGGAAAAAATGGTTCAGTTCTGTGTTGGTTTATCTTTGATCCTGGGTGGAATGACCCTGGGGTCTCTCACTGTGACGCGAACAATCAGGATATTGGAGCATCGATTAAATCACGCCATGTATTATAAATGTTAGCATGCGAATACGTAGTGAGCAAAAACGCTGACAGCTGTCAAACGAAACCTGGCTCACAGCTTAACACATGCTAGAGGGTATTATATCGCACACAGCGTGCTATGCTTGCAAAAAGCAAGCTTCCTATTGAAAATAGAAGGTATTTATAATAGGTTTCATGTGCATACAGTGTTTAGTTTATTTTCAGTCTCATGAATATACCTTACAACTACTTATTTCTCTATAGTAAGCTATAATTTAAAATGTCTGAGTGATTTTTTGTTTATTTTGATAACAACAAGTTCTTCTGTAGCATATTTCTATATAATAGGTATTCGTGTTTCATCATGTCAAGAATTTATGTCTACAACAGAGTAGCAAAATACCGTTTAGTCGTAAACGGTGATATAAATGCGACTGTTGTGAGAAACGAAAGAACGGGAATTTATACATTTTTATATTCCCTCACCTACAACATAACATACATAAGTTAATAGAAAACACGTATTTTAAATTAAAATACTGACATAGAAAGAAGTTTTTTCTCACTATGACAGACGTATAAAGTTTTGTAATTATAATCTGAAAATATAATTTAAAGTTCAAGTCTTGCGATTAGATTAGGTCATAGAGACGTGTCTAGACTTGTTTTGTTATGTTACGTCTCACTGCACGCGAAACCGATCAGGAAGTTTGCGATTTACAAGAGAATTTGTTTTCGTTTTTTCGTGTTTGCAAGACTATATTTTCTGTGCGATGAGAAAGATTTCAATGGACACACTCAAGCGGTTATACAGTAAACTAACGTATTCTGTGCTTGGAAGATGGAGTGAAGTTAGTTATAGAGAAGAGCACTCACTATAAGATTTAGCTTAGTGATAAATTGAAGTAAATAATTTGTGAGAGGCTGGGCTATATAGATCATTTACAACTTAGAATTTGTTAAGAATTTATTACTTTAGATGAATGGTGGTCAACTCTTTAGATCGCACAAAACACTCATTGTTGCGGGGACGCTTGTATGTGTTTAGGATAATTCAACGAACTCGATCCCAAATTTTAAGTCTTAAAAGTGAATGTACACTTCTTACAGTTCTCTGAAGGTATTAGTATTTATTCGTTTACGATGTAATTATAGCTACTAAATCATATGATATCGAAACCTTGGTTTTCTTTTACGACAGGCAGAGCTGCCTTAGCCCTAGGTCTAGATACTTTAAGTGAACCCTCTGGCTAAACGGTTTTCATTGCGGAGAAAACTAATGAGTACATTTTATACAGTCATGCAAAAATCTTTCCTCGTTTCCTAAACTTTTCCACACCAGCGTCTTGTCAATGCATACTCTCAGTTAGTTGAAATAATTTGTACACCCTTCATTTCTAAATCACCAACATTTCCTAATCCATAATCGTTTTGGTTTGTGCTTTGTACTTTGGCCTTGTTTGTTGCCCTTCGTGGTTGGGCTTTGCCTTCTAACCACATTTCTCTAATAGATTCCCTTTTTTACAGTCTCTTCTTAGGACATAATATAAATAAAACACAATCTTAGTTTTTTATTTAAATTAATTTTCATTATTTTCATTTTGTATTAGTACTGTTGGGATTAGATTCACTTTATTGAATGTTGCTTTTTAGAGAAAGAATTTTCTCGAAAACATCACGGAAATATTTCTAACTTGGATGTTATCGGAAATTCTTAGTAAGGATAAATAACGTTATAACTCACTGAGGAACGACCAGAGATGGGAGCTGTGTTAATGGTTTCAACTGTGGGGGGAGGGGGGGGGGGGGTTCAACGATAAAATAAAAGGTTACGATAAACGAATGGTAGAATGCATTATCAGTCGATATTATTGACCGATAACTGTATGAAATATTCGCGTGTGGAAAAATAATAGGATTGAAAGGAAGAAATGAATGGAGTTTGAAAAGAATTATCTCATTTCTCGTAATGGTAAATGAAAAAGGATGATAAGTGCCACTATTGAAAGATAACGTTGGCCAATAATAAAACTTTGATCCCAAGTTTCGCCAATTACAATATGGACAAAATTCGGTGGATTTCCTGTTGGTTATACCGGTAAAATCTCAATAGTACAGCTAACATGCGGAGTTTGAAGCCAGCGAAATTAATTCATTTCTTTTAGGCTCAACTTATTTTGGTTTTGTTTAGTTTTGTAATTTTGCTTCTTAAGAATTTCTTTTGAAGCGTATTGTCCGGGAATTTCATTTATCTCTCTCTCGTAACAATGCTTTTTCTATGCCTAACGAAAATATTTTCATTTGGAGTTCTAGAAAATGATGATTGAATTATCTTGTTTGGAATGTTTATTTGATTTTTAAAAATCATCTCATACGTAAAGAAGAAAACAAAATTTGAAATTAGTTTATAATTTACTTAGATGTGGTTTCTCCGTGTTTTGTTAAAAATCATTATGCAATGTAAAACATTTTAAAATGATGAAGAAACTTAAGTGGTGTTAGTGAGTTCAGAGGAATGTGAAGAATGTTGTATTTATATTTAAACATTTTTAAGGGTATATTATGTGCTTAATTTAAAAAAATTTAATACCCCCATCAAAAGAATGTGTGGTCTTAATTCATTAACTGCTATTGTGTGTAGTTATGCTGTATGTGATGTTAGCTATTCTGGTTTAACATTAAACGTTAAACCTACAATTTAATGTACTTTACAACTATACGTACAATTACAAAGGTCCTTCGTTTAATTATGAAATGATTATAACATCAAAATTAAAATTTTGCTTGAATATATTATGCACGATATTTAACGTAGGTTTTACAAATTCCGGATTCTATTTTGTTTGGATAACCAAACGTGGTTGTATTCACGAAAAACAAGAAAAACAGACACTTGTTTAAGGTGATTACATTGAAAATTTTAATAGTTAATAATGCGTTTAATAGTTTTGAATTAAGTAACGCAATTTGTTTACCATTTATTGAAGTGCAAAAAGCACTTTACTTTAAACGCTAAACATATTGTGCAAATCGACGACAAAATTCGTTTAAAACTTCAGAGCGAATAAACAAAGAAGTTAAATGGCAAACTTCCAACACTGTCCTTTGTTTTCCCTTCAGCGGAGCTTCCTGAAGAAGCGACCCAGGTTAAAGATTGACTTTTGTGCCCCCAGACTTAATAATGTGGTTTGTTTTTTGCGACGACAGTAAAAACCTGTTGGCGGTTTTTCACGCGACCGCCCCTCAATTTGTCTTGCTGATGACTCACTGTTGTAACAAGCTCTGTCGGGGGGAGGGGGAGGGGGGGGGAGAGGGGGAGGGGGTTGCCCCGGGGGATGTTATTACAACATAGATTACTTTAGGTGATGGCCGTGAGGTGTTTTTACTGGACAGCAAAACGTAGGTTCGGTTATTGTACTGCATGATGCGTTGGTGCTGAAACCGACAAGTCTCTCACCTCCCACCTCTCACCCTAGACTCCAATAGTGCCAACTACCTTTCACTCCTGGGCTCTCCTGAAATTTACAATTCAAATATCGATTTGCTAATGTTGTAACTTTAAATCGGAAAAAACGACCTTCCTGTATTTCTGTATTTCTGAAAACGAATACTATGTAGAATTGTATAATTGAATCATTCCTGTTGGAAATTTCTCTTTTAAGTGAACACCCAATGTGTATCATAAGCGATTTTTTGTTAATTTAATATCAAAATAATGCTGATCTAGTTTTTTTCTAGCGATAACGCATATTAGAATATGTAAATGTTTTTGCTGAATTTAAATTTAAATTAAGAAATTACAGATTGTGTAAATTTGTACCGATGATTATGGATAGTTAATTTTATTAATATATACACAATAAGGCTTCTGTACTGGGGTTAGTCAAGATAAATCACCTATCTCTCTCTTTGTTGCCCTTCAAGGCTTGGTTTAACCAAGCGTTAGGCTACAAATTAGTCGTTAATCAGAGATTTATTCCTAGCCAACATGGCGACTACTAATTAAGGTACTATGCGTTTTGAATGCAATATTTGTTGAAACCATAAAAGCCACTTCCGAGACTATCAAATCGCAGATTAAAAAAAGTTAGGTGAATCAGACCTATGATACCTTAATTTCCGGCCCAAATCAATAGATTAATCACTTATTTAAATAAGCCCTAATATAACGACCAGCTAAGCAGAAAGTTTGTAGCTAATAACTAGTTTTCACCATAGCAACCACCAATCAAAAGCTACAAAACCCACCAAATACTTTATTATTAGTTCCCATTCAACTTCTTTATTAGCTGTTCGTAACACTGCAGGCCTTATTCTGAAACTGAATGCGTCGAGTGTTTGTTGAACTCTCGAATTCGTCTGTAGTACAAAAGTAATAATTACCAACTTTTAAAAATGTTTAAGACTGTTTTCTCCCTTGCATGCAGTTATCATGAACTTTTAAAAATGTAAGTATTTTCCCTCCAGTTATCGAAGCGAATAAGAACGTTCTGTGGAGTTTGAAGTGAACGGGACAAAAGCCAGTCTTATTGTTTGTTTGTTGTTGTGGCTGCCATGTCTGAGCACTTGTTGCTCACTTCACACTGCTCGGAGATCTCTGCAACTATTCTGTTTGCGTCGTTGTTTGAATACGAATGTATCTTCAAGAATAAAATATAAAATCCAGGACGGAAGGAACATTTGAAATATTTTTACTTCGTTTCATGTTTTTTACTGTATTCATTTTCAATAAAATAAATAAATTTGAATTTATTGTCAATCCCACTCAGTTACAGGAACTGATTTTCAAGAGAGGGGGGGGGGGGGGGGGGGGGGCACATACAATTTATTATCTGCACCGTTGATATTTTTTGCTCCAAAGACACCACATATAATCTAGTTTATGTTGTATAACATAAAAATATGTTTCAATTTATACTGAGAAGATCGGATGTGCTGTGGTCACTGTTTTTGATGTAACGGGGACAGTTAAAGCAATAATATGTTATCGTAAAATATCAGACATTGCTATTTTTAGTATAAATAAATAGTGTGTGCTTAACTGTATGAACCATTGCGAAAACAGGAAATAAGAGTTTATATAGACCTACAAAACTCCAATTAGAACGTAGATAGAGCAACAAAACGAGTTGATATAGATTGTATATAGCCGATAGTTTTGTATAGATAAGTAAACGTCTCTTCTATAATAAACTCTCGGATATATTAAAACAAAACATCAAATTCAATTCGTGCTCGCATAGAAAAGTTTGTATTTGACCCAGATCGAAGTTGAATACTTAGTTAGAGCTGCAGTTTCCTTGTTTCTCTTGTGAGTCGTGCTCGGTACAAAACGGAGAAGTTTTCAGACAGCCCAGTGGCGGAGACGCGTTAACGAAGGCATTTTCCTCCTCATAACGTAGATTTAAAAATCTGTGCCTCATTTTTCTTCTTACTAGGGAGGCCTGGAGTAAAACTCAATGAATTAAACTTTGTATTGATATATTGAGAACTCTGCAAGATTTTGAAAAAGTTAATCATACCAGGTATTTGGTTTTGTATCAGCTAACCAACGAAGTTGATCAATTTTGAAAATAGTTATTTTTAAAAAAAAAAAGTAGTGTTGTGCAACAGACCAAACAAACCTAAAAATGAGTTCAGTTTGCTCTTACGTATTATGATAAACATGTACAATGCTTCTTATCAAAATTTTCTAGGGAAAACAAAATATAAATACATTGAAACTAACATTCGTTTATCTGCACTCGCGTCTTCAAAACTCACAGTTAGTCACTCGTCCGTCGTCACCACGGGGAAATGTTTCAGGTCTCATGACTGCTGTCACGATTTTTCATCTCACTCCTCAACCCTCACCATTTTACCTAATTTCCTTATTCAAATGTATTCGTTCTAGGTGGGTTCCTCCTAGCGGTGATCGGTGCCCGCAATGAGGGCTACTATTTTTTTATTCGGAATTACAGCTATTTTGTATTTTGTATTTGGTTGAGTTTGGTGCGGTACCACAAACAGACACCATGTCTTTGAGAGCGCGTATCTACTTGCTGTGTGCTTTGTGTATGCGTGCGTGCGTGTGTGTATGCGTGCGTGCGTGCGTGCGTGCGTGCGTGCGAGTGCGTATGATACATCCCAAGTGTGTCTAATGTCACACGCATTGATCTGTTTACCTTAAAGTAGACCCACGTAAACAAACAAAGACCAGATTACCGTACATATGTGATGAATCTTGGCAACAACGTGCTTGGATTAAGAACACATGCAGACTTGCGAGACACAAAGTAAACATCTTCAAGTTTCAAGTTCAGATTAAACACTTTGCTTCATGAGTCGTCTAGTTAGAACGATCTGTTGTTTTAAACTTATTCAAACACTCAAAGGTTCAAACACTATAGTAAGTTAATGGAAATTTGCTTGCAATAATATTGAAGATAGTTACTTTGCATAGTCTATATTGCTGACGTTTTCAACGAATAGTAAATATGTGCTGAATCTAGCATCACATTTAAAGCTTCTTGTAATATGCTAATACATGCTGCAAGACTGGATAGATAATCCAGTAATAACAGTTATACAGAAAACACTATCTAACAAGATCTACATATTTTAAATACTTTTGAAAACAAACCCGATACCCTATTAAGTTTGGAATGGAATATAATGCTTCTTAGTGTTTTTAAACAAGCTACGGTGTAATTGATTAGTGTGTATAATACGTTCGTTGGCAGAGTTCATTTGGTTTTAGAGTATTCGTTGATATTTCACAGGGCATTATTTCTGACTTATTTGTAGTTTGATACTGTGCGATTTAGGGACACTGTTATGAGTTTTATAACTACATTATGGCAAATGTTTGTGACACTTTTACGTGCTTGTTTGTTTGTTTGTTTGTTTGAGATAATGTGTATGTTTTTGCGGCGTTGTTAATATTTTTGGGCATGTTTGGTGTTCCACGGCTTGTCAACGCACTTTTACTGGCAATGTAGCCACATAACGGGCGTACCCGCCCTACACTGACCACAGATACCCGCATCCTACACTTCCTTTGGTGGGTTGGACCGTCGTGACTTTGAGCCCAAACAACTACGTCTGATTTCAGTTAAAATAGTCTTTTACATAATCATTGACAACCGTTACTAAGGAATATTCAGAGTGATTGATAATACAAGAATAATAAGGGAGTAGAACTGGGAGCAAGTAGAGGAAGTATGATTGTGGGAAGATAGGAAGAGGTGGAAAAATTTGGTTGTGAAACCCAAGCTGACCCTGCCAGAAGCAGGAAACGGCGATGGATAATGATGTGTTTTAATATCGTCACTAGACATAATAACGTATTGAAAGATTGGTTTAGGCATTGCTGAGTTCTTCAGTTTGTATAAGGCAAACGTTACATGGACGCTGAACCCTTCCTACATAGCAAAACCACACTACTTCATTAATAGTCCAATCACCCTTCCCCCCCCCCCCCCCCCTATACTAGTTACCAACGTCGGGCGTTTGATTACTTGTCACGATGGAAGACGAAGCGTAAACCGTGTACTGTACTCTACGTAGAAAACCAACATTAGAAGAAATTTGCATACTCATATTAAATTACTCAAAAATTGGTATAATATACACTGAACAGTGTACGCTTGGCATTATTAATATTATTAACATAATAAGTTGTGGATTAGTACCATAACAAGTAGAAGTTTAGTGTAGGTAATCTGCAATAGATCTCGGAAGTTGACTCTAGCGCGTTCGTACACAGCGGAGAAAACTTGTATGTATAGAATAAACAGCAATGCGATTCTGTAAGAACATCCAGACTTGTTATGTTCTTGTTGTATCCCCTAACTGCGGGATAGCGATATCTCGATAACAAGAGTATTGTTATCCTTACAGAATCTCAGAGCAGAGTCGCTTTAACAAGTTCTCCTCCTTGAATGTGTACTTCATTATAGTAGTGTAGTAGTAAGTAGTGTGTATGGATAATTGCTAATAGTGGAAGTAGTAAAGATCAAGCAAAACATGTCAAAATATTTTTTTAACTACATAATAAAAAACGGATTGTTGGAAAGAACAGGAGAAACGATCCGCTTCGAAATAAAACGAATAAATTCTCATATATTAAACTATTGAACGAGAATCAAACAGAACCGTGACTTAATCTTGTTTGTAGTGAACTCTTCACTCGTGAAACCATCTCAGTCAGAATGTAGCCGCCATAATCGCCTCCAACTTCACTTCCTCCCCCCCTAACTCTGCACGACTCTGACAAGAAGTACCGGCAGAGCTTGAATACACCTTCAAGTCGACACTAGCGCCTCCTTTGTGCTCTCGCCTCAATGAGGCGCCCTCGGTAGGATTAGAAGATGACGACACTGGTGAAGAGTTCCCGGGGGGTGGGGGGGGCTCTAGCCCACTTGGTTATACAAGAGTGGGACGAGGGGGGGAGGAAGTCACAGGTGACGAGAATACTCTGACAATCTCAAACGATGAAGCATTCATTCATTCATTTGAGGTAGAAGGATCTCCGTATATGATGTAGGCAGCCAAGATGTTTATACATTCTGATTCTCTTGTAATGTCTTATACACCTTTTGAATTAAACATCTCTTATACACCGGTTGGTTTGATTTAACGTTCGTTGTGTCTGACTTGGCTGCCGAACACCTTCGGCGGGGATTTCAAAAGTTTTAATTCGATTTATTTTCTCGTGCGGAAATAATTTGAATTCTGTGATGCTGCGAAGATTCAGGGAATGTAAAATTTTGCTTCGGTGTTCATTTTAGAGTTGGTTAAGATTTTTGGTGATAATGAGTCGAAATTTAGGTAGAGTTAAATGTATAATGAAGTTGTGAGATTTTGTCTCAGTCAATGCTGCTATCTATTTATTTCCAGACAACTTTCCTTCTATACTTCTCTTTTATCTAGAAAATCCATTATTGTAATGTATAAACATATGTTTTAAAGTCTTACGTATATTATGTAAACCAGGCAACAAAAGTAAATAAAGAGTAAGATGGAAACTTGCCTTTCTCTAAACAACCTTATCGCACACTTATGTTCTTTCCCAATAAATAAAATAAATCTGTATTTTATTGTCTTACTCATTCAGAGTAAGGAAGTGAGGGACGTGAGACCAATTAGAATATTCTGTGCTTCAGTGTAGCAAAAAGACCGAACCATATAGTGACTAAGGCAACAATTCAAACCATGACAACAAGAATGATTGGTGAATTTGTTTCCAAATATCGATGTAGTAAATTTGCGTTTAGAACGAAACTGAAATTCTTCTAAATTAGTTAAGTGTATTTCCCTGTGGCCGTTCACCTGTGCATCTGTCTACCCTCTACAGCTACTCAACTGAATGATCGAATGAAGAGTCTACATTAAACTCGTTGAACCCTGACGTACAGTACAGTGCAAAAGTTTGGAACACACAGATTTAAAGCTAACTTTAATAACCTTTCATTACGCACGCAATATGGATTTGAATTTAAGGGAGAAGGGATTTGATTTCACACTGGCAACCTTATGAGTTATAGTCTCGCGTCATATATCATATACATCGCTGAGCCTTTATCGGTAATTCGACTTTAAAAAAAGAGTTTCAATACATTTCTTTCAGAAATCTCAAAATTTATAGTTTTTGAAATCAGAAAGAATGTATTTTATAAAACCTATTTCGAAATTAAATCCGTCGATTAACATCCTAAATGATATTTGATTGAAAACATGACTTTAAAACGAAATTTATATATCTGTTATTATATATTAATATGTTTAATTTGAAATACATTTTTCTACGATATCTGGCTAATAGCGTGACTTGACAATGCTGACCAAGTCATGACGAACATTATCTGTTTTAATGTATTCATTGTTTACTAAAATTAATGTATTAATTTTTCTGTTAAATATTATATTTTATGTATTTATTTTCCTATTTAAATATGGTTAATAACTTTGTTCCCCTAATGCTTCTAAGGTCGTGATAGTACGCACGAACCCCGCATCTCTGTCACTGCTGAATACTTCCTCTTTACGACTCCGCGAACCCAGGAGCTAAGCCTATCTACCGACTGGTCGCTCGGGTCTGCGCTCAAAGGCAAAGCTTCATCACTTGGAGAGCAAACCAAGGGCCAAAGTGAATCTCTTATGAGGGAAGCGCTCGTTGCTAGCTTAAGTGGGTTGTTTTATGTTAGCTTGTTTGCTTACCTTTACCTGGGGCTAGATAATAATAATAAGGGGGACAAGTTTTTCTTTTAAAAAACAAACAAGACTCTTTTTTGCCGTCGCAGACTCAAAACAATAATATTACAAAGGAATATTTTATTTGTTTTGTTTGCTTTTGCTTGTTTTTCTTGGAATGTTTCGAGAGTGCTCATGATATTTGTCTTTCGTTACAAAGTCCAACGATGTAAGCTAAGGTCAAAAGTTAGCAAGGAATAACATGTTTCAGTTATAACTCTCTACAATTATTATATTATATTTTAAATGTATATATCTTCATTTTGAATCTGACATAAGTCATTGTAAGTCGTCATAATTTGATACTATACAAAATAAAATAAAAAATATAAAACATGCAAGAAAACATTGCGCAGAAGTGATATAAAAACAATTTTTTAGACGGAAATACCAGTAAAAATACAAAACCGGCGCGACAAAAATTTGAGTGTTCATTCTTTTTTTAATTGCCATGTTTAATAGCGAGACTGACAAAATTACAGACAAGCAATTTATACGCTAAATTTGCTATAGCTGCCAACTTTCCCACCTTTTAACCCTGGATCTCATTGTCACGTACTAACGAGCCCTGGCCTTCACATTTTCCGTCGCCCCGTTGTTCCACATGGTCCGTGAGTATATGGCGCATACCTGCACGGCAGCATTAGTACGTCAGCCATTCTCTTGACAAGAAGAGATGAATCCATTTACAATCATTCTATTCATAGTTTTACGACCGCAAATATATTACACGTTTCTTTACATACAATTTTCAATTTATGTAACTATTTGAATTTTTCTAACTCCATTTGTATTGTTTAATATTCTCTATTCTATAGTAGTTTGTTTTTTCGTTTAGTTATATTAATTGCTGTTTCATTTGATTGTGTTTTCCATCGTTTTTGGCAAATTGTACACTTTTATGTATATTTTTTTGTATATTGAGTTTTATAATTGACTAATATCGGTATTATTAAGATCCACTAAATATTTAACCTGGGACTTACTTGTTTTCTCCTTGGTCATCACCAATCAGAGGCGTTGTTTCCGTAGAGAACCATTTTTAGCATTGTACTTAGTAGGTTAAGGCTGGGCCACACAGATTTTGAAGACATAATGCATAAGGTTTTAAGACGTTGTTTTAAAAACAACAATGAAAACAACGTCTTAAAACTAAAACTTTGTGTGAACGCCAGTACGTGTTTCCTATGATCCAATCTACGACTACGCGTTAAACCTTAAATCGTATGTCTTAAAAATCTGTGTGGACCAGCCCTTAGGTAAACTGTTGATAAATATATAAAATAAATAAATTGACCTGGACAAATTCGTTTGTATGAGCAACAATAGTTGGGTTGTGCCACGAATGTAGAGTTAAGAGTGAAATGCTCACCCGTTGTTGGAAGGCTGGTGGTAGTCTGGAAGTTCCTTGGCTTGTGCAGCTCTTGCCCGGGCGAGGATAGATAACACTGTTCTCTTGGTGGGAGACATCGCCAGTCTGGTTCCTCCACCGGCCAGCAGGGGCCTCTTGCGACACACGGTGGTGGAACCTGCAACGTCAAGCACAGTAGTATATAGTATTAGTATGGTTCCTCCACCGGCCAGCAGGGGCCTCTTGCGACACACGGTGGTGGAACCTGCAACGTCAAGCACAGTAGTATATAGTATTAGTCTGGTTCCTCCACCGGCCAGCAGGGGCCTCTTGCGACACACGGTGGTGGAACCTGCAACGTCAAGCATAGTAGTATTTAGTAGTAGTCTGGTTCCTCCACCGGCCAGCAGGGGCCTCTTGCGACACACGGTGGTGGAACCTGCAACGTCAAGCACAGTAGTATATAGTAGTAGTCTGGTTCCTCCACCGGCCAGCAGGGGTCTCTTGCGACACACGGTGGTGGAACCTGCAACGTCAAGCACGGTAGTATATAGTAGTAGTCTGGTTCCTCCACCGGCCAGCAGGGGCCTCTTGCGACACACGGTGGTGGAACCTGCAACGTCAAGCACAGTAGTATATAGTAGTAGTCTGGTTCCTCCACCGGCCAGCAGGGGCCTCTTGCGACACACGGTGGTGGAACCTGCAACGTCAAGCACGGTAGTATATAGTAGTAGTCTGGTTCCTCCACCGGCCAGCAGGGGTCTCTTGCGACACACGGTGGTGGAACCTGCAACGTCAAGCACAGTAGTATATAGTAGTAGTCTGGTTCCTCCACCGGCCAACAGGGGCCTCTTGCGATACACGGTGGTGGAACCTGCAACGCCAAGCACAGTAGTATATAGTATTAGCCTGGTTCCTCCACCGGCCAACAGGGGCCTCTTGCGACACACGGTGGTGGAACCTGCAACGTGAAGCACAGTAGTATATAGTATTATCCTCTACCGGCCAGCAGGGGTCTCTTGCGACACACGGTGGTGGAACCTGCAACGTCAAGCACAGTAGTATATAGTAGTAGTCTGGTTCCTCCACCGGCCAACAGGGGCCTCTTGCGATACACGGTGGTGGAACCTGCAACGCCAAGCACAGTAGTATATAGTATTAGCCTGGTTCCTCCACCGGCCAACAGGGGCCTCTTGCGACACACGGTGGTGGAACCTGCAACGTGAAGCACAGTAGTATATAGTATTATCCTCTACCGGCCAGCAGGGGTCTCTTGCGACACACGGTGGTGGAACCTGCAACGTCAAGCACAGTAGTATATAGTAGTAGTCTGGTTCCTCCACCGGCCAACAGGGGCCTTTGCGATACACGGTGGTGGAACCTGCAACGTCAAGCACAGTAGTATATAGTATTAGCCTGGTTCCTCCACCGGCCAACAGGGGCCTCTTGCGACACACGGTGGTGGAACCTGCAACGTCAAGCACAGTAGTATATAGTATTATCCTCTACCGGCCAGCAGGGGCCTCTTGTGACACACGGTGGTGGAACCTGCAACGTCAAGCACAGTAGTATATAGTATTATCCTCTACCGGCCAGCAGGGGTCTCTTGTGACACACGGTGGTGGAACCTGCAACGTCAAGCACAGTAGTATATAGTATTATCCTCTACCGGCCAGCAGGGGTCTCTTGCGACACACGGTGGTGGAACCTGCAACGTCAAGCACAGTAGTATATAGTATTAACCTCTACCGGCCAGCAGGGGCCTCTTGCGACACACGGTGGTGGAACCTGCAACGTCAAGCACAGTAGTATATAGTATTATCCTCTACCGGCCAACAGGGGCCTCTTGCGACACACGGTGGTGGAACCTGCAACATCAAGCACAGTAGTATATAGTAGTAGTCTGGTTCCTCCACCGGCCAGCAGGGGCCTCTTGCGACACACGGTGGTGGAACCTGCAACGTCAAGCACAGTAGTATATAGTATTATCCTCTACCGGCCAACAGGGGCCTCTTGCGACACACGGTGGTGGAACCTGCAACATCAAGCACAGTAGTATATAGTAGTAGTCTGGTTCTTCCACCGGCCAGCAGGGGCCTCTTGCGACACACGGTGGTGGAACCTGCAACGTCAAGCACAGTAGTATATAGTATTATCCTCCACCGGCCAGCAGGGACCTCTTGCAACACACGGTGGTGGAACCTGCAACGTCAAGCACAGTAGTATATAGTATTATCCTCCACCGGCCAGCAGGGGCCTCTTACGACACACGGTGGTGGAACCTGCAACGTGAAGCACAGTAGTATATAGTATTATCCTCTACCGGCCAGCAGGGGCCTCTTGCGACACACGGTGGTGGAACCTGCAACGTCAAGCACAGTAGTATATAGTATTATCCTCTACCGGCCAGCAGGGGTCTCTTGCGACACACGGTGGTGGAACCTGCAACGTCAAGCACAGTAGTATATAGTATTATCCTCTACCGGCCAGCAGGGGCCTCTTGCGACACACGGTGGTGGAACCTGCAACGTCAAGCACAGTAGTATATAGTATTATCCTCTACCGGCCAGCAGGGGTCTCTTGTGACACACGGTGGTGGAACCTGCAACGTCAAGCACAGTAGTATATAGTATTATCCTCTACCGGCCAGCAGGGGTCTCTTGCGACACACGGTGGTGGAACCTGCAACGTGAAGCACAGTAGTATATAGTATTATCCTCTACCGGCCAGCAGGGGCCTCTTGCGACACACGGTGGTGGAACCTGCAACGTCAAGCACAGTAGTATATAGTATTATCCTCTACCGGCCAGCAGGGGTCTCTTGTGACACACGGTGGTGGAACCTGCAACGTCAAGCACAGTAGTATATAGTATTATCCTCTACCGGCCAGCAGGGGTCTCTTGTGACACACGGTGGTGGAACCTGCAACGTCAAGCACAGTAGTATATAGTATTATCCTCTACCGGCCAGCAGGGGTCTCTTGTGACACACGGTGGTGGAACCTGCAACGTCAAGCACGGTAGTATATAGTATTATCCTCTACCGGCCAGCAGGGACCTCTTGCGACACACGGTGGTGGAACCTGCAACGTCAAGCACAGTAGTATATAGTATTATCCTCTACCGGCCAGCAGGGGTCTCTTGTGACACACGGTGGTGGAACCTGCAACGTCAAGCACAGTAGTATATAGTATTATCCTCTACCGGCCAGCAGGGGCCTCTGGCGACACACGGTGGTGGAACCTGCAACGTCAAGCACGGTAGTATATAGTATTAGTCTGGTTCCTCCACCGGCCAGCAGGGGCCTCTTGCGACACACGGTGGTGGAACCTGCAACGTCAAGCACGGTAGTATATAGTATTAGTCTGGTTCCTCCACCGGCCAGCAGGGGCCTCTTGCGACACACGGTGGTGGAACCTGCAACATCAAGCACAGTAGTATATAGTATTATCCTCTACCGGCCAACAGGGGCCTCTTGCGACACACGGTGGTGGAACCTGCAACGTCAAGCACAGTAGTATATAGTATTAGTCTGGTTCCTCCACCGGCCAGCAGGGGCCTCTTGCGACACACGGTGGTGGAACCTGCAACGTCAAGCACAGTAGTATATAGTATTAGGTCCAGTCTTACAATGTACATATAACTATTTATTCGTCGAATAGCTTGTTGTCTCCATGGCAATCACCAATCAAAATCCTTGAAATCCTCCTAATAGCTTAATTGCTACAAATAACTTTCTTATTAGGAGATTGTAAGACCGGCTCTTAGTCTGGTTCCTTCAAGGGATTCGTAGGGAATTCGTCGTACTGAGCCTTAATGTAGAGTTTTTTTAATGGAAAATTTTTAAAGATAGCCCACAGATAGTTTACGTTGCAAAATCAAGCAAAAATTAATTTACTGCTCAGCAAAAATTTCCGAGAAACATTTAATTGAAATGAGATTATTCTGTGCCGCAAAAGTCTAAAATATGCAGCGTGACAATTAAACCATCGGACCCAGATCTACTTTATACCAGGCTGGCATGTCACCATAGAAACCGGTTCCTAGGAGACGTATTTTCCACCCCTTGAGTAGCGCTGTCAACGTTGGGGCGAGATGTTGATGTGATAAGTGTCTTATTCGTGGAAAAAGATAATTGAGCCTGGCTTCCTTTAAATTGATCTTGTTGTTAATATAAGTAAAAAATTGTTCGGACAATCACGGTTAAAAACATTCACGCACTACTCACCGCGTTATATTTCGGCAACATCGGTCGCCATCCTCAGACGCGAGGCAACAGGCAATGAGAGCTATTACAATTGTATATATAATTGTAGCAATCCATTAGGGGACAGTAAAGTTAAACGCCACATCTCGCGGTGACATGCCGGCCTGGTATGGAGTATAAGTATAAGTATCAGTGCCACCCCTCACATGCGAGCATCCATCACAGCAGGGTAACCTGGGGCTACGGACATGTTGTTCTCATGTTGATTGATGCATGTTTGGACGACGCCAGGTATGACGTTAGCATCTCACTCTTTGAGCCAACCATCCGACCATCCATCCATCATGCGATTAAACAGCGCGACTTACGTCACAGCTAATCTCTGTGATCTGTGACGTCATCATTGGGGTGACGGTGTTGACGGGGAATATGTTAAAAGGATGAGAAACGAAAATACCAGTCTTGTGTGTAACACCCATGTTTTATTTTAAAACACGATTCGACGTTGATTAAACGAGCGAAGCGAGCGTTTCCATTCTACTTTCGTGGTACTTGTTTCTTGTTTTTGGAGATTCCGATCAAGTTGAAATTTGGAACATTTTCAAAATGTTGATGTAGTCTGTATTTCTTTACTTTTGTGACTACATCGTTCAATAAGTTACTTAGTTTCATTACAATGGAGTGAATTGAGTAATGAAAGTATTAAAAAAGTCACTATAAATAATGCCACTGTGTAAGCAGAGTCCACATTTCAATCGCAAATGGAACGCATGACGTCAGAACAATATTGGGTAATCATTGTTGATGTTTGTTTTGTTTATACACTAAATTGATTTTGAAATCGTTTCGTTAGGAATAAAAATAACGATACGGGTATCAAAAATTAATCGGAATAGTGATTGTGAATCGATTCTTGCGTGAATTTAGGGGATGGATACGTCAATCCTGCCAGAAAGAGTGACAGCCCCCGTCATGGCTTCCACGCGACCACTCTCGCTGCGTTAAATAAATATAACGTAATTAGCATCACGTTAAAAGTTTAATTCGTTGAAAAGTAAATAAAATACCAGAGTCGATTGAATTCGGTTCGTGAACTGGCGTCGATTAATTATCCACGTTGCTGATTGTGTTTGGTTTGGAGGGTTTAAATTATCAGATAAATGACTCGACGGGGAAAACACAATATTTACTTTGCGATTGAAAATTGTAGAATAGTAAGTGGAATCAAATACAATCAATACTTTTTTTAAAGTGAGTCTGATGTATAATTTTGTTTTTAGGTTTGAAGGAAAAAATGTCCCAATTTTTGAATTAAAAATGGGAAAATTATTTGTCTTCGTATAATTAAAAAACCTTACTCGAGGTTGTTTTGTAGAGGTATAGTAATATTACTTTTACTATTGGAATGATGAGTGGTCCCATTGTACTTGGTGTATTTATTTGTATTTTTCATCTAATATAAACCATTGAGGCTAGTGCAATGCTTATATTTAAAAATAAACCACTAATTAGTGCTGATTTTAGGACAAAGGATCTCAAGAATTGATTGTTGTGGAAATGGAACCCGCGGCATCCTAAGCTAGAATATTGCTCGACATCATTGAGTTAACTCGGTAGAAAGTTTTCAAGAGTTGGCTTTCGCGAGTTTTCTATTCGCTGTAAAACGTTCGTAAGTATAATATGGTCCTGAATCCCATTCATCGAAAGCGTTTCACAATGTCCCTATGAATGAATCCAGTCACTCTCAATGCGCACATGCGCACATCCCTCTCTCATCATTACATCTACACATCACCCCAACAACTCTCCATTAACCTCGATGAATAAATAAGAGATTAAACTAGTCGAATCACAACAACAAAACACGTCGATAGAAACAACACAAAAGCGCTCTTCACAAAAACATAACGAACTAAACACACACACACACAACAAAGCCCCCCCCCCACAAACAACTCATTGTTTGTAGGTTTGTTGCCCGCATTGCACTGCTTGTTTATTTATTCTAACCGCTGGCTGCAATACATTGGTTGTCTACCTCAGCATTCGCAGATAATTAAAGCAAAACCAATACGACCAAACGGATTAATAATGCAAAGCCCCCCGCTCGTTGATAAACGCCGTCCCGCACTGCAACCGAACATCAAAGCCGAACCTAGCCGAAGTAAACAAGCCACGCCCACCCGAGTAAACACCACCCGAACTTGCTTTGACGCGGGAGATTTGACGTGGAGTTAATTGCTTACCGCTTACTAGACGTGACAATTAAGATCGTGCACGTGTATGCGTCTTGTGCTGCCCTCCGGTGACGGAAATTGGTATCAACGGGAATTAATATAGGAGGGAATTCGTCTGGAAGCGTCCTGAATTGTCGGGGCTACAACGTTTTGGTTATTTGCCTGGCGAAACGGGTTAGTTTGATTGATTAATCCAAGCCAAGTCTTCTTTAAGTCTGTATTCGTTAGTGTGTTGCTTGAAGACGTGTGGAATATAAGTGATATAGCGAGGTTCAATGGAATTTAGAGGCCTTCTTCTGTTAATACTGGTCTATCTCGGGGCTGCGTCTTGTAGTTCATATAAACGTTTGAGCACTTGATCGCTAGCGAGCTCGGGTCGACGAATATCGTTCGGAGTGATCATGTAACTCAATCGCGTAGGTTGTGATCGTTTGCGCTCTCGATCGCCCACACCCCACCCATTAAGAGATCTTACCATTAAACGATGGTAGGAATACTTATTTCAACGATGTATTCTTTAGACCCATACCTTGACCACAGGGTAATATAAATGAAAACTAAATTTTAAGCTTTGGCTCCGGGAATATTATTAAAGTAATTGGTGAACGCCATATTGTTGTGGCCTTGTTAAAATATGTTAAATATGAAGCAACAAAGGCCGAAGAGAGTTGAAAGCACCACCTAACCCAAAATAGTTTAGTTGTTATTGTTTTGCAATGACTTGATTGGCCTCTATCGTAAAAATCTCATAACAATCTCACGCAAATCGTGTGCCTGTTTTATAGCCTGTTTTCTTAAGAGGTGTTTGCTTTTGTATTTTGATTTCTAAATTCTACTAGCCCCACAGCAGTACAGTAAATTTGTACATATAAGGTCAATATTATCACAAGATACAAACTTCCGGATTGATCGGTTTCTATTTGTTGAATTTTCTATTTTCACGATAGTTTTACCTTGAAATGTAGGCCTATGTAAATTCATTGTTGATACTAGAGACGCATTCGCGAATCCAACCCATACGCTCAAACCCAGCTAATAGTTCACTTTCTCAACTTGGCTTTCAAACTATTAACCCATTCCCCAAGGGAGTGTTTCTCTAATTAACATTCCTTTAATAATACCATCTCCCCCTCCCCCCTCCCTCCCCCCCCCCCCCAGTACCCAGCAATAGCCTCGGTATATATACATCACAACACCTCATCCACCGCGGCTTATATTCGCAATAAAACTAGATTGATATCACGAGTTGAGAATAGTTAAGTGCAAAATGGTGTCGGCTTTATGATGATGTAGGCGTCGCTTAACGACGGCCTGGCTGGAGGGTTTGTATCCTTAATGGGGGGGGGGGGGGGGGGCGCATACCTCACGCCACTACTACACGTTGTGGCTGATACTCCTTGGGGGTTACACAGTGGTAACTCACCCGGCTACTAGATGGCTTCATAATTGATATTTCCCTGCTGTTAATATGTCCGTTCGTGTGATAGATTCGATGTGTAATTGACACCCGGTTTATAGGATCAGCGGTGATAATCTTCGGACGTGCGATCAAATTACTGTAGAAACACTCTGGTTGAGGCACGCTGTCATAACTCTCGTTGTGGTTGAGCGCAGAGCATTTTTGATTTACCCTTAATTGAACTTTATTTATTCAACGTCGATTGAAACAACTTAAGGCTGTTGCAGCCTCATTTTTAGTTTTATATTTGTATCCTTTAAATTATTAACGATATCGTGTTCTCCAAACTTCATCATATAAACAAAAGTGTGTAAAGACAATATAAAAAGTATTAACCTTCAAACATTCATCTTTCTCGCTATAAGCAGTAGCGCGTAACGTGAATGTAAAACGTAATATGCCTCTGATCCACGCATAGCGCTGGATGTTGCAACAGCGCCTAGTACAGCGTTGCCAGGTGTATGAGAGACCCAATATAACCTACCTGTGCTGGTAGCCATGGTAACCGGCCTCTGCTCGACGCCTCTCAGCGCCGGATGTTGCAACAGTGTCTAGTACAGCGTTGCCAGGTGTATGAGAGACCCAATATAACCTACCTGTGCTCGTAGCCATGGTAACCGGCCTCTGTTCGACGCCTCTCAGCGCCGGATGTTGCAACAGCTCCTGAGGAACGAGTACAGCGTTGCCAGGTGGCGGCGACGACGGTGATAGGCTACCGTTACGACTGTCCGATGACGTCACAGAGCTGTTGCTATGGTGATCGCCTGATAGGGAACAACTGAGGTCGTTGATGATGCCACCTGACCCCGGTTTGCGTTGTGTGTTGAGGATCTGCATCTCCCACATCTGTTCTTGTCGTATCTCGTCGTTGTAATCCTGGAACACAAGAAGAGAACACTTATACACCTGTGTTAATGTATCTTGTCTCATACATATCTAAGATTTTAACCTTTTATGCATGATGTCTCAACGAAAATTAAAACATTCCCGAAGTTTGTTTCATACATTCGTAAAGGAGGGTTTCGGATTAGTAGTGTCCGATGGATATCTTTGAAATATTACTCCATCCTAGCATTCGCCGTATGACTGAGTAAAACTTCAAAAAAACTTTTCAGTCGTGATTGCCGGTGACCTGCGAATCGAACTAGCGACCCACAAGATGAGAGACGCGAGTGTTACCATTGAGCCACCTTCATCTATGTATTTTGCATCTGACACAGCGATGTTAACCGGAACGATGGTGTACAACGGTGGTTGAAGGGGGAGGGGGGAGGGAGGAAGGGGGAAGGGGAGGGGGGGATTAAGAAGTGTCGACAACCACAACACTGTAGATAAGCACGCGGCCGCAGAAGTTCCCGTTGATCTCCGAAGCGAACTTCGAGTGTATTTTCCACGGATACAACAAACTTAAGTTTACAGCCACGTTCTGTATAGCTGGCGGTATCGGCAACCCCCCCCACCCCCCCTCTGTGTTCAACTGCGGTCTCTTAACACAAACTACGTCGTAATGTGGATGTGCTCGTTTACCTGTGTATTCCCCAGCCGTACACAAAGCCGTCTGCGGTTGCTGTGTATGTGAGAGCTATGCCTGGGTAACGAGCTGGCAATAATGTTATCTGGAGCTCGGATTGAAACACAACATAACACATTCTTAATTCTATACTACGACGAGTGTGTAAATCTATTCACATAAACGACATAGAATAGAATGCTAGACAGAAAATGGGACGCGTATATCATAGAAGTCTTTGGAATTGGGCGATCGTATGTTATCGGAATATCGATTCACATATTTTGATCAATTTTAAAATACGTTTTTATATCTTGTATATAAGAAGATATGTTTATTAAACCATATTGTAAATCCATGTTTGGAAAATCAATGAAATTTTCGCTTATATTAATTAAAGTATATTTTGCATTTTAACTACATTAATTTGGGTGGTTGTGTATACAGCGGTTCAGTTCCTTAGCAGTATGGAAGTAATTATAACAAAAAAATTCGGCAGCGACTAGTTTTGGGTCACATAGTTCGTTATTTGGAGTACTAAATCGCAGAGCATCCAAATTACTACAGCAGAACCCTTGTCTGTACAGCATCATATTTCCATGTCGTTGATATAAACAAAAATAAAATCCACTACACATCATACTAATGAAATTTATCACTAGACTCGGTCCTATTTGTCAACGAGACTATATAGAACCCGGACAAAGTTGTGAGGAAAGCCTCTTATCAGGCCACCCACAATGCCACACTCGAACCAGCAGAGTCTAATGAACTCTGGCGTTACGCGCAAAATCACGTGATCATTTCACGTGAATAATACGTGACTTCGTCTCTCAAGCTAAAGTAATCATCTAACCCGAACATAACTTTTCTTTTTTTCATCTATAGTAAAGCTCTTTTTCCACCGCCCTAGAAATGGTGCTATTATTCTCGCTTAAATCACAGCCCTCGTAATAATGAGGACGTTTTTCCTGCAGGTGAGACGGTTTTCCTACTCTGTCGTTCTTTCACTGAAGTAAAATAACCTCTAGAAGCAAAACGGAAAAACAAAATGTCTGTAAAAAGTGTTATACGGAAGTTGAATACGTTAACTACGTATATTGTTTTCAGAAAATAAGAAACTTTGCCGATATCTTCGAGCACGATTATTACATAAAAACTTTTGAGACGTTCGTGCATTATAAGTTATCTAAATAAGCAAAACTAGGAAGTTTCTAGGATATCTCATCTCACGTGTTTCTTTGTTTTTCTTCGTGGATTGAAAGCAGTATTGAGTAACATTTCGTTTTATTGATTTTTAAAAATAATGATATGGAACAGAAAATCATACATTGAGGGTACTTCTAAAAAATGATATTCTATTTGGTAGCCGTATCTAATGTTTGGATAGTTTATTGTGAATATATAGCGAAGAAATGACCAAAATTATGCTTATTTTAAATCGAACCAATTAATTCACATTGTTCGCTTGTTCGCGCAGATCCCTGTCTTTTGATTGGTCAAGAATCCGCCTTATTCTCCTTTACAGTATATTATTATTTATTGTTTTGATCATTTATTGATCTAGTTCGAATGTAAAGTTAATGCACAACATATTATTCGTAACGAGCAATTAGCAATTAGCTTTGAAGGTAATGCAGCTGTTTGTAATAACATGCAATTAGTAATTCCGTTTGTAATGAATTGCACATTGCTTATTATTTTACGGGTACAACATCATTGCAATCAGAACATACACTATAATATTGTGTAGTAATTGGCAAAATACCCGTTTAACATTCAAACTCACTTTGATGTTGATGATAATTGTGTATTCTATATTCTTATACAAATATTTATAATAATAGTCAGTTCCAGCTGTGTTCGGTAGAGTATAGTTTTTTCCTCTCTTGTTTAGGGCATTGCACTGTCAGGAACTAAGCTTATCACACTCACCACTTCTTCTTCTTTTTATCCATATTACTTTCTTCCACTTCTGTATGTTCTCCCAACTTGCTCGATACGTCATAGTACTATCATATACTCTGGCTCTGAATGATTTCATGCAAGGTTCTAAATACTCCTATTCTAGTTTAAACAAAGTTCAGAATGTCAATCAACGTGGATTGTATCCCAGCAGCAAAGATTAAATAGTAAACCCACTCTATCTAATGCATCAGGCTATGCATCACGTTGTGCTGACGATATTAGTAAACCAAACCAATAGTGCAACATGTGCGTTTCAATAAGCTTGAGATTAAAGACTTGGTAAACCAAATATTATGGAAACTGTCTCCGGAGTTACCAAGCATCGCTGAGAATATCAATTTCTTAGCATTAATGGTGGGAGCGAGTAGACTGTCTTTTGTTTTTATTTTCCGAGTTTTGTATTAATAAATTAACATAAAATTTACATAGCTTACGCGTTAGTTTGTGCGCTGAAAACAACTGTTTTCTTACGATGTTACACGAATTTCATTCAAAATTTCGCATTTGTTTGCATTCTCAGACTACCTTATTCAACACTAGTTTATTTTAAAATCATACCTGAAAGAGATTGGAAGTCGAACCCGTCAATTGACATGTTCTTGCATACTTACGCAGTAAGCCATGGTATCATCACTACCAGTACTAACAATGCTAACGTTATTCTATTCAAGTCTGTCGAACTAAGTTATTCTCGCACATTTTCATCCCACACGTCGCCAACTTCACGGCTTAGCGATATTGTAACCCGCGACTTCTGTTCGTGATTATTTACATTTCAAACACCCACTCTCCCGAAAACTTTTAAATTAACCGCCAGCGAATCTCTACCCTCTGTCCATGTTAATTAGAATGTTTTATTCACCTGCCATTCGAATATATATCAGGCTATGAATTAATTACTAACTTCTAGAAAGATTTAAGGTTTCGAAAGTTAAGAGATAGTTAAAAGTTTTTAACATCATTAGTAATTAGTTACTTTCTTATCTATCTTTTCGTCGGAGGGTTTTCAATTATTCATGCATGGAGTTGTGCTGGGCTGCTGAAAGGCGCCGCGACGCCAACGGTTGGAAAGTAGAGGCGTCGTTTCGAGGAACATCTGTGCAGCCCGGGAAGTTTTCACTGTAGAGGTTCAACGATGGAGATATTGTCTTATTATATTTAAATACGAGTTTTGAAGCAAAGTTAGTTTGTTCTGGAACTGTCTAGATAGTTTTTTTTTAGATTTTGAAGATGGTACTATAGTTTCTAGGATGCCATAACTTTATTATAGAGTATTTACTTTCTTAGGTACAAGTTTTAAGAACAAGCTTTTAGTCAAACGTTCGTTTATGGCATCAGTTTACAACATCAACATCTTTAGGTTTAAAATAATGAAGAACTATACCGATTTTGTATAACAAACTTAATTAACAAATCGTATCTTGAAACAAGCATCAATAAATATAATTCAATACTATTGAAATAATTATCGTTAACTTTTTCTCTTGGTTCACATATCTTACAATTACATTTCTTATCTAGACTGTCCTATCGTCTATAAATATTACCAGAAAATAATTAGATAGCTCCAATGTTTTTCCTGCATTCAGATGACGAGTGAAGTTTAACTTTAACACTTCAGTGACGATGAGATAATCTTCCAGGATTAAGGTCGAACACCTGCCAATAAAAACACAAGTGAGGCAGACAATTACTCTTCTCTCTCTCTCTCTCTCTCTCTCTCTCTCTCTCTCTCTCTCTCTCTCGTTTCCCACCCTTCATCAAATGCATTGAAAACACACTCGTTCTTTTAATGTCCGCCAACCGTAGCGCTCATCATAACTGCGAACTAAATAAAACACTATGCACACATTAGCATGCACAAGCCAGACTGCGTTATAACAAAACACATATACGAGAACTTTATTTGATCGTGTTCACTCATATACATTCACAAGTAGAGTCATTAAATTATAAATGTTGCAACAGTACCGCAATACATATATTCAAATGAGTTAGTAGACCATTTTTATTTCCTTGATATAAAACACAATTTGAATACATACATGTTTTAAAGAGAACTTTTGTTTATTAGAATTTTAAATTTATATTTATTGATTCAATTGTATAAAATTTGTGTTATAATAAAACTAAAATCATGATATTAATGTGTCAAATTGTATTAGTTTTATTGTAATATGAGCTTTTTGGTGGCGTTTTAACATGTGTGGAGATTTGTGTGCCTTGAATAAGATTAATAATGTATTTTATATATTTAAAAGTAATCGTTCACAAAATTCTAATACTGTTGACGTTGATTTAACTACCAAAAGTAATTCCATCAAAAACACTAGACTGTTCTTCTCTAACAAAAACCAACAAGAAGGAATGATTTGGTAACTCATCCGTTGAAGCTTGAATCTCCCAAACCTCTTCTTCTCATCCACACATTACTCCAAACAGTTCCTTCTTTATTCCTTAATTTTCTCGCAAACATCTCCGTCTAGGTTTTCGCACGCCCCGTTTCCACTTTCACCCCCCTGAAATCTTCATCAGGTCCGTTTCCCGGGGTAGTTTTCTCGTTGCGTCTCTAATTCCGCCTGTTAGGGTGTCTACGCGTACCTCGTTCCATTTCATCCCTGTCTACTCACCCCGTTTACCCCCGACTCGGGTTACAGCCGAGCCGTCACCTTGTATTGGGGTAATTGATGTCCCCACCAATTAGCTGACATGTTACTTCTAAATAGTGTACTAACGGTGCGGGAGACATTGATTCGAGGCCGCCCACTACATTAGGGAATAATTTACAGGAGTTGCTGAACATCTTTTAAATGAAATATAAAGTAGTTCGTTTACGTTGATGGGGTCTAGTCCCAGTGAGTTATAATCGAGTGAAATTACGCCTTAAGAAGCTTTTCAACATTGAAAAAGTGAAGACGCAACTCCTGGTGATTCCGTAAGTACTACAGACTGCACGTTAAATATACTTTTGGAATTAGTACAGCTGTTGTTATTTTGATTACTCATTACTCATTAGGGATTTAATTTAAAGAATGCAATATTACTATGAATGTTATAAATATTTATCATACAGTGCGTAGTGATTTTTTTTACATACATGATATTTAATTTAATAATTTATTTAAGAAAAGATTTGGCAAAGATATACCCAGACAAAATACCCTAAGGCTTTCACCACTTAAATAAAAGATAATCTAATATAATATAAGCTACAGAAATTGAATACATTCAAAACAATGTAAATTCATAAATATTTAATAAATTATTAATTGTAAAATGCTTTCATAAGTAAAAAACGATGCAGAACTTATGAAAATAACAGACGCTCTGCGTGCTGAACTATGCGTTCCTCACACTCGTGTAAGTGAGGGCGCTGGGTAATCAGGCTAGAGCGAAGCGAACAAGTGTTTTTACTCAACTCGCTTTTTTGAGAATTATCCCGTTATCGTCCCGTTATTATCTTTTTTCGTGAAGGTGTAGTTTTACAATAAGCGTAACAG
The DNA here is from genome assembly GCA_945910005.1 of Isoperla grammatica. Classification (NCBI taxonomy): domain Eukaryota; kingdom Metazoa; phylum Arthropoda; class Insecta; order Plecoptera; family Perlodidae; genus Isoperla; species Isoperla grammatica. The sequence continues at coordinate 44,230,887 of OX246742.1, read as the reverse complement.
GAATATTGTGCGCCAAAACAGTCAAGGTTTTGAATACTGCACAAAAGATTATTTGACCCTGTTTACACGGAGTAGATTTTTTTTTAGTTTTCATTTTACAATTTGATATTTTGAGATCTTTGTTATTTATTGTCATTGTAAAACTGACTGTATTATAATAAATAAACTAGAAATAAAATAAATTATAATTAAATCAACTGAATAAAAACAATTTTTTTTTAAACCCGGCACCTCCACCAAAAACGTAAAATAATTATAATCTACTGAAGTTGTAATCGTGATCACTTAAAAGTTTAAACAAAGATAATTAAGTTGGTATTAATGTTTCTTTTAATAAATTACCAACAAATGTGTTAATCTGCGAGTATCTTAATATGTGGATCAACCAACTGATTGATGGCCATAGATTATGAATGTACCCTGCTCACATGCCACTCTGGGGGACATATTTTTATCGCGGGGTCATAAACTTCATCCTTGATGTATTACAGATTTATCAGCGCAGATATGAACGCACATTCATCATTTACAGTGGGTAGAGACTTCTAGTCGATCTGTTGGACTATACGACCGTAACGTGGCTCTATGTGTTTTATGTTGGGGTTGGTGATAAACTGATAAAGAAAAGTCAAGGATTTTCTATTTTTGGAAAAATGTTTTGTTAATTTTTAATATTTAGTTCTTTGTAAAACAATTAAGAAAATTGTGCGTATAGAATTTATTTGTCCCGTCGACTTATCGCAGGTAATTACAATATGTAAACAAACAGAAATTGGCACTAACACATTCTATAAAAGTATTAAGAATATAATAATTCCCATGGTAGCTATTTTGATGATTATTCTTATCTAATCAAAATATCACTCTGTGTTTATTACATTTTTACACATTTATATTCAATGCGTTGTGTTTTTGAAAGTATAGATTGGTTTACTATTACTTTTTCGATGTTATGTATATTTCATTACGTCTAAACAATAAAAATAATAATAATTGTTGATTTATTGATATTGACTACATAAGCATAGAATAGATCGTATTACATACATCCACAATAATATACAATACAACAGTTATGTACATGCAATTATACTCGAAACAAAACGATGTCATTTTTTGCATGAAATCATTATAATATGTAAGCAGTATTAATAATTAATATGCTCCCGTCCAACTGAGATTGCTCTCAATAGTTAATAATATAAAGGATATTTTTGAACATTTCATTAAATCCGTCTTCTCAGTTTCAATTCTCCGCTTCTTATCACAGTTTCGTATTATCTCCCGTGTTCTGGGCCTTGATTCTCTATGGTCAACGATAAGGTGATCACCGGTTTTGGTCGTTATGAGAAGGCTGTGACCCAATCACAGCCATCCATTCGCCTTCCGTAACGACAGAAACCGGTGAGAAATTTACCACAGATTTAGAGAATCGGGCTGCTGGTCCGGCTCGTCAAGACATTGAGTCGAGAGACTGACTATCTATGCCTATCCGCTCCACCGAGATACCAACACGTCCAAGTTAATCTTCTCACGCTCGATAAAAAACGAATCACTGCTTTCATTACCCGAAGTCACCCGATTAGCGACTACTTCCATTTCAATTGAATCCACTCTGAGTTGAGCACCGTAAATGATTGCGCCCACGTACCAATCGGCCGGGCTTGAAGCGTTTTCTTTGGGGAGGAGAAGGAAAGTACCGATCTTAAAAAAGTGAAATTAAACATTTTAAAGTTATATCGTTGGAACGTTGAAATAACCAATAACATGTTTTCTGTGTGATCGAACCAACCAACGTGAAAAGCGTGATGATCTACGGTATTTTATTCTTATCAGCAAAATGTCTTTGAATCCCCCTTTTTCAAAATTTGGAGAATATACTTATCATCAACATCTGCATATATTAAAAACAAGAAACTGTTCAAAATATGTTTTATGTTCCTCTAAGATTATAAAACTAGTGATATTATTGACATTTTCTTTTATGTAAACATAATTGTTCATTCTTTCTCAAGGCTGGTCCACACAGATTTTTAAGACATAATGCCTAAGGTTTTAAGACGTTGTTTTAAAAACAACAATGAAAACAACGTCTTAAAACTAAAACTTTGTGTGAACGCCAGTACGTGTTTCCTATGATCCAACTTTACGACTACGCGTTAAATCTTAAATCGTTTGTCTTAAAAATCTGTGTGGACCAGCCCTTAAACACATTTGATATACAAATTTTGAATGTTATTTTATAAAATAATAAAATGTCATAGTTTCTTAAATTTAATAAATGAAAATTAATTCATTAAAAATATCACGTACCATACATTTCATTCCCACTCATCATCTTGAGTATCATCATTGCCTCAATACGAGACTTAAGACCCAAATAACGTTGTAGTGTTGTAGCTTTTATCAAAGCCGATAGAGCCTGTGTTATATCGAAACGAAGCAAAGTTCACCGCGTCGCCACAGGATCGCCGCTGTCGGTTTCTCATCGACGCAACATTGCCGATTCCTCTCGCCTCGCAAATCAAGTTGTGGCAACGCTGGAATGCCGGGAAATATCGGTTACCTGTTACGATGTCGCCGTACGGATTCCATTGCACAGACCGGGAACATTTGCGTCTCAATCGTAGGGACAAAACACTTTGTCACGAGTTTAAACAACACTTGCATGAAATATTTCGTGCAATAAATAATTGCAGCATTACAACTGAATAGGGTATACAATAAAAGAAATAAATTATTTATTTGTGGATTTCAATAATATGAACTCACTAGAACTAAAGATATCGTGCAATAATTTAGGGGTGCTTACAAATCCTTGTTTTTTGACCAACTCACAAAAAGGATCAGCTATGCCACGTGACAGGTTTATTTGAATCTTTTATGTTTACGCAATACCAGATCGGATTACAATGCAAAAATATATTTAAATTTACGGATAAAGTTTTGCGCCAGTTCTAGACTACTTACGTATTTTTTATAATTGGCTAACATTTAATTTAAATAAATAAACATAAAATGGGTGCTACCCACTCAATTACTAATTTTCTACATACAACGATGTAGACAGGTTTTGTGTTCCAATGTATTTAAAATATTTCAAAAGAAAATGGTGGCCGTACGTTGGAATGTCCTAAACAGTGCGTGCACATCCAGTTCACCTATTCTTGCACCGTAGTCAAAGTCAAAGTTCATACTTCAAACAAGAGTAATTTGGTGTAAAGTTTTAAAATTTTAAATTTTAACTGGAGTGTATATTCTAGAGTTAATACGGGTAGAAAGTCAATGCGGGGTTGAACGCATGATATGCATGTGTGCTGCCCGTCTAGGAGTCAGACGTGAAGGGGTTGAAAGGAGGTTGAATATGGAGGAGGGTGGTAGTTTTGAACGGCTGCATTGGTCTTTGTAAAAGTGTACTAGGAAGGTGAATACCGTAACGCTTGTATTCTGTATAATCAAACAGTCATAGTTCTCATAGATTATCTCCATGATGTATGTAATAAACATTATGCATCATTAAGGAAGGGTTAATAATAAGCACTTTAAACATTTTATATTGTAGAAGATTAACAGATCTTTGTTTGTTCGTGGCCAGAAGTATCTAGACTCAATTTATCCAAGATATTTCTATACTTACAAACTGATCAATTTATGAAGATTTTGTAAAATTGCTTACTATCAACTTTACATATTCCACAATTCTCAAAATAGATTCTATGACCTTGTTTAATATTACGAAACTTCATTCATGACTGCTTTTGTTGTCTGATTATGCAAACAATGATTATTTTTTGAATAGGTTTTTAAGTTTGTGAATATTCCACCATAATCTTAGCTGTTAACGTGTTATTTATTTCAGAGCCATCACGGACACATATTATATATACCCCGATACCAGATATCACGTATCAATAGCACAAACAATCAATCTTCCTATAAAACACAATACATTTATCCTGAATATGGCAGATTTTCAACACTCTCGCATTCATAAAACTCTCCCACTCGGTTGGTTGAGTGAATATCTCAACCTCACACGTCTTGCCCGCAGTTGTGATCTCTTTCTGAGCTGTCTGAGGTCTTTGGAAGCGACGACTTTCTGTCACTTGGAAGGATTCAATGTTGTTGCAAGCTGAAAGATGATCTGTTGTCTGGATTACGTTCTGAGATCTTTGGTTTGGACCCTCCCCCCCCCCCCCCCCCGAACTCTTTCGCTTTCTCTATTTTTCATAGACTGCATAAAATCTACATCGTCCAATGATTCTAAGTGCATGGTGTGTTTTGTAACATTATGCACGGAAATTACAGAATTGCGCAAAGTGCAAAATTGTGTTTGTATATTAATGCGTTTTGTATATTCCGAATGTATGAAATATACATTATTATAAATGCAATTTATTTATAGTAGCATCATTTTATTTAACATAGGACCCTCGCATATAACCGTAATTTGCTATTTATATTATGTTTTGTATTTGACTTATTACCATTAATCGATAAATCAATGTAAGAGAAAACTATATATAATATGTTTCATGTGCTAACTTAATTTTATATAAATAAATGACATACTTGAAATGCGATAAAGTAAAGCATGTGTTCTGTTTCAATTGATAATTTATCATTGTATCACATATCTGTATGGCAAGAAATTATAAAATAAATACATTTTACTTTGTCAACAAATTTTAAACAAGTTTTCAAAGAATTTTTTTGTGAGTTTTTCATTCTGATAACAAGCAGATACAAAAATGACACAATTTAAGTTTTTCTTTTAGGGTTTTAAAAAAATAAGCAGCTTACGGTTTAAGCGTAGCATCTGCTCGTTATAAAACAAATGAGAATATTTGAACCTGCAAACAAACTCGGTTTTAATAGAACAAACGGTTGTAATTAATGTTGACGGGAACAAGTGTAATTCGTGTTGTCTAAAACTAAAATACTCGCGCAACTTTTACGGTCGAGTCCACCAGTTGAAAACTTTTAATTGTGCCGACACAAAGTCTGTGACGTCACTAAGTGAAGAGCAACGGTTGTGTCGAGGACAAATGTCGAAATAAAGTCAAACCTTGAACGAAACTAAATTTTCGTTCTCATTTTTGAGTATTATAAATTGAACGTGTATACTTGTATTGTTCATTGGTCAACTATCGGGGGGGGGGGGGGGGGGGAAATCACGATTTAAAAAGTATTTTTGGGAAGGTTCTGGTCATGGTAAGGCACACAATAAAGGACTTTATGCTTCCGTTGAAAAAAATATTGAGTCGGTAGAAAATGAATACAAATGTATTTTATTTTTTGTTTATTTAAAATGTCATAACATCATGTTTAAAAAACGGAATAAAATCCTGATTCAAAAGTGATTAGCTAGACTGCTTTATTGCTATTGAAAAGTCTCATAAAAACCACAAAAATTGTTATAATTCTCAATTCAAATTCATTTCAAACCAGATTTCTAGAATACAGACAATCATTCTAATGTCCTATCTCTTTATAGCACCGTTGGGCTACTGGTGACGAGTTCCAGAAACTTATTTCAATACAGAATGTATGGATGGGATTCATTTTACAGCTTTCTATAGAATTTTGCAGAAATTAGTTTGACGCTTGTTATTAGTTGTGATTAAGTGTTGTCTGGTTTTATTCATTAGAAATCAAGCCTTATTGTAACTACAGTTAATAACAGCTCGGTTTCTCCTCTACATATAAAAACGACGATGAAAAGACGTGGTTAGTTAAATTAAATAGAATATTTCGAAAAACATTTTAAAATAAGTTATAAACTCAACATTTCTGAACAAATGCTATTTTATCTCAAATTAAATAGAATATGATCTATACAGTATCAGAAGTTGCATTTAATTAAATAATGTATACGTCTTCTGATTCACACCATGGATTTAATATACGTTCAAGAATGATAAATAATGTGATATCTATTGTTTACGGGCTCAGTGACAAGAAATGATAACAGACGCTCTTCATGCAATGGCATTAGATTGCAATATGGCAAAGCCCACAAATTATCTCTGAAACAACCGTATATTAAGATACTGAATATAGTATTTCATGTTTGACTTTGACGAAAATACATTTCTTCTAAATAAACACAAAAATGTGACTTTTATAGTTTTATTTCTTCTGTTGAACACACTTTTAAGTGCATAATTTCCCAAAAACGCTCCATCTAAACGTTTGAATTTTACATGCGGAATCCTCTTTAAGTAAAGTTTTAAAGCAAGGAAATGAAAATCTAAAGTCTCATATCGTGAGAGCGTCCGAGTGTTACTCGGTAGTGAGAGATCGTGAAGTGTCGTGAAGTGTCGTGAAGTGTCGTGAAGTGTCGTGAAGTGTCGTGAAGTGTCGGGTGGGATCGTGAGTGACGAGGATATTGCATGAAAAGAGGTCTCCATAGTTCTGAGGGCCCTCCCGCCTGTAATTAGTCTTATACGAGTGGCAATAAAGCTCAGCGAGGGGCCTAACTTTCATCATTTGAGTAATTAATAGGGCGGTGGGTGGAGTGAGACGGGCAAGGTATACAGGAGGCAGTGCAATGTGAGATCACGTGATAGAACCCATGATTAAACGTGCTGAAGAAGTTGCTTTATTGTGGGTTTTATCTTGTTAGGCGCGCCATAACAAAACAGTAAAATCTTACTTTAGTTTTCTTGGTAACTAATTAAAAATAAAATAAAATAAGTAATTAGAGCAAAATTAAGGAGAATGTGCAGAATGACTATTAAAACTCATTCCCGCCTTCATCCAGTGGGTTAGGTCTATATTGTGCCCACTATCAGCCTTCATCAAACATTCTAGCTATTTAGAAATTAAGTGTATTAGGCCACGTTTTTTATGACGGCCCGCTTATAAGTATTAAGACTGGGGCTAACTTGTTTTCTCCACGGAAACAACGCTTCTGATTGGTGGTTGCCATGGAGAGAACAAGTTATTCCCTGGCTAAATATTTAGCATACCTTCATAATATCAAGTCTGTCTTATCAAAATATTGCTGACTATGTAAAACTTGTCTTTATTGTCATCAATATAATATATTATTTACGTTTGGTTTTAAGAGAACCGGACAAAACTCTCCCAAAAACTCTCCCGTGTTTGAACTCCCTGGCTGTATCACCCCTGAGATGTAAAGCATGCCAACAACACAAGAGAGGGGTAGGAATCCAAGCAGAGCAGGGCTATTACCAGAAGCCACTGCGCTAAAGAGTCGGTGATTTGAATTTACCACTGTCGGGTTGAAGGGGTAACGTGATTACGGGATAAAGACCGGCGCTTTTCTTTTGTTCTCATTTGAGGCTGTTTCACCACGACGTGATCCAGAAAGTCATTACTTTGTTCTGTTTTTTCATGTTTTTTTTTTAACCCGACTCTCTTAATGATGTTTGGCAGAATAAAAACATATTTTTTATTTTTATGAATAATTATACTTTATTAAATTTTCTTGCCTCTCCAAATACAAGGTTGTTTTGTTTTTCATGTCTGGGTGTGATTGTATTTAATGTTTCCACGTAAAGATGTTTATTAAATTCATTTTTATATTAAAAATGTATCGAAAGGAATGGCAACAACTTATATCACGACTTGAGACTTAAAAATTTGATCGGTTCTACGTTTATATGAATATGACAGTCATGCCGATACAGAAATTGATTCAAAAATCATGGTTTTATATACTGTATATACTAAAAGCGGGAACCCCATAGATAGAACACATTATAGGTAAGTATATAGAAATAATGTTGCGACATTTTTGGATTCTTCGTTAGGTTTTGCCTTTTCACTTAAAAATATCAGAGAGAGCCGATATTTTCAATAACCTAGTATAGTTAAATCAAATTTAATGAAATTTCTCCACGAAAACCTCCTTTCAAAATCTGTTAGATCTACTTAGTAAAATGCATGTTACGTTCCATTTTCTAAAAATAAAGAGGTACAGAATGAAATTTACATCGAAATCGATTCCGTTGTGTTTTGGCCATGAAATTTGCACAGAAATTTCACAGGCGTGCGTGGAATGGTCTCGTTATTTCTAATTGGTATTGAGAGCGGAGAGCGGACGTGTAACGATTACACGTTCGGCTGTTTGACGGAGATGTCCGATTACACTTTCGGGTGTTTGACGGAGATACACGAGCACGATCACTCGTTCTGATAATGGCCAAAAAGTCACGAATTTGTATTTCAAATATTCACTATGACCGATTAAGTATCTATTGTAATATACGCTACGATATTTTTTTTAAAGTATTCTTTATGTTATGTGACTGTATCAAATTTATTCTCACCCACCTACCTGTTCTATATCTTTCGTGTGGCTTTGTGCCTATAATACAATAAATTATTATTCACCCTTTCGTCCATATTTGACGTCAATTGTACAATTTAACGGCTGCATTTGGCAAAGTGTAAGACGTTAACCCCAAATATTTTATCATCATTATATGTGTGTCGACTTTCATTGCAAAAACACAATACTAGCATTCACTACCTTTCGTCTCTCATCCCTTATCGTCTAGAATAGGATGATTGCAATAATACAGATGGAAAACAACAGAATTATCATGTGTGTGTATGATTTTTATTCATTGAGACCCGTTTTATAGACTGTGTAGCCAACCAATTAAAACAACAAAACTCGCGTTTTTGAGTATATCGTATAATTTAGATGAAAGCAAAACGTAAAAGATGATGATTACCCTCTAATATAACGACCGTCTCGTCAGCAGCCACCGAAGATTGATTCTCTACCGCGTTCAAATTACACAATTCTAAACGTTGCGGCACATTACCTAATCCTCGGTTGGTTCAGATAACAAATTGGCCATCTGCCGCACTGCTTAGACGGGTCCGCGGCAGAAAGACTCGAATTTAGCTACGTAATTGTCTCATTTAAGCCTAGGCGTTAAACTTAAGTGGTGGTATTTTATTTTGCAGTCACGTAATTCTAAACGTAACAAAACGAACAGCACTGAGGGGAGGGAGTGATTCTGTTTTGTGGGATTGGCTTCTAAATACGAGATTCATGGTGTTGTATATATCATTGGGGAAATGAAAAACTGCTCCGCTGAGAACATTTAGAGGAAATGCTGAGAGAAAACAGTGGATCTTGTAAACATTCACTATAACATCTCTATTAACACTGATCGATGGCTCAGTGGTTCAAAACAGCCATTTTTACATCCAATCATTACTAAAAATACAACAAAGAATCTCTGTGGTAGTATAAATAATGATAATATCACTAGTGATAATAGTTTTCGACATATGCTATAAAACAAAATACTGCCCTTAAAGTAGGCTAAAGCTTAAAACCCCTGAAGTACTAATAAAAAGAATAATTTTAGCAAGAAACATAATTTGGGATGCACATGGTTCGATTTCGACCACGGGCAATTTAATTTATTTTTGTAAGCTTTTCTTTCAATCTCAGCATTGAGCCCAAAAATGTAATCTGCAGACATTTCCTACCATCTATCACAACACCTTAATATACATTAATTTAATCGAAGGTGTAATGAAGCCAAAGACTATTATCCACACGCGGTGAATTCTTCCCTTCGTTTGAGAGGAATCTGAAGAATGCAAGAACAATGGATCCCTGGTTCATTCACATTTTGTGTATCTATCTATAGGAGGCTGACCCAACTTCCGTTAGGAAAATATTAAGGAATGCGGTATTCACCCCACATCAGATATTCCTGCGACAAAAATGTGTATTAAAGATGTCGTAAAGATGTCGTCCCATGTGACTTCATTACTGGCATTCCACATCTCCAGCGAAAATCGAACGATGCATGACGTTCGCTCCTAATGATAATAAAGATACTAGACATATAAGTGATTATCCGGTTTTAAGAACTACTAACTCACTTAATTTTGAAAAAATACAAATTTTCAATGGCATACCTCGATTTGATGTAATTAAGAATTAAATGATGATGTTCTGAGATGGGGATTTTGTTAGGTTATAAAGACGAAAAATGAGATGTTTATGCTGCACATAAATACGATTTGCGTAAATTATTAAGGAATACTTATTGTAAACATTATATGTTTGTAGTTTAGACATTTGTATTTTACTTTTATGACAAATGGTAGAGGAGTTATGAAAAAAGTTTGTCTTTGGTGGAGGTGCCGGGTAAAATAAAAAATCAAAATTTTAAAATAAATTTGTAATTACTCCGTTTAAAATCAAATATAGTGCAAAAAATATTTAATCAATAATGTATTTATCAAGAATGTACCTTTATCAGTAATATTTGACAGTGCATCACTACATAAAACCTTTCTAAATGTTGAAAACTATAACGAGGTTCATTTTCCGGGAAAACTGACTTCACAAGCGAAGATACACGAATGTCATTTCCGCACTCGTCTACATTTTACTTTTCTCTATCTCATACAGTACAAAAAAAACACGTGAAAATCAAATCAAAAGTTAATTTCAGGCATGGTTAGACACAACCCACCTACGTGATACGAAGAGAGTTCTCAACATTCTCCAATATACGTAACTTTAGTATTCCACCAATCAAACACGAGCGGGGGAAAAGTTGCCGGTGTGTCGGCCCGTTTCATATCGTCACACTGAAATTAGTTGACAGTTGTCCCTGCAGAGAGCAGCATTCAACGACAACATGGAAACCGACAAACTTCTGACGTAGTTTGTGTTACCTCCCTTAATATGAGGAATACTCTCCGAGCTAAAAGCTTTGCCTTATTTACGAGTGATGCGTTTGCCTCAATTTCTAAAACGTTAGGTTGTCGCCAGCTGTCCCATTACGATAAAAATCACTTGTTATTTAAGTGGGAGAAACTTTTTAAGGTCCGTATTCCCTATACTAAGATACAGTATTAAAAATGTCCCAATAACTATTTATTCGTCGAATAGCTTGTTGTCTCCATCCATGGCAACGACCAATCAAAACCCTTGAAATCCTCCAAATAGCTTACAAATAACTTTCTTATTAGAAGATTGTAAGACTGGCTCTTAGTTAATTTCTTATTAAATGCTCTCGGATTGGTCATGGCGTAAAAGGGGCATACATCTTTACTGGATAGTTGCCTGGAAACATTATTTCTATCCAACACACACAAAGTATGTGTCATTGTTCTAATTTAGTCGAAACAGGAAGACAAATTTTGCAAAAGTTCATTCCACTGGGACTAGAACAAACATTTTCTGCTTTCCAGGAAGTCGACAAATAATTTTCTAAAGGGCGGTTACCTGAAAACCAACAACTCTCTCATAACCGTCGTGTTCACAAAACATGCTGAATGTCTAAAAACCAGTGCATTTTGTAACGAACTATTGAAAAGTGTTCGATTGCGGATTGAAGCAAACTGAAATATATTTTGTTGTTACGAAATATTCCACATCCTCGAAGGGTTTTATCGTCACGGGAGTTTATTGTTGTATCAAACGTCCCAGCTGTACAACCGTACGAGAATCATTCTAACGAGGTTTTGTAAGCAAAGTATATTAAATTTCGTTGTTATGATGACGTTTTGTCACTTTAACTTCACATATTACCACCCATGGGAAATGTAGCTTTAACAGAGCGTATTTCGGTTCACAATGCCTCATTTCACTCATGTCTGCATGTTTAAAACTGCAATCCCATGAAATTGCTATTCTGTGCTGACGAGTATATCTCCAGTCTAGTCTAGTCACAGTGTTGACAGTTGGCTCTATGCGTTGTTTGTCTACTATCATCGTATGAGAGCTTCAATCTCCTGTGACGTCACCACTTGTCCGGGACGACTGTGAAGTGGTACACACCACACATCTCGCGTCAATATCGATGGATCGAAACGTCTTCGATATATGTCGACCACTTCGAGCATAACCGTCGTTCGCTCACACTTGAACGTCTAGGTACGGAAATTGTATTTGAAGTAACTCTTTTCTTTTCAAGAAGAAAAGAGCCATACGCTGTGGCTCATGCAATAGTCTTATGCCACATAGGGATGTGGGGTTCTAATTCTTAATAGGGAAATGGCTTTCTAATAGAAAATTATGGTAATATCTCATAAAAAAACAACCACATGACATTTGTACAAACTATCCACTATCCTATAAGCTAAAGAGGGTAATATTACCTCTGCAATATAAACTACCTTGTTTGGATAAGGAAAATAATGATGATCACAATATAATAAATGCAATAATTCACAATGTCTTGTCGCTGGAATATTACGAGTTTCCCGTGTAAATCTACTGGAGCGAATAATAACGACTACTTCGTTCATTCAACTTGCAACTTGTTATATTCATGTCTGCCGCTTGTTACGAGGGTGACCGCGACCTATTTAAGCTCTTTGCAACACTTATCACTGGTTATTATGGCGATCGCGACCTATTTAAGCTCTTTGAAACACTTATCACTGATTATGTGTACATTGATTTGATGCCGTGAGGTCACGGGTAAGCTAATATGAAGATTCAATGAAGATTATCACTTAATTAAAGCATTAGATAGAAAGGAATCAGCCCGAACTTTTGTGTCAGTGGACGCGGTGATACCCGAAAGCTAAATTAATATTCACATTCAACTTCTTTCGCGTTATTCTGTGACTATACAACTTGATAAATAAACTTTTCCCTATTTCATCGAAAGCACTTTTTATTATTACATCAGATATAGGAGAAGTACAATAGACTTTGATGTAGTAGTCTTGCGTTAATCATATTTCTATCACACATCGCCGGTAAAAGTATAAACCTGGCTTTTAGAAAAATGTAATCTAGTTTTCGGTTTTCTCTCGGTAGCTTTGATCCAGTTGCCGTGGGGCGGGAGGGAGGGAGGGGTGTAGGGGTAAAGGGGAGGTTCAGAGGTCAACCCTGACTGAGAGCCAGTCTAGTTTTGATAAGTCTGCTCGTTACAGCAAAGTGTTCTCGTTTTCATCCCCTCTGAACACGTTTACCGCGATTACGTTCTGCTCTCTACCTGAACTTGGAACTATTTTTAAAAGCGAGACGTCTACGTTGAGTTTCGGGCAAGATAAATGCAGCGTTTAGTGTGGTTCGTTGGCCATATGGTGTTTTATTGAGTATCATGTGAAATACCATTGCCTTGTTCTGCATCTGTATTTACTGTGTTTCAGGCAAATACCTTGAAAAACGGGATAAGTGTTTTCATCTTTAAAGTTAAACTGAAAATCAAAAGTTAACACTTAAGAGGGCTAGATATTACTTAGATATACAGATATTCTCAAAAAAATATGTAAAATTGATTGTGTTAGGAAAAAAATTAGACAATTTCAACAATAACTAAAATAGTTTAAAATTTGATCCAATAGTAATACATTTTGAATCCGTATTAGAATATCCGTAGATCTTGAAGAAGGGGAGGCCAGGGGTAGCTTAATCACTAGTGTTCAAGTTTGGACGTGCAATCGTATTCACTGTTTTAAACAGGAGTGGACTACGTGCAATAATAAATGAAAAACCTTGACAAAATAAATATGAAAATGTAAGCTCACTGAAATACAAGACCACATTAAAGTTCAAATACGTGCATGTTCATATAATCGAAGTATTTTGCGAGAAACGTGTTCGTAAAAACGGGTGTAAAAAGCGGCCATGTCTCGGCTGCGAATATCTCCGTCGCTCTGAGACAAGCACGTGTCTACGTGTCTTAAACACGTCACGTGCCGGCGCGCTGAAGAGTCTCCTACGTGACTGAGGAAGCTCATCAATCTAACCTCGAAATATCACACTCCCTGTGTTAGGGAGGCAGCGTAGGAAAAGCAACACATTATTTTATTTATTTATTTTCTACACCATTTTGGTAGCATTAGTTTCTATGGAATAAAAAAATGGATTACTATTTAGGTAACCGACTTACTCAGCAAGCGAAGGTAATTAAGAAAGGGTGTCTAAATGAGCTTTAAGGCCCATTTAGACGGTTTAATGTTCCGCTCAATGTTCCTTGAATTCAAGGGCAAAAAGCATCAAAATATACAAAGATAATAAAACACAACAATACTCTACTTTATGTGGTGCTTTTTTGTCCTTCAATTCAAGGAACATTGAGCGGAACATTGAACCGTCGAAATTGGGCAATACATTTTCTTCGTTTGCTGCTTTACTTGGCTAGGGTGTGAATGTACTCACCGGAACTAGGAACCGCCTGACTTCCGCCAGCGCGTAGGCGATGCGCGCGTGCGCCTCAGCGGGGGGAGCGAAGGCGGTCACTTCCACGTGGAGGTCGTCGTTGAGGTGGGAGAACTTGTGGTCGCCAGAGAGTCGGAGCTCTTCCTCCTGGGGAGAAGAATAATAAGAACACCTTTAGTTGGAGGCACAAGATTGGTCATAAGTGGGAGACATTTTCCCACAAAACGATATTCCTGCATGGAAAGATGCAGTTCTTTCTCCTGAAGGTGAATAATTATGCACTATCTCTGCAGGTTCTTTGCTGGTTGGTTGCAGTTCTTTCTCTTGGGAGAGAAAAAGGTGAACATATCAGGATTAATTCACAATCACTGCTGGTTTGTCATAGTTGGAAAACTGGACACTGATGCTTAAAATGTCAGAAACATTGTGTGTGTAACGTTGTTTGCTGGAGCTTCTCATTTTCTTGGTAAGCTATTCGTCTTTTATTGAAAGCTCAGATTTGAACGAGCATTTTGCCCTACATTATGGTCGTTCAGACGTTACTTGAATCCAAGGAAAAAACAAATCAATGAAATATCGATTTTCTATTTTACCGTCCAGAATATTTTCGATTTTGATTTTGTAATTGAACTCGAGGAGTTAATGAAATCATTTGAGCTTTAAATCAAGCATATTGTCCGTCCACTAAACTAAGGTTATCCTAATCCTCAAAGTACGACTCCCAGACCTTCCACGTGGAGATTCATATAACAATGTGGCCAAGTTTCTCCAACTTTCAAAGAACAAAGCTGCTTATTACGCACTTTGATACCGAACTCCTTTAAAGGACTTACGGTAAAAACTTGGTTAACTTTGGCGGCCAGAGTTTTGATGAAACTACAAAGTCCGTCACATTTCAAGTATTACACACGTGAAGAGCCCTTAACTACTCTCTTTACAGCCCATCTATCTCTATCAAATCAACATGTACAGAACACATTATTCTTCAGCAATATATGGAATATATTGTCATAGCTTTTTAGACAATCTCTACATTATTTATCAACATGAAGTCTCATATCAGACAGAATAGATATCATCGAGATTAAAACACATTATAAATTGTGTGTTTATCTTCATTACTTTACGAAGAAAAAGGAGGGATGTTTTAATATGTGTATATAAACTTCATCGCCATCAAATTACAAATTCTGAATCACGAATTAAAATTGTACTTACAATTTTTAACAATCTGTTTGATTTGTCAAGCAAAAACGATCTAGTTACACTATAAGCTTATTATCTGTTTGCATTTAACATGTTACATGATAAACCGTAGCGTGTAGAATGTAGACATTGAACACACCCTACCTATGTTAATTTGGCCTCGAACAATTGGTTTCCCCTTCAGCTTCTCACAACAACAGTAGTTGACACTCTAGTCAAACAGCCGTATCGCGTTTTGAACATGACGCACATATTCCCTTTTGCCGATACAACATTATCTCCCCACCCCCTCCCCCCTCCCACTACACTTCTAGCCTCATTAGCATCCGTCAACAACTGACAACCACCGCACCGGATCCAAAGCCCTTGTACGGAAATACACACCGATTCGCCTTCTTGTCTGTCGACAAACACGACAATACACCGCTTTCTGTATACGCAGACAAAACGTCGCCGTAATCGATGCTTGCGATCTCATTTTCGGGAAACTGAGGTAGGTAAAGTTGGTGACTGTAATGAGATTGAGTAGCTACGTGTGATAACAGGGTATATAGTGAGTCTGGTAGGAAACTAGAGGCTGATTGGGATTGATGATGAAGTCTATTATTGTTGTGTATTGTTGTTGTGTATTGTTGTTGTGAATTGTGTTTGTTGCATTCGAGTTAATTAATATAGTCAACGAGTTTATCGTAGGCTTTTGTGATGTGTTCGTGGGTTTATCGCAGGCATGCAAACTGGATACGTTTATCTCTACAGGCGTATATTCACACACATTTTTGGGGCTGTAATAGGTCTTAAAGCTAACATTCTATTATTCCAAAATTTGATTGAATTGCCGGTTTTTGTAGATAATTTGGCTACACTTTCTGCTAAGAATTGTGTGTAATAAGACTAATTGACCGAAGATTAGCGGTGAGACGGGTAACCACCGATTAGCAGTCAACAATGGCAAAGAGACGTTAGGTCAAGTTCCAACTGAACTTCCACTTATCCATCTTATTTTCGAGATATAATTGTTAAGTGAGCGTTTCCATTCAACCTTTATGCGTGTTCTTGTTCTGGTTTTTGTTTAGGTTTTTTTAATGACGGCAAAATGCAAGAAAACCATTTCATTGTAAATGTACGTCTGGTCACGAATATACTACTTTCATCGCAATCCGATAAGTTTCTGAGGTAGAAATTATATTTCGGTCCAAACTTACAATGTCCAAATAACTACTTATTCGTCGAATAGCTTGTTTCTCCATGGCGACGACCAATCAAAACCCTTGAAATCCTAAAAATAGCTTAATTGCTACAAACTTTCTTATTAGGAGATTGTAAGACCGGCCCTTCTACTGTTTTAAATAACTGAAGTAACCATGACAACAAAAATCAAAGCTCTTTGCAAATACACATTAACTGGCCGTCGTGCTTCCTGAGAGTTATTTAGATGGCTGTGCACTTATTGATGCACATAGTGGCTACTTTTACACCTAATCGTGCACATACTCGCTTATCAACGCGTCACACAGAGCGTCTCCCTAGTACATTGAATACGTTCTAACAACGGGATTATATTTATGTTAATGTGTTTGTGTCTTAGATGGGTAAAATACACTGGTGTACAGACTGAGCCGTTAATAACAACGTACCAATTATATCTCACTGCACTTTGCGGTTGTTGTCACACTAGAACATCATGGAATGAGAATTACACCGTTATGTGTCAACTCGTACTTGTGTAGTAATCGCGAGAGTATTATTTGGAATAACAATGAGGGCATTAGCAACACCGTACGAAGCTCATTGCGAGACACCGATACAGTGTTGCCGTAGCTAGTTATTACAGATATTGTGCAAGCTTAATCTAGTTTCCTGGATTGTCAGTTGTAGTATTAGTTACTGTTATATCGTACACAATGCATGTATAGTACCTGATACTTGATAGGGATGCTAGATGGAAGTCAGTCAAGCACGCACACACAAATACATCTGAGACGGTATAATGTTTGATTCGCATAGAAAAGCACACGTGTGTGAAGAAAACTAAACCTCTTTCTGCTTTAAACGTTTCTAAAGTAATACACATAATTATTCATTACAAGTATTTCGTTTAAAATCTTAAACTGAACCATAATATCTAGGAATAACCGTATTTTCAACTGGCAGTACAAAGCAAACAATTATCTCTCGCTGAAAAATTCTTCCATATTTTTTAACAACAGAACATGAGACTATTTAAAAATAGTTTTGAAAAGAAACATATTTCAGGGTAAGGTTGATAAATAGAGAACCCTCATGTTAAACTAGAAAATTATGATTTAAATTTGTTTCTGTACTTTAAATCTAAGGCTAAGATGAAAATTACCTAAAAAGGCGTATTTTTATATTTAAAAAAGAAGTTTGATACATAAAACTCAAAATTGTTAATTTAATTAATACAGCTAAATAATTATTCACATTATTAACGTCTTTGGTTTCAAATATTGAATGGTATTCGTAGAGCGAGAGATAATTATGTTCAAACCTCGATTAGACTACCTAAGTCTAGTTATTTTCTATTGCCCCTTCTATTTTCTACTTTCCAAGCCCTCTATGTTGCCAGTCACATGTCCCATGTTCAACTCGTACACTTGGCAACAGTGTCTAGTGAAGTGTGACCACTCTAAGCCCCCCTTACGATGATCACCGATACTTATTTACAGAGAACCACATCCACTTTGTGAGGAAGACACCATCTTAATCCGTGGCTAGTTAGGCGTCCCCCCCTCTCCCCCCTCCCCCCTCAACACGCTTTTAGTCTCTACTTGAGCAAGTTTCTCACACGCTTGAGAGCAACAGCGGCTTAAGGGACGTAACACGTGAGAAGATACTCCTCGGCAGATGGACACACGCTTCATTGTATGGGGGGGGGGGGGGGATAGGGGGGGGAGGAAGAGAGAGATTTATCGGACGGGAAATGCGAGCTCATATTTTCCGTCGTGAATAGCTGGGGATCTGTACAAGTATTTCCGAACTATCTACCGATAGCATAATACGTCTATTCTGTCTATTTTACACCGTGAGCTCTGAGATATTCAATTAAAAGGTGGTTGCACCATTATGAACTAGGACGCTCTGTATTTCAGTAAACTAACTATTTGACCCGATACGAATCGGTACAGAGTATCCTTTGTCGGATTTGTTTACTATGCTTATGGACATTTTTAAAGAAACATTGCCGCTACGACGATCAGAATGAGTGTAATTGATTAAAATGTTAAAAGTAACTGTATAAATATTAGCGCAGTTTGAAAGTTTGTTCAAAAATGTTTTTCAAAATTATTTTTCAATGATGAAAATAATATAATTTTTCCTATGAAAGCTGTAGCCTGAACGCACCCCTAAAGCACTGTCACCCAATCATGTATGTTGAACGCAGGTTATCGTGATTGTGAATACAGTTCTTTATAGTTTAGGAAAAAGAAAGTTTATCGAAACACAGCACTCGCAACATAGATGGCGTTGACTATGTTGAAGGGTGGAACACGAGAACACGTTCTAGTGACGTCAACATGTCTTCTGCCCGACCGCAATCCCTCTAGTTGTGTTCACTACGTAACAGCTGTCTGCACTACTGTTTCACGCTCCAAACAACAATACGCCAATCTAGACACATCATTTTTTTAAATTCTCTTACCATCACATAAAATCTTCCATTATTTCATGTTCGCTAACTGCATTTATATAAAATGTAGGACATGTTGAGAATGAACCACATATAGGAATTCAGAGAATGATAAGTAGTCGGACATGTATATTATTCGTTGGTGATAATGATTCTTGTGGCTTTACGTCTCGGTTATTGTAATCAAGGTATATTCGAGAAGATGCCCCCGAGAGTTAGGTCGGTGGAAGCGTATGCTTCTGGTATGGGAGTCCTAGCCTGACAGGTCGACGAGGAGAAGCCAGACGAATGGAGTCCACGTCTCCGTTTTCCTCCCCTTTACGTCCTACTTGTCCCTTTACTCAATTTACTTTAAGGTACGTATTGCGCATGTTGGCCACATTGGAGGCCACAATGGCATGTGATTGGTAGTTCATTGTTACTATGTTTCAGCTGGTGTTTGATGCAAATTCAACTGTTCACTAACTTTGGTTTGCTATTATTACTTAAAATCAACATAAACACACTCTTTTGTCTCGATTACTCTTTAAATCGTTTACAAAAGCATACAATAATCATTTTCGTACACTTTATCGGGGGATATACGTGTTCAAACTTGTCATATTTCCCCGTAAACAATATTATTCGTTTTCTATTGACAGCTTAATGAAACTTAAAATAATACTAAAGATGGCCTCCAATATGGCCGATGGGACGTCACGTGAATACTCCCTATTATAGTTGTTGAGTACGTCATAATAAAAGTACTGCCTACGTCACGCCGAATGACTTGAGCCCTTGTTGCTCTGAGCCGAGTACCGGACACACAGGTTGCCCCCCTCAAAGACACGGCCACCCTGATTACTTGGACCAAGTTTCCTCGGCGGTCAGTGCGGGCAGCGCTCCTACCGCCAACAATGGTAACTAGCCGCGCTGAATAATGGAAGTGACCGCGCTACGTGATGGCCCATACATTGGAAGAACCGCTGCGGTCGGTAGCGAGCCCGGACAAGACATACTGCACAAACATCGCTTTTAATTATTTCAATCGGTATCTTTTCATAATGGGTTAATGAAAAAAATGTTATCTCTACTCTCTAGCAGAAGCTGGCATTTTTCGGCACAGTAATGCACATGAACACCTAGCGGTAGAAATTGTTACAAAGGATGTAGGCTATTTACGAAAACATGTACACCAATCGTTCGTTTTCTGCTGTCAGTGAAAAATCAAGTTATTTCTCGGCGTTTTCGTGCAGTTTAAGGTTGTGAAGCAGATAAATATATATCTCGTAATATATCTCGTTTACCGATCGTATAAGATAGTGGAGGAACCTATAAAGAACTGGTCAAAATTGCACCGTCCTTTCGGATGGGACGTAAAGCCGATGGTAACGTGAAGCAGCTATACTGATAGGAATTAGTCACATAGCAGGCATCGAAAAGTGAGAAAACGGGAATGTCATTAAAGTCAGTGCGCACTTTACCCAAAGTAAGTAATGAAAGGATGAGTGAAAGAATGTTTCAATATTTTGAGGGAGAGTGGCAAGTAATTACTTGTGTATACAGTGATAACTGCGGAAATTCAGTGTGTGCACTTTAAAAAAAGATTGTGTAAGGATTATTTCATGAAATTTTCAAGGTGTTTGTTGTATTGGGGTTATAAGGGGGGGGGGGGGGGGGGGGGCTAGCCTGAACGCGTAGAAAGTATTGATGGCTAGTTCCGTTTACCCGTGTTATTCTAATACCTCAATGCATGTATTTTAATGCTTGTGATTTAAGTACGACTAGCTGAGTTCTGGACATTCTGGTGCTGAGGAGAGGAGGACCCGCCCTGAACTGTGTCTTCACGACAACGACGCCGCAAGGAATAATAAGGTAAGACCCATTAGTGCTTCATACAATACGTTTATCAAGCGGTTTGGGCCCGCAATTGGTGGTGCGAGCCGGTTTTAGTGCGCACCGAGTTCGACTGATAAACACCTCAGCTCGAGCTTATTTCAGTTCTGTTAAGAAGCTGATCTAGCCCGGTTTAATATGACTAGGGATAGGGTTTAATAGGATGAGTCCGGATTGAAGTATGCTTGCTAAACAGGTTCCGAACTCTGTGCGTACTGAAATCAGTCCGAACTCAGTCCGGTTGATAAACGTAGTGATAGTAATCATTACGTTTCCTCAACGTTATTAGTCTCATAGGAAATATAGCCAACACCATTTTAAGTACAATTTCAAGTTCATATATCTCTAGCTTTTATCCGTGAAAGAACTTCAGAAATCTGTTGATATTCGTTGAAACAGCGTGCTGAAAGGGGCGGTAGATCTGAAATGAGTTTGTATGAGAATGATACGTTGGGGCTCTAGTATAGCAACTGAATTCTGTCCCGTGGCTAAACCCCCGATTTCTACCTGTAAAAATTGCACTAAACAACGTAAAATAAAATATTATCTCCTAATAAATTTATAACAGTTTCTTATCAATATTTATCTGTTCCAATAAATATATTTTCGGTTGTCAAATATGCTTATTTGTTGTAACACACATTTCCAACTAAGGGCTGGTCCACACAGATTTTTAAGACATACGATGTAAGGTTTAACGCGTAGTCGTAAAGTTGGATCATAGGAAACACGTACTGGCGTTCACACAAAGTTTTAGTTTTAAGACGTTGTTTTCATTGTTGTTTTTAAAACAACGTCTTACAACCTTATGCATTATGTCTTCAAAATCTGTGTGGACCAGCCTTAAATAAGAAGACTTGAAACACAGAAACTTTAATACGAATGAGCTCTAAATTCCCTAGGAGATGACATTTTTGAAATTTATGTCAATTTTTAAGCATGTTTAACCGACATAAATCAGGGTTTCCGCAGAGTAGGTGGACGTACACCCTTAAGCAGCGACCACGTTTACCACGTATATCACGCATATCACGTATACCACGTATTGAAAGCGGTGGGAATCATAGCGGTCTCGTGGCCGTCTGTCCACTATATCGTATACAATACATACTCTAGTCTAATTCGCATCCAAGCTCTTCCGTTTCAATCCACTCCAGAAGGCAATCGGATTAGGAGGAATCGATTAGATACACTTCGATTAACATGATCGATACATCTTGAAGCAGCTGAAGGATTCTCTCACAGTCTGGGATATCTTGTTTGAAGGGCCTTATGAAGATTAAGTGTTCAGATAGGATAATCTAGTGTAGTATAATAATATGCGGGATTTTCTGCTCTGTGCCTTCACATTAGCTTTATCTAGTGTAGGCCTAACTTATACTTTTCTCTGGTTGAGTAACTTGATCATATGTTGTTTGGATAGATGGTCAGGATTCAATTGCTGTTGATGTAGGCATAAAATACATATTATTTCCGTTAGTCAATTTGTTGTAACACACTTTTCCAACTAAATAAGAACACTTGAAATGCGTTTATAATTTTATGAAGTCCCCCACTGCAAATCAGTTTAGTTACTGAGTGGGTAGACTCTTAATGTGAATTTATTTATTTAAGTAATTTTATTCATAATTCAACATAATAATTCTCAGTAATAATTTATAATTATCATGATTCAACTATCTACTGCTGTTGATGTAGACATAAAATACGTATTGTTTATAATTTTAACCAACTTTAATGCACTGAAAAGGAGAAACGTTGTTAAAATGTGTTATGAAACCGATTCCGAACGTAGATAATATAATGAATGTCACGAGCAGATTAGACGTACGATACTCTATAAATGTCATTTTCAACGATTTCAATAGTTCGATAGTTTGTGTGATACGGGCGATATTTCTCTGTCATAAACAAAAAACACCTACTATGAAGAGTACAATAGTTGCGACGGTTCGGTTCATACAATGAAGATCTGCTAGAGATTGATATGACATTGCATTTATAACATTTTCACATTTTGCTCCATAATAGAAATTTGAAATTATTTTCTTTAATGTTGTTATTAATAGTTTCTGCAAGAGGCGTCTGCTAAAATGACTGTGTAATGTAAATCATAACTCTGCTATTCGTTACGAGTCCCCTCTAAATAATTCACAAACCACACAAGAGTGGCTCACGTCTGAATGTCAATAATTTAAACGCTTCATCATTAATTAAGCCAGGTTTTGTTTGTTTTTTTCGCTTGTATCTTCTAAACATATAACAGTAATGAGATCAATGGATATACCTGGCACTTTACCTTTGTTATGTGTTAGTATATACAAGGGCGTTACTTCATGATCAGATTAGTATCAAGTGCGATCCTTGCCTGTCAATCCCATAAGCCCCCTTCACCCCCCCCCCCGCCACCCCCTGCACAATTCAACCCGTGTAGACCATTAAAATCAATATCATAAAAATATCCACTCGTAAAACGTGTGATGATCCACACATTTAAGAGGAACATACCGATTTTATAACTTAGTTTGTAATGTTTTATTTCATATCTATGGACATTATTTTAATGGTGGGTAGGGTAGATTCTTATGGGTCTTTAAAACAGATGAATTGAAATATAAAATGTGAGGTGTGGGTTTAGTACTGGATGTGATCGTCAAGTTGAAGCGGAGTTTCGTCGCTGGGAAGTACAAGTTTTGATATGTACGCGGTGGTACAGAGATGAAGTTTGATGCGTGCGTGAATTTTATGTAGCAAACATGTGAGACATTTTACTTAAAGTACAGCACATGAAATTAAAAATAATGTTATGTATTAGAAAGTATTAGTTTTCTCTAAGATATTGACGCGTCGTTAAAAACCTTAAAACCTAGTTTCGATTCCAAAGTTTACATATGAAACTATTACATTATGTGCAATGTTTTAAATAGCTTATTTCCGTTGATAAACACTCGTAAATGTTGAGATAGTTCACTTTATGAAACCAAAGATTTGTTCTGGAAATTTTAATAAATTTAACATTCAATTAATCATTAATTGTATATGATTTAAGAAAAATCGAATTTTTCTAATAATTAATGTATCTTTGATCGAATACATTCTGATATTGAACTCTAATAACCGACAATCATTTTATCCTCTATTGCTGACAACTACAGATCAACATGTAAAGACATCCCAAAACCAAAACAACAAAAATGACAGCCTACACCCGACTTTCGTGCTAGTTTAATGGTTCACTGATTTACTAACATATTATACATGTCAAAGTTACTATTATGTCCATGGTCTGAAGATGGATTTATAATTGTACCAACGGTAAGATACAACTCCATGGTCTGATATATAAATAAAGTAAATAAATAAATTCACATTTAGAGTCTACCCACTCAGTAATGAAACTGATTTTCAGTGGGGGAATTTAATAAAAAAAACAAAGGCACATCACCGTTGTCAGCTGATGCGATATTGTCACCGTCATTCCTTGTTACGATCGTGTTTTGTTTGTGACGTCATAACCATCTGTGAACACACCTTTCATTTCACCCCACAGTGCTTTCATGTGTTGTTTAGTTCCCGTCAACACCGCCCGAAGCGCCACTTTGTTCGCACGTGGCGCCAAACAATGGCCGATATTGACGGCTGCATGTGAGTCGAAGCGTTGACACAACCAACTCACGCGTGAAACAACGAATTGTTGTCTGGCACTTCATTAATAGTGACATTGTTAAATTTAATTAATTGTTTTGTTATCTCGAGTAAAATATAAATTGAAATAATTATTATTATGATTCACGGTTTAACTTATTGCTTCCATAATTGGTGGGTCCAGTACAAATTTTGTTAAATCAGAAATGGGGATTGGTTTATAATTTTCGATATCGGCAATGTAAAATAGAAAGATCATCAACAAGTCACTATAATTTTAAATGCAATTTATTCGCAAAAATATTTTACAATTTTAATTGCCTATTAATATTTAAATGCATGTGTGTGAGTGTTAGCATTGTGTACACATTTCCCTATCCTACCTCTTTAATTTAAAAATACAAACAGTCTCCTGCACACCCACTCACTCCATCCTTCTTATTTTCTCCCTTGCTTGCACACCTTTTACTCTAATTTCCGCCAAGTCTCGCAAACAAGTACATGCTTGCATTTCTTGTCAGCACTTTAGGAAACTACTCGAGCTCGGTCAACAAACTTCCTTAAAAATGTCGCATTCAGAAGAAGTGTTGAGTTTACCTAACTAAGTTGAAAGAAAATAAGTTTAAAACGAATACAAGTTTTGTGTTTTTACTCTTACAAGTTTGAACTGTTATTAAAGTAGTGTTTTTGTGTTCAGTAAGTCAAACCAAAGTTAAAACAAGAAGTATACTACTTTAGTTTAAACAATACACTATTATTAAGTATGTGGTGTAATATTTTGCTATCAAAATTTGCAATATGGCTTCTATATCATGTGGTGTGCATTCGTTTGTACATATCACAAACATCGTTGCCAAAATGTGACTTCAGGAAAAATATATTCGTCAACATTCTCAAATACGAATGACATAAATAACCAACTTCAAGGTAGACCCTAATGCATATAGACATGATAAGATACTCTCCCCTTTTTCAACTTACTTTGTCAATTCACAAACTCATGATCAACTTGATCAGCGAATCTAACTTCAACCTTTTCTCATTTAACGTTTCCCTTTTCATCACCACTCGAGTTCATCTCAATTTTATGCAACGCAATATTTCTTCCATTCCTTCACTCATTTCGTATTCACAGCCATCTCGTTCAATCAGGTCTTCATTTTCTCTCATCTATGTCAATTTCAGTTTGAAAATAACCTTCATGTTCATTATATTTTTCGGAATACTTGGCAATGTAATTTCTAGTGAAGTAAGGTTTCCGGTACCGCTTTGCTACCTGAATATCGTGCATTCGCTCTCTTAGTAAGACATGACGTCATTACTACCGCGCATGCGCTCCCCCCCCCCCCCCCCCCATGGCATGACATCGCTCACCTTGTGCTTATCCCGCATGGAGCCCCGACCTAATATCGCCATCTTGGTCATAGTGTCTTCCTGTAGCCGCTTGAGAGAGTTCCCCTTGGGACCCAGCAGCTTACCCACGAAGTTGAACTGGAACAAAGAGAAAAGTAATCTAGTTAAGTACAGTGCTCACTTTGGGGCGAGAAAACGCACAGATATGGGTGGGAGAATATGCTATTTTGATCGTAGTAATAATAAGAAAACACTCTTGTTAACTGGAATGAATTAATATAAAAACAGTAAAGACATACATGGGTAAAGAACTCCTGATGTCTTCAGCATCACTTCTATACAATATTTACTTGAATGATAGCAGAGTGGTACTAAAGAAGTCAAGAGTTGTGTTTACTCTCTAAGTCAAACCGTCTTTGTATCGCAGTAACAAAGTAAAACATGGGAGATTATTTATGTTTAATGCCCATGCAGATTGTTAGTTATGTAGCCGTAGAACGCATATGATTATATTTATACACATTATTTTCTGGAAAAAAACTAGCCTGAAATAGAAAGAAAAATCAAAATACTCTATACCTTGACAATATTTGCATTGGGATCATATACTTTTCTGAATTTTCTTTCTTTTCTTCAATTTTGAACTTAGAGATATAAATTACATGTTTCAACGGTACACATTTATAAAAATACTACTAAGCTCTCTAGGCTATGACATATTCATGTTTTGGTTTATATGGTGACACTTATCAAGCATTGGGGGTTGCGCAAGGTAAGTAGATATACACCCTTAAAGGGACAAGATTAATTGGTCGAATAAATTTGACAAATATATGCTTTCATAATGTGAGATTAGTCAAGTCTCTGTTATAGGGTAAGACATTGTTGAACCACCCTTATAGCTAAACACACGAGACGAAATCATTTCCCTAATCTCTCCGACTAAACTTCCGGTGCAAACTTGAGGGAGGTAAACGTCTTGGTTTAATCACTTAATTGCCCTAAATCCATTGTCGCCGTTCCATTGTTCTTTGATTGCCCTCTAATTACCGTCAAGACAAGACGGCTGCGTTGTGAGAGATAGTTCGTGATTGCGCCGTCAACCGAGAAATAACGAGGGCGCTGCCGTCTTTAATTAATCAATCTCGCGAGAGATCTGGGGTTAGAGGTGACATACATTGTAGAGGAGTCGGTCGTTAGTGTAGAGGACAATGTAGAAGTGACGTAGAGTGATAGTGGTGATAAAAGTAGGATGTACGTGCGCTGATTACTAATTCAGGAATTATTGTGGTGATAAAAGTATAAAGCATGATTGATATTAATTGAGATTGGTGTCATTTACGGATGTTGGCCTGTCTCACTGCTGTTCCTGGATAGATAAATTAAGATAATAACTAACATTAATTGTAGAAATGCCAGATGTAAAATATATGTTAAACCATATCTATTATTATCAAGTCACCTTCAGTTAAAACATCATTATTAATTTATTTATTCAACAATTTAAAAGTTTTTCTTAAACCAAATTTTTATAAATATCTAAATAATTTTGCGGGTTTAATGGGGAAAGAAACCAGAAACCAGATTAACTGTAAATCTCGGCTTCCGAATCGATTTTATTTAATCTTTCTTGTTAATTCCTACTTAACACACCTATATAATAAACAAACGATTCAGCCAACAATTCCTCCAGAAATGTAAGTGCACAAATATACTCTCTTGCCAATATCCTCTTGAGCTCTTTAGCAAGACAACCCTTTCACCACTTAAGGAGATGTGTTCTCTTTGTACCATTAATTTACAAGATAACGTTGAAATATTTATTCTCGTCTTTCCTCTACTCCTCAACCCCATCTCGCCCTCCTCAACCACTTAGAAACTTACACAGCAAATGGGACTTAATTTCCCCAGTCGCTTGTTTAATTTCGTCTTAGCTCGGACAACGTTGAGAGAGTTTGTACGAACTGTGTACTTCCACTTTGTGTATTAGAAGCGAAACATTGCGAGCGACGAACGAGATACGTTATTTCACGGTGATATGTTTAGACTTGTGCTTCTGATAAGCTACCGTATAGGGGCGCGTTTTGGTTTACTTACTGGGTCCAATCTTAAGACATTTACATAGATGTATAGTAAACTAAATAAAGTTCAGTTACTGCAATGCACTTCGTACTAATATTTACCTCAACTAAGGGGGATACATTCTTAAATTATCCATGATTAAGATTTGTAGAAAGCAATGCAAAAAAAACATATTTTATGTCCACATTAATTTCGTTATTTTGGACAACTTTTGGCAACTTTTTGTTCTTTAGTGCTAGAATAACACCTAACAGAAGGCGAACCTTCCTTAACAACCCTTTTGATAATTGTATGAGCAAAACTTTGACCGTTTATCAGTAATATCATGTGCACCCCTGAGCATGTTTATCCGTTTATCAGCAACGAATACGGGAAAACTTGGTGCAAGAAATGTCATCTTTAGTTTGTTTAACTTTTGCAATTTGTTTTGCGAATAGTACCTATATTACACTTAAATATCTTCTATCTAACGTTATATTACCTGGAAGTGAGATTGTTCAAGTTGCTGTGAGCATTTATCAATCGCTTTTATCGAATTCGAATGCTAGTAATTACAAAACTTAATAATAAGTTATCATGAAATGCGAAGGGTATCTGAAATGATCTAGATTTATTGTTGTGGAGATTCCAGGTATTGGTTGAATATAGATGAAGCAAATTATCTAATTCATTGAGAAGAACAGGGACAAAGACAATGGCTCCTTGGTCCTATGGGTGTATTCCTGTTTCAAAGACAGAAGGTGCCGAAGGTGCACACTAACATGACCAGATGCTTTTATAGCATTTAAGTACGTTTTTTAGTTTTTTAAACCGAGTAATTCAATGTTCAAAATCGTTAACTAATATTTGGACAAGACTGTACAACCGATACTTAAACTATTTATTAAGTATTCATTATATTCCGTCCCGAGCTTACGTATACATTACACAAAGCCTTGTTCGCTCTCTCTCTCTCTCTCTCTCTCTCTTAAGACACAATCTTCCTACTTGTTCCTTACTTACCGTTATAAACAAGATTATTATAGGAAATTTGGTGAGAGTAACTTTCCTGTTTTCCAGGTAAGTGTTGATAAAAGCCTCAGAACCCGGATCCTTCCCCCGAAACTCCTGTATATTAATAATTAAAAACCCCATCTGTTGCTTTAACACCTAGTCTACATAAATGTTTAAAACTCTTAGCATCTCCGCCGTCTCAGTATGTGGCTGGATGCTAATGAACTACTTACTGGAAATTAAATACAACAGTTGGGAAATATCCTTCAATCAATATCGATACAGTTATGCCAATTAGAAAGATCTACAAATTATAGGAATATGATTACTTTGTTTTAAATAAATAAACCCCTTTAATTTCTATTTAGTTACAAATTTCTAAATTTGGTTCTTTCCCGCTGAAAATAAATGGAATTGTTTGTGACGTCATCGTTAGGTGAACAACTTAGTGGACGAATGAAGTTACTACACATCTGATGATAAACCTCATTATTCATTGACAAGTCAATGTCTTGGGACAAAATCTTTATGACTCCCTTCACTTGCTAGATTTCTGTTAAAACAAGCAACAACTTTTGTGCGTTGCTTATTAATTTATGACGTTGATATTTATACAGATTATTAGCTTTGAATCTTTCATGCAATCTGTCATACAAAAACTTGACGACACGTTTTAAATGACCAATAAACGCGGCTTATCGTGACAGCAAAGAATAAATAATAAATCTGGACGTGAAATCCCTGGTTAGTTTTGAAATATATACTCTGTTTTCCTACTGCCAACTTCTCTCCCCGGTCTTGCTTATTAAATGTTGCTTCCAATGTTCCCTCGTATATTACCACCCTTAAGTGGAGTCAAGGGTTGACTGGACAAGGAAGTTGGATTAATCTCGGTTTATTACCAGGGAAACAGGAACTACTCCTTGAAAATATAACATTTCTGCCAGCAGGTAATCATTTTCCGTGAGCTTCGTCAAGTGGTACAAAAATATGGCGGAAAAGCAATAACGCTTCGTCTATCCGGCGGCCACTATTTCTCTGGGATGATATTCATATTTTTTAATCAAGTAATGGGGAAGTTTTGTGACTTGTTTTATGAATACTTTGGAATGGGTGTATTAAACATGTTAATCTGAAGGGTTGTTAATTTCAGCTTGAGTAAAACAAAACACCCTCATATGTGAGGGACTGTTGGGAATATTAAAGCCACTATTGTAGGTTGCTCATTGAAAAGGAGTGTTCGATTGTTCGGCCAGGAGTAGCTCGGAGTAGCACGGGGTAGGTGTCAATTGTAAATATTGAACATGTTACACAATATGCATAGATGGGTGTTTTATATTATCCTTTTCGTATAGACATTGGTACGTTGACGCTAGGTTTGAATA
This sequence comes from Isoperla grammatica, assembly GCA_945910005.1. Taxonomy (NCBI): domain Eukaryota; kingdom Metazoa; phylum Arthropoda; class Insecta; order Plecoptera; family Perlodidae; genus Isoperla; species Isoperla grammatica. The sequence goes on along the minus strand of OX246742.1, from coordinate 44,200,565 downwards.
AAGGGCTCCATTCGTAACTAGGAACAAAAACGTAGCTTCTCAATAGAGAATAATATTGTTTTCATGTGTATGTTTGTTGCTTAATTAACAACCATCATATTTAATGAGTGAGTACATTTATTTCTTATAATTGGACTTTTCGCGAATCAATGCAAAGCATTGATTTTTACAATAAAATATACAGTACCTAGGTGTGTATTTGCTAATTATACTGACAACATTGTATTTACCGTGAAGCCTAAATATTAGCAGATTGGAAGAGTACATACTACAACATATACTATTTATAAGCCATAAATACATTAGTTACGTTTGAGATGGTTACATCGCACAAACATTTAGATCGAATAAATAATCGGTTATGGTAACTATATTGTTGTACCTTAATGTTAGTTCATACATATTTAATATTTGTCCGAAACAAAACACAACCACGTGGTTATTTTATATTTTTATAATCGTAGCTTATAACATAAAGTCCGTCATCACTAGACGGATGTTAAGTAAACATTGGGAGTTCGACGAGCCCCCGCCAGGGGATTTACGGACCTTTTACACAATAGCGCAGCGAGTGACAAAAAGTAGCTGTTATCAAGACAATTGTAATAGAAGGAGGTAGGGTGAGGAATGCATGGTTGTAGAACATAACCATTGTTACTGGAAATATAAAATTTCAATCTTTACACCAGTCTAGAAAATGGGAAAAATTAATGGCGTGTAATATAGCTTTATGGCTTCCCCGTGACACTGCTCTGAAAAGCTATTGTCTAAAATAAGCTACGTATAGAAACGCTATCCAAAGAGCACAAAAAACCATTCAATGGTTTGTTTTGTGAACACCAATAAAAATATACTAGACGAAACAGTAAAAGTGTGATGTATTCATATATGTTGCATGTTCTGCTTTCTCGAAAATTGTCTAGTCACACATTGGAAGAAGTTTGGGTCGTGTGAAGGTGGGGGGGGTAATCTGAGTTTTATGGCCAGAAATGCGCATCAATCCCCACATTGACTGTGATAAGTTTGTGGCAACTCAAAATCTGAATTATTATTATTAATGATTTAAAGAATAATAAATTCTGATTGGAGCGTTACTCAACTGTTAAAAATAAATAATGTTTGCCCCACTTTAACGTCACTTACTGTTATCAAAGATTACTGAGTGATCTTTGCTTTTATACTAAATAAAAACGTACCCAATTTATGTGACTGTCTGTCTGTCTGTCTGTCTGTCTGTCTGTCTGTCTGTCTGTCTGTCTGTCTGTCTGTCTGTCTGTCTGTCTGTCTGTCTGTCTGTCTGTCTGTCTGTCTGTCTGTCTGTCTGTCTGTCTGTCTGTCTGTCTGTCTGTCTGTCTGTCTGTCTGTCTGTCTGTCTGTCTGTCTGTCTGTCTGTCTGTCTGTCTGTCTGTCTGTCTGTCTGTCTGTCTGTCTGTCTGTCTGTCTGTCTGTCTGTCTGTCTGTCTGTCTGTCTGTCTGTCTGTCTGTCTGTCTGTCTGTCTGTCTGTCTGTCTGTCTGTCTGTCTGTCTGTCTGTCTGTCTGTCTGTCTGTCTGTCTGTCTGTCTGTCTGTCTGTCTGTCTGTCTGTCTGTCTGTCTGTCTGTCTGTCTGTCTGTCTGTCTGTCTGTCTGTCTGTCTGTCTGTCTGTCTGTCTGTCTGTCTGTCTGTCTGTAGTGTAGCCGCTTTGTAGAAACGCGAGCATCCCCGCTTGTTGTAATCAAGACAAACGAACGAACAGAGTTTTAATTAATTCCGTCCCGAACAAACCTTCTTCCGAGTTGTTCTTTTGTTTTTTCTTTCTTTTCAAAGTCGTAACATGTAATCGTGGCATTGAGAGTTACGGGAGCTTGATTGAAACTTGTGGATGTTTCGCACCTCTAAAGTGTGAATCAGACGATCTTTGCTGGAGAGAATCGTTCCATTTATTCGTTTCTTGTTCAAACAAGAAGGTATGAATTGTTATTCTTGGCGTATTCAAGAATATGTTGATTGGTTTGGGTTGTGGAGCCGTCACAGTAGATGATATAATGATCTTTACTGAATAACAGGTCTTGAAACTACGTCGGTAGATAATAAATGCAATTATACTCATTTATTATTGTGCTTAATTTTTATCGTTACTTTCGTGTTTCTTTATCATGCTTCTTATATTTTGAGGTTGTTTTTTGTAGAAAGAGTATCTTTTTGGACACATTGAAAACACTATTATTTGGCGTGTTTCTGAAAGGGATCATTATACAAAGTACATGATCCCATCTTTCGTTCAACGTAATATTTACAATTCTTCCAATTATATAATAACGAGCTATTCCAGACTACGACACATACAATGTGAATAATGTTTAGAATGATAGTTATTTTGTGAAGTACTCTTGAGCAAAGTAAAGAAACTATGGTAGTTTTAATTGGTTATGAATTTTCTTCTCCTTTTTTCTCTTGTTTCCGTCGAAGGTAAGACGTAACGGACTACCTGACCATCGTCTACTAATTTTAAATCAATTTTTCTTTACTTTTTACTTCTCTGTTTCTCATAGACAAACTCTCTTTTGTTTATTTATATTACAAAGTTATAATATGTATCGGTAATATACTTAAAAAGTCAACAAAAATCAGAATTAAGAAAAAGGTGAATAACGTATTTTAAAATAGTTGCTTTCTTACTTTGTTTATAGACAATCTAATGACACTCGAGGGACGAAAGTTCACTATTAAATATATCATTGATTTTATATTAAAGCGAAACATCTTTTCTTTGCTACTAAATTAATGTTAAAGATAAGTGAATTTTTATAAAAATGGTTCTCCTGTGAAAATAATAATAATTGAGTTCATTTTATTTAGAACCATATGACATTTCTTTTTTTGCTTCAAAATTTAATTAGGTAACGAAAGACGAATATCTCTACGAAATTAATTAAACAAGAAATTTAAAAAATATGTTTTAAATTTTCAGTTTAAATGAATGTGTGAATTTTTTAACTAATTATAAAACACATTTATAAACTTAGAGAGGCGCGAATTCTCAAAGTGTTAATCTTCTCCTACGATTAAGGGAAGTGTTTGCAAAAAGAAATGTGCTAGCGAGATGTTTTTGCATGAGAAATAAACCTATTTATTCACCAAACATGTCGTGCATATAAATAGTGGTAATTACAGCAAGATTGAGGACAGAAACATGTTGAAGCTTTTGAGCTTTAGCTTGCTGACGTTATTCGCTGTGAAGAAAACGTAGCGAGGTGTAATTTTAAACGTTTTTAGAGAGAAAATAACAATATTAATCATTTTTCATAACATTACTAAAATTTTATAACGCGATACGAAAATATTTGACAAATACGAGGATAGTTAAAAACTTAACCATAAATCAAATTTCAAAATACTAATTACTCAAAAGCCATTTCTGCAGGCGTTCATCGCTAAACCAAAAATCAAAATTATATGGTCACAGCCACATTTAAATTCAAGTTCCTAGTTTTAATAGTATACATATAGAAGATGAAAAAGTGTTTCCAAAAATGAATGTTATTATTTTATCATAGGAACAGAGTCAATAATTTGACTTTTAATTATAACTATTCTCTTTAGAAAATGGGTTGAGTTACATTTTCACAAGAAACGACCATAGGAAAACCTCCGAGCGTCACCCCTTCTCTACCTACGTTCTTTTATTGCACCTAACTGACCTGAATGTGTTCGAGTCATTCTTTTATTTCAGAGTTTTTTAATTTATTATTTTATTTTAGTTGTTTTTGTAAGCAAGCGCTTCGCTCCGAACTAGCTCCAACTACCCGGGCGGACATAAAAGAGCAGACCCAGACACCCCTGACTTGACATGGAAGCAGTAGCTTCTATGTTTGAGCTATCATCTGTCATCAGGGTGACACGTACAAACCTGGGTAGTATCGTAGTACATATATTTGAAAGGCGTTTGTATTTTGTATCGAAAAGGCAAGAGTTTAAATTATCTTGTCTTTTGTGTCGGAAAATTAATTTTCTAAGTATTTTGTATTTTTACAAAAACACTTGCCTTCTCACTGAATACACAAATAACAATAGAATTTCATGATCAGTGTAAGTCCTTTACATCTAGTTAAAAATAAGTGTAAATACATTGAACATTGTTGGTTAATTTATAGAAAAACCATATCCGCTTTTCAAAATAATGTTTAGGCTATTAAAACAAAAACAGATCAATAGTTTTTACTACATTTTAAATAAAAATGTCTACTCTAAAATTTCACAAAACTGAGAGATTTATAGGTTTTTATACTTGAGTTAAATATCGAATACAACATGTCTTTCATCGCACTCGTAATATTTATTTTGCAAAATAACATACTGGATACAGAGTTAGCGAGTATCCATTAATGAATGTTAATGAATTGAAATTTAAAACACTCAAAACCCAACAGTTAACTGCCCCCGACTACGGGCGGCATAGTCACCCTAGCGACAAAGACATTTTAATTGGGGTATGTTAATTAAAATAGGCCCGATCCAACATACCGTAGAACGAGCCCGTAAAGACGCCTGTCCGGGCTTACACTTTCAGAAGACGCGTTAATTATTTTACTCCGTAAAGTTGGTACATGAATCAAAAGGGATTAAGACCCTTACAAAGTGTCATTTTCAGTTCTGTTTCTAAGTTTTATAATTAAATGTTTTGTTAGTCTTAAAAATACAGAATAAATTGACGAAAATTACGAAGGGCTGCGAAGCTGTCTGGGCGGAAAATGGGAGTGACATCAAAAGATTTTTTTCATAAACGAAGGAGTTTAAAGTGGATGTGGAGACATTGGGTACAGAGTGTAGGCTAGAGACCCAACACTAGTGGCTGTTAGTCTAGCACTTCATACCATGCGGTTAGAACAGTCGTTGCAACATGTGCATTCTTGATAAGTGGTCCTTTTTAGGAACTTTTATGGAAACGCGTTTCTTTTTCGTCGATTTCATACTTTTTTTTAATCAAAAATTAACTTTAAAATTTGAACATAAATTACCTATTTACACTGAAATTAATCAAGTTCTCGATAGGTTCCGTGTTACTAAATACATACTAAACGATCATGCGACCAAAAGTGCTATAATAAGCCAAACAAATTTAAAAAAATTTATATTTCTTTCATTTTTTGATCAGTAAATGAATGTTATTTAACGTTCTGTATCTTAGACAGTTTTAACGTTTTTACTTGATGGTACAACATGGCATAGAAAGCTCCACTAACATTGATATTCTACCTCATACTCTATCTATACTGCATGTCTTTTTCATCGATTTGATACTTTTTCAAATTCAGGAATGAACTTTTAAATTTAAAAAAGCACTGTCTATTTACACTGAAAATGGTGGTACAACACGGCAGAGAAAGATCCACTAACATTGGTCTTCTACCTTATACTCCATACTCCATGTCAGCTCGCAAGCGTATCCTGCTTATTAGGAATATCATAATCGTGATGGATAACACATCAAACGGGTCGCTCACTCGCGTTGGTTCAACTGGGAAAAGTTGGAGGAAAGTAGGCCTACGTCTAATGCTATGTACACATGTTCGCTTTAGTAATCACAGTGAAAGGGCCGTAAAGAACGAACCTACGGATAAAGAGATGTTTCGTGTTAGGTCGAGGATCATCGTTGAGTGTGATTGCAGGGTAGAGTCTAACGTTGCCATGGCCAAACTATTGCAGCATAGGAAAGAACAGTCATAGTAAAGAATACATACAAACTTGCTTAAATTTCAGCATTTTTCGGGATAAATTCTTGATATTTATATGCATACCCTTTCTTTTAATTACGAAGACCAATGTACGTAAATTTGTAAATAAATAAAATAAATAAATTCACATTTAGAGTCTACCCACTCAGTAACTAAACTGATTTGCAGTGGGGGACTTTAATTTAAAGTGACTAAACCAACCCTATAGACTTCGAACACCATTGACGTGTGAGCGATAACCAATTAAAGATCTATATTTCAATTACGAAACATACGAATCAGTGATTGGACAGTGCGAACACCTGCGGACAAATTCCAGAATCAACAAGGCCAATTACTATTCTAGGACTAAATTACACCTAAATACATTGTAATTTGTACTTAAATTTTGTCCATTGTGACGTATCGTACACAATTAATGCTCTCTTGGTATAAGCTATGATTTTCATACTTATCAATTTTAAAATGAACGCAAAATTAAGGTAGAAAACAGTACGATATGATACTGAACTTAAAACTAGACGTGTGTAAATGTTGGACATAGTTCTAGGTCTCTCTCTCTCTCTCTCTCTCTCTCTCTCTCTCTCTCTCTCTCTCTCTCTCTCTATCTCCCCCGTCCGTGCAGCACTTAGCACGTGCAATGAAGGGCACTCCGATTGAGTTAGCAGCACGACAGTGCGACCAAAGTGAGTGAAGGGAGGCCTTTATTAACACGTCCATCTCTTTCTCTCGGGCGGCCATTTTACATTCGGAAGCCAATTGTTCCCGGCGCGTCTCCTGTTGTAGCTTTGTCACTCTGAATGTTGCCAGGAGACTTTCACCTTTCACCACGACAACAACAACTTCGTACTGGGTGAATGGTGATGTTTCATCAATTTAATGACGAGGGTTGAGAAATACTCTGACCCTCCATTCCTATTAATTAATTTTATGTCGTTGCTATTCGGTAATAACACTGATTTACAAAAGAGAAAAGACAATAAGCACAGCTTACAGCACAGTCCAAGTAAACGTTCTGCGGGTTACAAAACCTACAACTTGTCCATCATTCTTTTAAACACATCACACAAACGATGATGATTTTCGACGTAAATGGGATCAAAATTACAAAACAACTTTTCTTTGAACATTCAAGCACAAGAACGTACTAAATAACACCAAAGATGATTCCAGCTTAGGAAAATGTTTCACTAAGTCTTTTTTTTCATAGGACATTTATTCGCGTAATCTTTCTTTTTATCTCTGGTATATATTGTGGCTATCTCTAAATTTTGTTTGATGTCGGTTCTGATATAAGACATGAAAAGCTACGTCTAACTCTAACTTGGAGCAGAGCGAAGTTGAGGCAAATCTCTTTAGGCAGCCTCAAAAGTTCGCAAAGCATTACTTTATACGCAGCATAAAAAGATCGTCAAAAGGGGATTATTTAGTTTCTCCACTTCTAAGTCAAGATACTTAGGAATATTACTAAGGTAACGGACTAAGTATCTTACTTGGTACACAAGAACGTGTATCTTTATAGAAGAAGGGAGTTTGCTATCCTCTTGTGGTTTGAAAAGTTTGCGACCATTGATTGTGATAGAGGTTATCGGAAAAGAAGAAATAAGAACTTAAGAAGCCGCGAGTGAATAAGGATCAAATATATCTATTTTCAAAAGGGAACTAATTTCGAGGAAAATAACTTTTTGTTTGCTGTGTTGTTAGAGCTTATTTCACATAAGATACAGAAAGGACGACTTTGTCGTCGCTTCGTGGTACAAGAATACAAGAACAACTTATTAATGTTGACAAAGAACATCTACAGAAAATCAAGAGTATAAAAAAACTAGTTACAATTTTTTTTTATATTTGTGTAGTAGGGTTACTTATATTCTAACTGTAAACTTGATCGAAACAAATGAATCCATGCAGCTAATGTTAATTTATTACGGATGTGATAACATTTTGTCCTCATTATTCCATTACACCATATATTCATTTATAAAGACACCTGTTGTGTTGGCCAATTCCAACACTTGGCTCGTTTTCACTGTTTATAGTTTCTAACAAATTTAGTTTACCTTAGCTAGAATTGACTTCAGATTGTGTAACATTAAAACACATAAATAATTCCAATCGACAAATTTAACTAATTTACACAATTTAAGATAGTTTATATATTTTATAATTCTATATATTCCATTCTCGCTAACACAGCGATAGAAAGACAAAATAGTTTGTATACATTGATAACAAACCGCCGATGTCTGTACACTGTTCAATATTTATACAAAACTCCAGTACGTATGTATGTAGTATATTGCATACGTATATTGTCCTCTCGACAAATATACCGATTATTTGCATACATATCACAAACACGAGGGTTCGATGGCGTAACCTCATTTCACATGAATAGAAGCCGACTCTCCATAAACGATACAACACAAACATGTTCTAAATCAAAACGGGAATAATGTAAAGAAGTCCTGTAACAATGGACAAGCAGGGTAGTTTACATGCAACCACGGTTAGTAGAAGCGTCTGTTGTTTTCTGCTCAGAGCGATGGTTTTAACTAGTACACGAAGCTCCGTGATTGGCAGTTTGTATTATAAAGTGTATCGTGGATGTTGTGCACAGTTTAGCTTCTTGCAGTGAGGTAGATATTTGATTGATACAAATTGCTCAAAATATAGATGTAAACAAAGTAATACTCGCTAATATTTATAAATATATATGGACTTTGTTGAACGCCAAAACTAATGAGTTATTTACCGAAGCTACTTTTTAAAAACTTTTCTTGATCAAAAAAAAAACCCAGTAAGTCCACAGAGTTATCTAGCTGCATTATGTGGAAGAACAAGTATGTCCAAGGACTAAACTTACTATTCCACGATTTAAATGGATTCAAGCACATTATGCATAGAAGTAGACTATGGATTGAACTGATTTTACACATCATTTAGAATATATACCTTTCTTCTATACCTTGTTGCATAGCTAACTCAAACTTGCCCAATTGTGGACGGTTTTTTCCATTTACTTCTTCAATTGTTCTTGTGTTCATTTTATTTTATTATCAATATTGCACATAAGAGAGAGAAAGAGAGCGAAAAGAGAATAAGAGAAAGCTTAAGAGGGCTTCGAACGATTAAAGCATTTCAAATTGAATGCACACTTACCCGTTATAAGAATGTATTCACAGCAAAGTACATATGGTAAATCAGTTAGTACGAATTAACCACGCACAACTTAATTGGCATTAAAAATCTTGTCCAGGCTTTGAGAACAAAGCCTGGACAAGCACTGCACGTATGAACGTAGTTTCACGCCGAGCCTGGGAGAACCGGACTTAAAAGCATCTGTTACATGCCTTCGATATCAATCAGCATCCATCGCGGTAATGTAGGTATCGGGTTTTCATCACCCTAAAAAGCCTTTTGTCATTCATTGCGTGAATTGTGTTATCTGTTCTTTTAGGTGGTTTAGCGATGAGTTTTCTAACAGAATCCAGCTATGGGGATAATGGCCGATAGTGTATTCGAATTTAATTCAAACTTAATGTGACGACTCTGATAATATCTAGCTGGGATATCTACATACAATTTCGATTTTAAAAGTGCTTTTATACATACTAATAATTCTTAAATTCTCACTATTTTTTAGCTTTGACTCGCAGAATCTCGTGACAGTTTCAAAACCATAATGCAGTTTAAACAAATGTTTGATATGAAGTCGACGCCACACACGCTTCCATGTACTATCAGGTGGATTTGTTGGCGTGCAGTGTACTTCACATTAATATATAGAATACGGAATATATGCTACTAATTTCCACCCTGAAAACTAATTACATTGCAATGTTAATACTATACCATGTACAACTCTCTATGCTCATAAATGAGGGAGGTTGTTGTTATATCCAAATTAAAATTTGAAATGAACATCCATATCAGTCCAAAATGAGATTTAATAATTTATACGTTTCAGGTTTTTTTATAACATTCTAGCTAATAACTCTTTTTAAAACAAAATATGTTTGTGTATAAACAAGTAATTTGAAAATAATGCTTTAAACACAAATTTGCCAGTTCATTTGATGCGCATTCTGCATATGTTTGGAATAACATACACGGTATAAATTTGCTTAAAAAAAAACACAAATAGTAACTGCTCTATGGAATTGTTCTAAAAACCAGTGAAATGATTTAATGGGAAATAGTTGGCGATTTGCGCATATGACGTCATTGGCGGTAAAACTGCAAACTAAGCGGATTGTGTGTCAGTTTTTATAACACTATAACGATCAAAGTCATTAGTTTGATTTAGAGTTAAACCGATTTAGTATTATTAACTTAAATCTGGTTGGTGAATGTTTAGGTAGAACACATTAATTTACTCTTGTAAATGTTGGTAAGTAACAAATGGGAAATGGTTGTTTAAAATTTTATTTTGTATTGAAGGTAAATTTCACCTTTTTACAATAGTTTTCAATATTTATTCATAGAAATCGGGTTTTAAATAAATTCGACAACGGGTAAACGAATATAAAATACATTACTAAACCATTCCGTTCTCTTAAAAAAAAGCCGTATTTACCGAAGGCACATTAATACACCATTTTATTTTGGCGTTCAATAAATATCACTTTCGCATATGCCTCAAGACACTTTTACCATCGTATTATATTTGAAGAAAATAAACATCTCATTCCTCATAAAACTATATCCATATGCAACCAATCCTGGCGCTCTCTCTGCTACACTGGCGCGGCACTGCGGTAGAAGCGGCAGGCGACTCAATTTGCATCGCCCGCCGCATGGAGCACTGATTGAATATGAAAACAAAACAAGTGAGTAACAACTCTCCGCATGGCCGTGTAGGGGGGGGGGGGGAGGAGGGGAAAGTTTGTTCTGCAACCCAGGTAAAAGTAGATGAATTACAACACTGCAATAACGCGTTTTGGTTTCGTCAATACGCGTAGCGGCTAAATGTGTGGCTGTGTTTAGAAGAGATTTGTTCCTGTGGTAAATCTATTTGTTGGAATCAATAGTATTTGAAACACTTTGAATGTTGTCGATGTGTCCTAATATTAGATAATTAATTTAGAATGAAAATTCGAATTACGAAAAATGTCGTATGCGAGACGAGAAGAGTATTAAAAGAATACTGTATTTTTTATTTTTATTTGACAAAACAATTCGAAATGGTACTAATTTAAGATCCTACGTAGAGATGCCACATATAATGTAGAGATGTATGTCATGTGTATAATATCTTTAGCGTTTTACACAGTAGATAATTATAGAAATTACTAAATAGTGGTTAATAAGGAATAGATCGTATGATTGTTAATTCTTTATATGTGCACAAGACACTAAATAGTTACGATGTTAAGTTGATTGTGATATTTAGCCTTCGTAATTTACCCGCACTTGACATAGAAACTAATCAAAAGTGATGTGAATACCAGTATTCGAGCATACCACAACATAACGTGTACGTTTGTAATTACACAATCACTCATTATTATGCGTACTTCAATTAATGTGTCATTCCACATGAAGACCTGTAAATATTGCACGGGTATGTTGAAATGCATTTGATCGAATCGCAATATTGCCACAACTTTGAGGTGGCCCAGATTTGATTATAATGGCGCTCTCACAACCCCACTAATTCAACTCCGTATTACCTGGCTGATGAATAGCTAGTAAATGTATTTGTTAATTAACTAACTTTGGTGGTTACTTGCTTTGCTTCAAGTTGTTCAATAGATTCATTAAACGTATCGCTTTCAACGTGCGGACACAAGTTTACGATGTTGAGTGACCCAGTTTAAGTCATTTGTCTAATCGAAGAGAGTCGGATTGAAGTGAAATTAAGTTATTGGCGTCTGGTTATATAAAAAGAACAGAAATACGTTTTGTAACTTGGGAACTATTCATAGGGTAACAAGTCGCCACACAAACGTATTTATTTAGGATGATATTTTACTTGTCGTTTGTATCAACCAATTCCTTTTCAAAGTATGGGCTTCATATTCATGTTGATGCTGATTTCTAAAATCAACGATTCTTCGCTATCGATGAGTATATGAGATATATCAATATTACCATGTATATTTCGTCCGGTACAAAAAGACGGATTATTTCCTACAACGTCCCGATACATAGGTAGTCCGTAGTAGGTACGTAGGTAAGCGGCTTGAAAGCAAGGATAGAATGTGTAAGTAGAAAGTCAACCACTAAAAGCTTCCTGCGTCGACCAAACGCAAGTTCTCTCTCTTTATATGAAAACTGAACCACATTGTCATAAAATAATTATGCTCCACTAAAGGTACATCTACTAATATGATTAAATAAAGAGACATTCTCTTGCACTCAACCTATTATGTCTGGGCTCAATCTTCTTTACGGTTAAATAGGCAGAATACGATGATGGGAAATAACGACCAGTAACCTTATTGGGTAACAAGTAGCACAGAAGAGTAAATACTTGTTCTCACCTACCCTTGTGTGTCGTATACCCTTAACCTTTTTGCAATTAAACAGTCATGTAGTGACAATATTGCAGTACAATATACAATGTAACAGTTCCATTGTAATTATTATGCATCCATGGTTAGATAATTGTATCTTTGAACGAAACAAACTTTGTAAAAATGAGAATGGTTGAATATAAAGTGTAAAATAGAGGCGTCTAAAGCGAGGGTTGTAGGTGACTAAAATGTGACAATCTCTGTTCTACCCGAAGTGTGTTTTGACGTTGTTAACATGACCCCCTGTGTATAAAAGCGATCAATTTCAATTTGACGTCGTACAAATTAAATGATGGTCGGCAGATTCTCTAGGCGATGGGTCTTTGTAACACCCCCTCTTTCCCCTCCCCCCTTTATCTTTTTAACTTCCCCTTGAAACCTCCCTGGATACCTTTATGACTGGCGTGCAAAGGAAAATAAAATAAATATTACTGTGGACAATCGCTGATGTTTCCTTTTATAATTTTACTCTTTGTGTTTACTTTGAAATTAACCCACTCAACTTGAAAAAAATGTTTATTTATTCTAGTTAGGTACTTCAATGTTTGACGTTTTTTAATGTTTCTCTGGTATTTTATTTAATTTCTATCTCTTTTTAAATGTTTTTCCTTGGCTTTTCGTTTACTTTTGAACTACAACAACGAACATATTCAGATGAGGGCCAAATTCTTCCATAGAGCAGGACATACTTTCCGCTAAAGTTGAATGGCGTCTCGTTAAGCCACACAATGATGTTCTAATGACAGAACACGTTTCCTTGGGGCGAATGTTTTCAGCTTGGTTTATATTCTAGGGACTCCCTCGACGAGGAATCCATCACTTAGCTTCTCGCGAGTAGTTAGTTCGTTCAGTACCCGCCGAACACTATTATACCATACATAGATATCGACTTCGCAGTAGACTAAAACATAACGACGCCTGGCATACGCTGTCAAGAATTGAACTATGTGCACTGGAAGAGATTCATTTCTCTATTTTATTATCTTCATAATTCAATATTTGATATTTTAAAAATATATATTAATGAAACTGCGACATATTAAATACAACCACAAGTATTAGTTAATCGTTAGATGTGGCGTAATTTAGATATATAACCTTCATGTATAAAATTAGAATTTGATTCTCTGTGCAGATGGTTACACAAAAATTAAAGGGACACAATCGATTCATAAGACCCCCCCCCGCAAAAAAATAACATTCAACACTTGTCTATGTATCGATTCATTTTTAGAGCATTACGCCCTCTCCCACTATAGTTTAAACGTGTTCCTTTAAATCTAGATTATACGGCATGTTACTACGGTAAAACGGCTTCGTTTTGAGAGTGGAAGTACAACAGGCTTAAAGTTTGCTCCACCCCAGAATACAGGCTGTAAAATCATTGCCAATTAGGGTGGATTTCTAGGGTTTTAGATTATTCCTCTTTAATCAGGCTGTGTTTTGCTTTGTGATGAAAGGGAGGAATAAATGTAAACAGGGTTGCTCTCACAACTAATCAAAAGTTCTGAATTTTGTGTACGAAACGGAAAATCACGAACATGCTGTTATCTGAAGACCAAATCGGATTATCGGAGAAAAGATCAAACGGATCAAGGGGTAGTTTTATTCCATCCTTTGATACGATCTCTTCTGCTTCAGAAACAAATATGAACATAACTTCGGTTACATACAGAATAATCACCAAATTAATACCACTCTTTCGAATTTGTTTGAAATTCAAAACACAATTATCAAACTTTTAAGGCATTAGCGTGTACCAGTGAATCAAATTACACCTTATTTTACAAACTTATCACAATATTTTCGCCTTGATTAATAATTGTTAGTTCAATACATATTTTGAAGATAAATTCGATTACAATCACAACAGGTCTTTAGGCGACCCTATATTGGCATAAGCTGCCACTTATTAACCTACAAAGGACAACTTAACGAAGCGTTCTAAGTTTGTAACGGCTACTCGCTTTAACCCACGTATACACACACTTATGCACGTGAAACCAATTTAACTCCGTGTATAATCGTGTTTCATTATTTTGCAATTTGTATACACTGTTTTAATTATTATAATATGTAAAATATTATGTTTCAATAGTGGAGCATCATACTTTGTTGCAATATTGAAGAGTGATCTCATTTAATCAGTTTTTACAAAAAAATATCCGACCCGGCACCTCCACCAAAAACCAAATATTTTTTTGAAAATGTCATAGTATTCATATTAAAGAGGAGTTTAAAAATTCAATGTAAACAGTAATGAAAATCATGGGTTTCAGTTTTATTAAGAAGTCCATAAGATGCCAGTAGCTCGTTTGGATTTTTATGTGTGTGAGTTAAAAATGTAGAAGTTCGTTTTAAATAATTTTTCCTTGATATATTCTTCTGATTACAACTTTTATATTTATCTACTTATTTAGTGGATTTAAATTCCAATAATTTGTTTCAAGAGCTTCCAATTAAGTTAACAATAAACTCGTATTATATAACTTTTCGAAAATTATATTTGGTACTTGTTTTTTGAGATGTAAAGAATAACAAAATTTATTGCATTCTAGTGTCAAAATACATAATGAACGCCATTTCTTTCGTACGTCAAAACGCTTTCTACCTCCCATCGCGAGCAATCAAGGAGACTAATGCCTCGTCAGCCTTGCGGTGACGCGCCTGAAAGCGTTTCCCGCCGCGTCCTCAGAGAACCATGCAGCCCAGCCCAGCCCATGTCACTTCTTTATTTATTCACCGTTTCATAATTCACCCCGCGTCAGAACAACCGAGTGAACCGGTCGGTCGGTCGCGCGAATATGATTGCGGCAATATAGAGAACGGTACGAGGCCTCGTTTGATCCGAGTCCCTCGACATTAAAAATGCATTTCGTTTATCTCGCGCCAAGTCGGTTTTTGTTAGTTTCGTTGTGTTGTGTTGTGTTATGATAATGGTATTAGTAGACGAACGAGTCTGGAGGTACCCAGCATGCATCACGCAGCCGCTGTGCTTCTGGGTAATAACGCTGGATTACTGGTTTTAATATGTGCGACAGCTGCAAGTAAAATGCAATAATAATAAATTAAACTAAAATAATATTTCTATAACGTATTTATTATTTTCAAAAATTATATTCACAGTGGTCAAGCAAACCAATAAAAAATAAAAGTGACAAAATAAATAATGATTTAATATGATGTTCAGTAGATGTGATTATGTAAATTGTTAGTTCTTATTGAAACGTTTGATATGAGATCATATTGTGTAATGAATTATCTATGAAATATTATACTTGAAACATTTATTATACGTAAGCTAAAATACAATTCGGTTACTATAAATATAGTGAACAAATATTTCGTTTTGAGTTGATGTGTACAATACGAGTTCTACTAGTTAATTTTTTAGCTAAGGCTCACAGAAAGTACAAATTTCCATGATAAACTAGTATAAGCAAACAAATACGAATGTTTGTGCTGTGAAAATAAATTCATCTACGATTCACTCGACTGGAAATATTAATTACGCCCTTAGTCAAACACCGCAGTTGGTTATTAAAACTCAGTTATAGTTTTGACAAAATACACGATCCCGTATTTACCTACTCTGTTCATAATTGCGAAGATTAAGACCATTTGTCAAGTTTAGCATTCTACTCTGAGGACCCCAATAATTAAGCGTTACATAATCCAAGACATAAAGTTGAGAGATATTTACTTGTCACAACCGTAACCGTGAATAATAGATCATGTAGACTTTACAGTATAAATAAAACAAAACACGAACGTGGCATAGCTTTCTTTACAGAATAAACGTCGTTTCTATAAAAATGAAAACTTTGTATATTGACTTAAATTTGTCGTTTAAATATTAGTATTCTCTTTCATAACGTTATTCGGTAATAGGCGACAGATTCCTAAGTAATCAAATAGTTTTTAGCTTCGACGAGAGTTATTCACGTATTATTACTCCGGTCTGTGGAGAAGCGCTTAGCAACGACGACTCTCCCCCCCCCTTCTACCCCTACACCCCCTCATGCGCAGCGGGGGATGATATCGGCCATACGAGCGGGAGAGTTGGTAGCTTTACATTCCTCACAACAAGAGTGAACTTCAACTGTCAACCTGAAGTGACTCTCTCACTTGAACAACCTGAGAGAGTTCTATTGGTCGCGGCTAAACGTTGCTATTCAGTTGAAAATGTAGACAAGTATAAATATGGACTATGCGAATAAAGAAAAGAATGTACAATAAAATTTCACATTAATAATGTGTAAATAAATTGTATTTATTGAAGTAGCCGTGGTCGGTTAGACGTTGGTATAATAAACCATGAATGTTTCAGGTGTAAATCATGATTTTAAATCAAACACATCAATATGTTTGTATGTATTGTCTTCCCAATCAATTGCAAGAACTAATTTTCAATTGGAATGGATATTTGCTATAAACAGACATTAGCAACGCATATGAGTGCACGTGAATTAGGCCATGTAGCGATCAGAGATATGTGTTTGAAGTGGTTGTTTTCAAGTAAAACTTTTAACTTCGATAATAAAAGTAATACATTGTTGAAAAATATTATTATATAAGCCAGTGAGAAGTTATCTTTTAAAACTTGTTTTTTTTGTAAGTACAATGCTTTTCATAAGAGTTTTTTTTTCATTTTTCATTACCTTCCCATCTTTACGTGGCCTCATAGTTTATATGTTAATAAACCTCGTACGTTTTTCAAGACTTCCAACGGGTTCTTTCATTAACATCCCACTTTATTATTATAAGCGAGCAAGAAAAAACGTCGAAAAGGTATTTTTCACTTCGAGATGAAAATAGAATAAAGGTGTAATGAAACCTAAGCCAACCCTTAACATGTGAGTCTGTGACTAAGCGAGGAAAGATCGTCTAGTGGATGTTAAACGTAAAACAAGATGTCCGACTGATAAAGTACATTTAAAGTAGAGAGTTTTAATTTAGCTCAATGTAAGTTTCAAGTTAATGTTTCAGCGTTGCGCACTTAGAATCTCGACATTTATTTCGTGAGATTAATGCCGTAAATATAATTTTATTGCAGTTTACGTTGCTAGAAATCTTGAGCTCGTATATACACATCTTAGTGTGGTTGAAAGCGTTTAGTGAAATGTTTTCGCGAAAGTAGTTTTCTTCAAGTGAAAAAAAAACGGGATAGTGTAACGTTTTTATTATTATGCTCAATGCTATTACAGCTTTAAGTCACTATTACAGTTGTATTAGTTGAATATAGATAGGTTTAAATCTTTTTCAGGAGTTCAAATACTACCAAGAATCGAAATTAGTATTAGAAACAAGAATAAACGCATAATCCTAACAAGTTCAACAAACTTCTGATGCCGATCGCACCTTCACCATTCCCACAACCAACAACGTAAACTTTTATTATTTGTAATTCAGAAACGCACGTTTTAAGACGGCCATTCTAGAAATAAATTGTCGATTGAGAAGGCAAGAAACGATCACTTTCGACCCTCTAGTCGTCTTCAATGTTACGGTCGATCATTAACCCTTTGTGTTCGATAAGTCGATAGTATCGTAACACTGGTGCGTCGCCTTGATGGGCGAACATCGCTATTCAAGCCGAGGTGTCCAACAGGCACGTTTGCCCTACGGAACACCCGGGGGACCGGACGACTTAATCGAATGTCTACGTGCCGGGAACATGTATGTGCATGTTATTAGGTTTTTGCGTCATAACCCATTTAGTTGCCGCAACGACCGTCGGGGAGTACTGCGGGCGACGTGCAATTACGCCATCATTTGAGTCAAAGGTAGTTATAGGTGAATGCAAGCATTAGTAGAAGGGGCCTCCCCCCCCCCCTCTCTATTTTATCATGTGGCCGTGACGCTGCATTGGGATTTCACACTTTTCACGATTCAATTTTCAACATTGAAGTAATGAAATAGAAAAAGACGTTCAGCAAATTTTAGATAATTGAACGGTGGTTCGAAGCTGGGGATAGAAATGTATTCACTCTTGAAACACATATTTGGTAAAGAGAGCTTTCACAGAAGGTGTTTTTAAATGGGATTGAGTCCTACACAACTATTAAACATTCCTTACTTAGTATTTCGTATCAGTTTGCTTTTGAGAGAAACATTATTCGTAGAGTAGCGATCCTTCTCATTTCGAATAGGTAGAATAAAAAACAATGTTTTAAATTGTTAATTTATAAGCAGTTAATTCTATTGTATTAATCAGTAATTTACGGTGTGTGACGACATTGCACAACTGCTTAAAGATTCAGACGGTAAATGAATTAAAAACATTAATATTATCAACATGAAATTCTACTTAACACAACCTGAACCAGGTTATCTTCTGATAATATTACATCAAAAAGTAAAGCATCTGTTTATATATTTGCGTGATTTTTTCCAACGTCTAATATCCAAATTAAATACGCACTTAACCCAAATTAACTTTGCCACTAATTACACATCATGTTTACACTTTATCGTCTAATTTTCCTCGTTAAAAATACCAACCATACCGGATTTCAACCCCTTGATCTGTTTCGGAAGCAGAAATAAACTCAGACGATAATCTAGCCACGCTTGGGATATTGAAGTTGGTTCTTCCCCCAACGGATCCTAATTATCTGTAATAACTCTAGCCCAGGCAAAGCAGCTTTCTGTTCTGCAGAACCCTCTAACGTAAATCCACGCTTATTCTTGATAATAATATTCGGCCAAAAATGCAAATATATTATTGTTTCTCACCACTTAAGTACATTTAAAAACTTATACAAAATAATTGCTTGCCATATTATTAAATATAATACATAGATCTTATGAATGTGTATACTAAACGATCTACTAACGATATAATACAAGATGTTTTATAGTTAACACACAGTTATTGAAACAAGTAAAAATAAAGAGGAAAAATAACCTGTATTAAGATTCAGAGTAGAGATATATTTGATTTCACGTTCTTGCTAAACTAAGAGTAGTAAAAGTGATGATAATTCTGTCAAAAAACGACATTTTGATCATCGAAGTGAATTACTAATATTATCTTCAAGCACGTTCTCCGTTGGAGAACTTGTGTGTCAGTTTATATGAAATAACTTTAGAGAGCTCAATCCAAAATGGACATTCTAATTCAAATTTCTCCGTCTTAATTAGAGTCCTTCCAAAATATGAGTCATAAAGTGTCATCATTATTATTGTTATTCCAACATCTTCATTATCGTTTATACCCATAAAGATTTTACTGTTCATAATTTTAATTATTCATTTAGATTCTCCAAGAAAACCCAGGATGCATCATAATAAATTGTTTAAAATAACCAAGTTTTCGCAAAGTAGTTAAATTAAAGAGAAATAACATAACTTCTCACGAATAAGCGCCACATTAAAACACCATAAAGCATGGAAATTAAAGTCCATGCATTAAACGACAATGGCGTGGTACCCTGTCTGGATACACTGTGAAATGCGGTGTCATAAAATATGATACATCCTCTAGAAACTCAGAGCTCTCTTTAGGCAAAGCAGACGCATACAGGGCAGTAAAATATGAACGTGGCATTAAGTTTGTTATACGTGTTTGATATGACAACATTTTATAGCTTCATATTATGCAACTGGAGGAAATCAAATTTCAACTTTGCTGAAGATTTACGTAATTGCTTAGTTGAGGTTATTTCAGGTATGAATGTACTTGATGATGTACGTTGCATGAATATTTAAATTCAAATGCAATCTATGAATGAATTTAACTTCCGGATTTAGTTTCCCTGTTAACTTATGAATAATATTAATATTTAATGTATGCATTCATGCACTCAACTTTGGTGTGGGGGGGGGAGTGGGGCGGGGGAGGGGAATGAATGAAGATTTTTAATACAAACGGCAATTCTATCCACATAACTTTTTTTTTCAAAATTATTGCAGTTATGAAGTTTGTTATTTCAGATTTGTTATTTTTATGTTCAAGAAACATCGTTTTATAAAATGTATCTATGAAAGAAACGAAACAAGTCAACGATATTAATATAAAAAAAAAATCGTTGTGAATAGTAACGCATCATAGTGTTATCTTATTGTGAAGTGATAATGCATGATTCAATATTTCAATAAATAAATAAACCAGCTACCCTGCTAAAAAACGAAATTCCCCAATGGTAAGTTCCACGATTTTCTATTTCCAATATATTCAAGCTTCACAAATTATAATTGCATGAAGAATGTCCTTTGATATTCCCCTACTTCTTGTGATAATATTGTGTTCTTACTTCGAATCTAGTAGAATTATTACTTGTGAAACAAATTTCAACTTAGGAACCATAAGTTAAACCCAGCAACCGCTTTTGATATACACAATGAAAACCACAGACCTAAGGCGAAACATCAGCTCTAGTCTCAATTATTCGGAAACAAGGTATAATCTGTTTCAGAAAGTCGCTAAATAATTGATAAACCTTACCTAAAACAGTCGATGGTTTACTTTTGGTCGAGAAGTATATAAAAACATTTTCTGTCGTTGCCACCATTTCAAAACTTCTCCTTTACCAAATAAAAAAAAAATCGCGAATGGATTTAGGCAGCTATACAAAGAGACACATTTCGCAAAAGTTTTCGTCCTCCATTGAAGTATAAGAAACTCTTCTCGTTTCTATTGAAGTAAATAAATTATGTCTATATCTTCATCGCTGTTATTGACAGGTGAAAGAAATTGGCCTCCATTTTGTGTGATTGAAAACAGGCGAAGTGAAAACTCATGAGGCTCGTTTCAGAGACTTTAAAAGCTGCGATCTATAGTGATGGCTCGGGAAAGCCTCATTATTAAATAAAATAAAAAAATTCACATTTAGAGTCTACCTACTCATAACTTAACTGATTTGCAGTGAAAACCTTTAATTAAAAGTGACTAAAGGCCGGTATTTCAATGTCCAGTTAATGTGTCAAGTAAATTTAACTGTCAGGTAAGCCCATTTTGGTGCATTTCTATTGGCCGTTGTCATGGTGAAAACAATTTAACTGAAAAGTAGATTTTAACTGGACATTGAAATACCGGACCTAAACCAACCCTGTAGGCTTCGATCACCATGGACGAGTGAGCGATGACCAATCAAAGATCGATATTTCAAATATCACGCCCTCTGTGTTAGGAGTTTCCAAGTAGCCAACCGAACCTCGTAAATTATCCCTAATAAAACCGTTCAGATTAGATATTATGAACTATTGAAGCTGAAAATCAATTAGTACCATTGGAGTAGGATATTTCCTTAGCATAAATGAGACTGGGATGATATCTAAAAATGCCAACTTACTGCCAGCCAATCACAGCGCTTCACTGTAAACTTCTTTATTGACGTCACTTTCATTGTTGTTTGGGTAACTATTTAGAAGACTACCAAGTATTGAGACACGGCCTCAGTTGGGACATCTTTATTCATAGGTTGCACGTACGTCACATCTTTGCGCGTGTTGGCCACATTTGTGATCAAACTTTGACGTTGCCATGGAGAAATAATTGAAGGCTGTTGTGGTAGAACACAGAAATCCTTACTTCTTCTAAATTGAGCCTGTTTTTTTAATAAAATACTTATGTATGGTAATTTTTTATTTTGACGTTACTTCTATTCACTTTTTAAATTACAAATTATGCTTGTTTAGTGAATTTGAATATTATTTGCCAATGATCTAGGATTGGTCATCATCAATTGTGTCGCAATCATGGCCGCTGTGACGTCACGTGGGAACTTTGAATACAGGCTTTAGTTACCGTCGACCGATGTGTTGAGTCAATGAGCTAAGTGTATAACGACGTCCTCCGGGTCTTTGTCACCCTCAGCGTCTTAAGTCAACGAGGACATCTGCACTCAAGGTTCCCACGGCGCCACCGCGGTAATTGTGCAGACAGTACAATTAGCGTATGGTAATTAATTAAGAGGGTGTCTCATTACATTCGAGTAGGAATGAATAATTGAATATATAGGACGGTATCGGTGTTTGCGAGAATTGTCTGTCGTGATCTCAAGGACGAATGATCATGACGTCACTATCTAACATGGCGGCCACAAGGAGTACTTGTGGTGGTGTTTGTTTACAAACGAGTGCAATATCGTCCAACCCGCACAGAGCTATAGACGAGCGCGCTAGCGTCGGTACTCCTTGATTCTAGGGACAAGTTTTCCCGCTAGGAAGCGCACATAAGCTCTGCGATCGCTTTGAATGAGATTTGTTATACTTTAAAAATTGAAAATATGTTTAATATTGTACATTAAAACAAAATGTTAGGACATTTTACAGCAAAAAACAATAATAAACAATAACTAAAGCATTTTTGTATAAACCCGGCACCTCCACCAAAAATGAGATAATTTTTTTACGACATTACTTTTATATATTTTCGTGTGACAGTCTACAATCCTATTAATAAATTCCATGAAACAATGTCCCAAATTCTAACCCTCTTCACAAACAATGTCAGTTACATCTACTTCATTAGCTACAGTGTAGAAATATGAGACCTATCTTTAAAACAGCTCGTACTAATTAAATAACGCCACGCTCGCGGTGCATTTCTCGCGCGTTGTAGGTAAATGCTTGCAGCGACTACTAACTGTAAGTGACGCGGAGTAGATTACATGTCCGCCATGACAGTTCGTCCATCTTGTTTATCTCTATGACCCAGTATCTCAAGTCACCGCTTGCATCACTGCCTTCGTTACATTCCGTCTCTCCGTCTGTCTGTCTGTCTGTCTGTCTGTCTGTCTGTCTGTCTGTCTGTCTGTCTGTCTGTCTGTCTGTCTGTCTGTCTGTCTGTCTGTCTGTCTGTCTGTCTGTCTGTCTGTCTGTCTGTCTGTCTGTCTGTCTGTCTGTCTGTCTGTCTGTCTGTCTGTCTGTCTGTCTGTCTGTCTGTCTGTCTGTCTGTCATACAACCGCTCATATAGAACACGGAACAGTCTAGACGAGTTTATATCAATTGCTTCCTAGTTTCGAGCGTAATCGTTCCGATTTATTGGGCTATGAATGGGTAAAGTTTATTGCCTGTTGGAGAGTAAAATAACGTATTCCAGGAGGTTTTAACAGTTTCAAGAACTTTGAGAGTTATGTTTTGTGTTAATCGGTAATTAGGGTTGGATAACTTATTGGTATGAATTGATCTGTCTGTGAGAGTTACTTCAATGTACTTTCTACAAAACAAATACACTGATGTACAAGTATATTGGACCGCAGAGAGAGAAACGGAGAGGGAGGGGGTAGAGAGAGAGTGGGGAAACAGGCAAGCGGACAGACAGACTAACACACAATATGACATTAATTGGATTGATATTTTCTATTTCGCCTTACTCATGGCATGAAATCAATTATAGTTGTGAGTGAATATAGATGATGAGTTGACATTTATTCGTTTTTTAATTGGCTGCACTTTTCATTTTAACCAGATTAAAAACCCCACGTATGAACCATTTACTAATGGAAGCCTCCGTATATCTAAATCCAGTACAAGTTCTCATTGGCTCACTAGATATTATTAAATTATTCGTGTACTCTTCACTCTAGCTAAAATTACTATTTTATAGTATAGTTCTCGTGAATACGCTACTGTAGTGAGCGCCACTGGTTTATTGCCTTGTATGTGGGGAATCCAATTAGAATTAAAATGCATTTCCATTCCGAACTGTTGTAACATTTTAAATCTCCCGTCATGTATTTGTTAACAATGGTGAAGTGAGATAACTGACGAAGATGTCAGATGATGTTTGGTTGTGATGGTAACGGGAAGTGATGAAACAATTGAATGGAGGGTGAAACCATGGTGACATACTATGACGGTTTTCACTAAATTTAAAACTATACGCATGACGGCCATGTTGGTTATATGTTGTATATGTTGCCAAGGAGAAACAGTTGAAGTCATCAAAATGTAAAATTGAACCCAAATAAATATTCTATTCTAATAGAAAAACACACCTACGTGTCCCACCCTTACAATGTCTGTCTAGTGTTTTAGTTCCGTGTTATTGTACCAGAGGATAATATCTTTCGGTCATTACCCCGAGAAATGATCCGCCTCATATTTGTGTCAGAGTAGGCGACGCTAGTGTTCTTACCAACTTATATAAAGTTATAATTAAATTGATAACTTCTTTTTTCTTTTTCTTTTGGTAAGAACATTATACCGAGTCTTATGAAATGCAGTCACGGTGTTGTGGTTCGGTATTGCGGAATACATTACAGGAATGAATACCGACATCAACAAAAAGTAGTTAAATAACATTATTTTAATAGTATCTAAAGAACGACAAACAAAATTGAAAATGTGGAAACTGATAGATTTCATGTAAAAATTATGATCATTGTTTCTAATGCTGTATAAAACAGGGTAATTAGTAAAAAAAACAAAAACATCAAGATACATTTAATAGAGTAACAAATTGCGACATAACAGAAACGTTCATCACAGAGTTTTAGTTTTAATTTGAACTCAAAACTCTAAACTAATTTAATTACATTCGTTTCTTTTTAATGAACACTTATAAGTCTAGCACTTTGAAGTCCTTATAGCTCTAAAAATAGCTCAAAATCGTAATTGGACCTGCAGGAATTGGGCCGAGCACAAAACCAACCCTAGAGTGTGTTCTCGTAGCGTTCCCTACGCATGGCAACGTCTAGATTACCCTCCGTGCCAAGCAAAACATAGAGAAACGATCTCGGCTACGATGAATTTAACCCGTTAATACGCGTTGCTGAGAATTGATGTCCTTTTAACAAGAATAATATTTTATTATCTAAGAAAGGCGAAATAACAAACGAAACTGTTAAATTCGAAGCTCAATTTCTCTGTGAACTTAATGGCTTCTCGTTTAATATGGAGTTTTGAGTAGATATCATCACAGAGCGGAGACGATCTGGAATAATTCACTTTATTTCGTCGTAGTAAACATTTACGAATTTAATTTGATCATGAGCAGAACACAACGATATAATGTACTCTCTGTGTAGAAACATTTACAAAGAAGAAGACACCGAAGAACGAAATAAGTTTGTGTGTGACATCTGTATTGTTTATCTGGAAAACCTAGTTTGTGTGATAAATTGTGAATATAGTTTTGTTTAAAGCACATACTTTTCTTTGTATGGAATTCAGTAATATGTATACATCAAAATAAATTGTGAGTTCGTGAGAGAAATTAACAAGAAGTGTATTCATAAATATCATGAAAGTAACAAAGCACAAAGGATATTCTAAGCAAGTAAATGGTAAATTGAAACATATGTTTTTTCCGTTGTTAACAAGATTATAACATATATAATTTTGTTGAACTAGTGCTGCCAAAAATAATAGATCATGTTTAATGCACTACAGACAGTAAAAAGCATCCTTTATTTGCGTGCATATATTATGTCCTCGTCACTGTATACGTCACGACGATGTGTCAGTGTAAGAGTATTTAATCAGCTATAGTGCGTCGTGAAGACCCCTTATGTTCACAACAGTACACGGAGCATTAGAGCCGGCAACACTGGAGACCCCTTATGTTCACAACAGTACACGGAGCATTAGAGCCGGCAACACTGTAAAGTCTAGACGGCCAATGGTTTGCGCACCATTACTTTACCGTCATCTCTGGTGGTGGAAATAGGTACCATTTACCCGTAAGTGTACCGCAACGCGTGGTCGAAACGATTACCATGTCTTGTAAGATAGTCTCGTTACAGGTCAAGAGGATAAAACGTTTTACTCTTCTTATATGATACACTTGCTAGTATTTGAGACAATAAACTAGAGGCTGGATGTACAAAAAGTTGTATCGCAAACTTAAGTACAACAGCCTCTGACTGATGGCTAATTGCTTGGGAAGTGGTAAGATTATACGGAAGCATTTTGAAGTTTTGTATTTTGTTTAGTACTCCGAAATTGTTTATAGAAACTTTGTGGGGGGGGGGGGGGGCAAATTTTGCAATCTGACACCATTTAAGTGTTAAGTGCTGCTGTAAAAAAAATACCATAGTTCATAGAAAGCGTCTACAATAATGTTACCAGTATTATTAAAGTCTATGAACGGTAAAATAACATAGTACTGTAAACTACAGAATTTGATTGCGGTTTGTTTGGAATTGATTCATTTAAAGCTTTTTTCGATAAGAAAAACAAAAGTTTTAACCCCACTTACTAAACAATCCTTTACTTAACTGACTATGCATCTGGGCCATAAAATGAAGAACTAACAAACTCCAACTGCAGAACTTCAATAGCGGCCAACTAAAATAACAGTAAAAATAATAAAATAAACTGTATGGTAATCTGTTGAATAAAATAAAATTTTAATTAATAACGCCGGACGTACAAGTATTTGTGAATGTGAATGAACGAGTATTTCTTTATTTGCCATGATCATACCGCAGGTGTATTGAAATTCAATTTAATGAATATAAAATGACAAGGTTATTAGTAGTTATAGATGCAGAAATATTCATGGTTGATAGAAGAACACCTGTGACTATGGAATTGATTCAACGGCGATAGTTTCCACATAAAAAACACATTCTTTAGCAGTTAAGGGCTTTGTTAATGAGGGGACATTCTAAACACACGGTAAAGAGTATCAGACACGACGCAATTACAACGTTGAAATATCTAAGAGTAGTGTTTATGAACAGACATTAGCCTTGAGAAAGGATTATTGTTGTCTTGACTGGCATAGAAGAGGTGCTAGGTATGTGTCTGGTATACTATTACCGCTAGTCTATGATACCAGCTGTGCATTTAGCCGCTGTTGGAGTAACATTGCAATCAAGCTGTACCTAGACTCATGTATTACACTAGTTAGACTGTACTTGCATTCACGACACGCTAGATCTGTTGCCACGACTGTTCTAAGGGGTGAATAGGCCCAATGTAGCTCTGCTTGTCGTAAAAACTGACCTACAGATTTATTCGAAAATACGCTTGTGTGATTCATACATGTTGTTGTGTATTTGTTGTCGATTGTATGTTTAATTTTTGTGTGTAGGTGTACCATTATAATTGTAAATTAGTTTATGAGAAATATTGCTTAGAAGTGATAAAAAAATTTAACCCGATAAGTATGAAAACAGTAACTTTACTAAGCTAAACAATGATAAAATTGTTTTCCATCCATTAGATTTCTATGATAAACTGTTTTTGTAACCGATTCCTTTGTACAGAGATAACAATATGTAAATTAGTTCCATTTACCCCTGTATTCCTTGGCTCTATCCTACGACGTATTTTTCCATCAGATATATTTTAATGACACGGAAACCCTCCATCTACCCCCTTAAAAGCTTAGCTCGGATTTACCTCCAACTCCTTTGTAAAGGGGATGTGTGTGCTTTCCGAATATCGATACACTTTATCGATTGTAAGAGCTTACTGCCAATTTCCGATTAAGTTCCTTTGTGTGTGTTTAATAGGAGCCGGATACAGAATGGAAAACTTGAAAACCTTTCATCTGGAAAAGATTCAATATTGGAGTCGCCAAATATCTAGAAAAATGTAACTAATACTCAGCTTGTTTCTTCGTTTTGGATAAGTTGAGGTATTTGGTTGAATGGTTAAATCTTTTTTCCTTACACAAAGAGCTGCTGTTTATTTTCTGTGAGGTTTATAAATCTATATAACTAGGCCAAATTGCTAAACTACGTTTATTATAATAGATCTCCCAACATTATTCAACGTACAGAAAAGCATCGATGGACGAAAGATTTTTCGAAGTAATTCACAAATATGATAATGATTACCCCAAACAATTTTCAGTTAAAGATATTTCAAACAACAAAAAATAAAAAAATAATCAGTTCAAATAGATGTTCGACAAGAAAACAGACCATGTAAACGTGTAGAATGTTTATATTTATTGAAAAAAATATGCCAGTAAAATAACAAAATTTAGTACTGACAATATATGAAATTCAATGAATATTTACCATGGTTTCAAATTGATTGAAAAAATGATAACAACGGAGAAGTATTACCGATTTTATGGACTCTAGTTTGTTATCTTGGTCAATTTGATTCTTCGCTTGTTTGGTTTGTACTGGGTCTCACTCACCAGAACATTACAAAACAAACACAATGTCCTTACAACTGTTTTGCAAGCAAACATGCTACGTATCTCAACATACTCTTGAAGACATTGCATGCTTAACAAAACACCTGCATTGTGTCAAATGTAGTGTTACATACCTGAAGCAGACTTCACAAACAATGAACACAAAACAAGGAATAGAACTGGCAGCATAATTTATGTAAAGCGATGTAACATGATTCTGTCAGTTGCTTTGTTTTACTCACAGAAATAAATCTGGCAACATGGGATGTTGTTTATTACTCCCAACAAACATAACGTGATGCCTACTTTCTCAAATGGAAAGAATTTAGTCCACAGTGTTGTCAAATCATTTAATATGTGCGTGTAAGAATTCTAAATTTGAAACGATGTAAATAAAACTCACGTATGGAAGTAAATGTAAACGTGAAGTTTCTCTTTGAAGATGTAGAAAATGAATACTCTCTTCTTTGTGAGTTGTTTGCAGCTTCCGAGATTGCTTTCTTTGCTTGCGAATGTTCTCTGGATGTGATTTCCTGCTTCCTGTTTGGGGGTGCGTACGTGGATGTGAAGTGGGGGTGGCGGGAAATACACGCACACGCATACACGCACACGCACACGCTCTGAGACTCTTGGGAGGTAGGACTGAAAATGAAGAGAGTAAATAGAGAAGATTGCTTACATTGGGTGGGGGGAGTGGATATTGTTTGATTTTGATATTTATTATATTGAATGTAATTTTATTATATAAATATTTATATTCAGATAAAATTTTCTTGGTATCTCCTTCTGCCTTTTATACTTACTAATAGTTACAGAAGATCAGAAGATCCCTGCATAATACGTTGATTTTGATTTTATGGCTGCAACTTTACTAAATTTATTGAACATGGAAGGAAATTTTGTTTGTATGACATTTATTTTGGACAATTTCCCATCAATATTGTTTACATTTCATATTCAGTTTTAATGAAGATACTTTTATTAATTTTAGCTTTTTCTTATGGTTTTCTAAATAAGAGAAAAATAAAAATATTTAAAATTTGAATGGACAAAATAATACGTCAAAAACAAATTCTAAAACGTCGCAATACATTATCTCCCTTAGAAATATAATCGCCAACTTCCCACCGAGGAGAATATTCCAGCTTACTAAGCATTTTCCGACATTTTCTATTTTTTTTATGAAAAGAAAGAAAGTGATAAATTGCCATCTTCATTCTTCTTCAACAACTTGTTTGACTTAAGTTTCCGTTTAGCTCTGAAAGTTTTATGTTACCCGCATAAACAAGTTGATAATGAAGCGGCCATTAGCTCGCGTTGCCAGAACGTTGCTGGCACTAGCTCCAACCAAAACCGTTAGCTTTTATTTTTAAAGTAATAAAATTTGCCACAAAACTCACCTTCAGGTAGAAGAAAACCTATTTTTCTTTTTCACAAGAAGAGAAAAATGTCTGCACCATTCGAGTTGATTAACGATTCGCAGAACTAGTTCTGTGTTCTGTTTGTTTGTTTGTTTGTTACTGGTTTTAGTTTTGTTTATGTACCTGTGAGATGCCTAATTGAGCATCACGTAGTTAATTATAACGATATTAATCAGAGATGTTATGGATAAGTAGCCAAGATGGAGACAGATGTTAGTTTGTTCTATGTAGATGTAAGGATATATTATACCTGAATAATGAATGGAATTGTAGAATTGATGAGAGTTAATAAGGGTATCTGAATACAGAGTGGTATTGGAGACGTCTTATTAGCAATGCGAGAAAAGCCTAACTGAAGAAATATCGAGGGTATTTCATGAATTATCTATTTAATACAAAACAGTTTCTACTTTTACTTTTCCCCTTTCTTTGACGGGTTCCGGTTTCTTCTGTTTCATTAATTTCACTTTCTATTTATTTCTTGTCTTCCTTTTTGTCTTATTTTCCCTTGTTCATAATCAGTTTTCATTTTTGTTTCTTGTATTGTGGAATACAATTATATTTATATATTGTGTGAAGTTAATTTTTGACGAATAAGCTGTTAAGCGGCTCAAGGCCGCGGTACGCGGTCTTGTTATATTTATATATTGTGTGAAGTTAATTTTTGACGAATTAGCTATTAATTGCGTTTGTTTTGTTTTGCACCGTTGATGGACGAATTAACATTTAATTGAATAAATTACTTTGAAAACAATTCTGAAATAAATAGCCTCAAATCAATTCATATTTCTAGTAGGGACAGTGAAATGTTTGTTAATTTATAAATCGTGACACATTATTCTGTTGAAATAAATCATATTAACGGGTCAACTCGTTAGAACTCATATAGCGAACAATAACACAACTCTCCATGAAACTCTTTTCATTGTGCGCATGCGTCATTGAAATATGTTCGGAAAACTCTCCTGTACTGACTTTACACTACGCAAATTATTTTTGTTTAATTTTACTTTTATTTGTAATAGGGCCGGGTTCCAAAGGGATGTTTCGCTGTTATGCACCACTGATTATAGTAAATAACAGGTTAGCTACAAGGCTTTTGACGAACCAACTTCAATAGGACTATCACGGTAGATATTCTTTTGAAAGTGTGATTAAATTATGTTACAATGGTTTCAGCTTATTATACATATATTTCAATACGCCTGTTCCCAACATAAATCGCTTTATAGTGTGTGGTAAACCATCTGTATTCTTCGGCATACAGAGTTCTTCTTTCTTGCTTCTTCCCCTCTAGTAGTTCACACCATCTTTCTCTGTCCTCCCACAGTCTCCTTGCTTCTATATCTTCTCAGAGCTCACCTCACTTCTAAATTATTTCTTAGTTGATCCTCTTAATTATCTTGTTTTCAATCGTTATTGTTATTTAATATATTTTTAATTTGCAGTATAACCACACAAATCATATTGATGGCAGCAAGAAATGGGCCGATCCCCATAACACACAGTGCCTTCCAAACGAGAACAAAATAT